>CM067480.1:3689109-3706644 GCA_034552555.1 Semaprochilodus insignis
CACTAACGCATTACACTTACTCTCCACCACTGGTCATATAGTAGTTCCAAATACATCTCCAACCAACCAGCTCTGGTTGTACAATACAGAATTTGCCAGTTGAGCCCAAAAATGAAGACAAGTCCCGAGAGATGCACCGATACCACTTGCGCTCTTCTTATACTGATACCTGATATGCTAACAAAAGGCTCAATAACAATCTGGACTAATATGAACTAATATGACAGAAAGTGACAACACAGCAGCAGATGAGTGATAACTGAAAGAAGTGGCTCAGACATTCAGGTAAGCAGCTCCTGATTGTGTGTTTTTCCCATGAAACAGTGTCAATTAAGATTATGCCTTCAGCATTTTTACTGATGCCTGTCATTTCACACTGCTGATGAGTTAAGTCCTGTCTGCTGGTGTAAAGAAACTGCTTGATGGTATCGGTTATAGATATCAGTATCCGTACTGCTGACACAGACACTGCATTGGTACAGATACTAATATGCAACTCTACATTGCCAGATGATGATGGTTCATCTTTCCAACTGCAGTACGCCTGGTAAGTTCCACTGCTCAGTGTACAGCATGGCTGAGAACTTCCCTACTTTGACAAGAGTGTGCCATATGACTGACAAACAAAACACAGCCTATTTTTTGCCATGACATTTAGGGCCAGGCTTTTGTGGTACAACAAATACAGACCCTTCCCTGGCAAAATTCTGAGGAGAGTTCCTGTAGACTGCAATTTTAGTCACTGCTGGTAGACCCGTATGACCGTATGCTTCCATACACCTGCAGATTCAGCTACTTCCTTCACACTATGGTCTTTGACATGGCCAAATGCAGTCACTCCTTTTAGCCAATCATTAACATCTGCTTTGGAGCCATTTACCACACATGGAACGAGACGTTCACCGCACTGTGTCACCTCTTCTCAATCTATGGATCCCGTCACTCACACCCTGCCACATGGAGCCACATAAACACAATGTTTTTGGGAAAGTGAGCAATGTAATCAATGCTTCACCCCTAACTCCACCTATGGACATAGCTATTGGCTCACAAGGCACTGAGTACGCTTGTTTCATTGGCTCCCTGACAAAATATCTGCATGAATTCAGGCGTTTTTAAACACAGTGTTCACTCACTGTCCGCTCTATAACACTCTTACCTTGCTGGTCCACCCTGATATACAGTAGATGTAGATGTAAAGTCAGTGCTGATAGCTCATCCGTTGCTGTACAGTTTGCTTTACAGTCACTGTAAAACAAGAAGCGACAAAAGGACCACCTGCTTTTAAGACTAAGGTGGCGAGTTTTCAAAGTGGAGAATTCATTAGAACATGGAATGGAGCCATATAGAGGACCCGGAATAGTGAATTTGGGATATAGTCGCTGACTGTGCTTTGTGAACTCAACTTCAACTTCAGCTGCCCTAATCAGAAGAGGCCTGTGATATTTTTGGGTGGTGTTCAGTTTTATAGCTTGCCTCTTTAATTCGGATGCGTGGGTTACCGAGCAGATGGGGGATGGCGCGTGACTGTTAGGATGACTGTCGTATTTTGTCCCACAGGAGGCCTTCCAAAAGAAGGTACAAATATACATCGGGCAAAACGCCAGCTGATGATGGCTTCCTCTGTACTGCCGAGGGTCTGTTTCTGATCCCATCCACCATCATGCCAAGCCACGGAACACTGGCACTCGGAGTATGCGGTACAGCACCAGCAGACAGAAACCTCACCAGAGGAGGGAAAAGGTAGCAGCGTTCCTGCTAACCCACTGGACTGATCCAGCAGCTCTAACCCAACCTGCGAGACCCAATAAGATTTTAATGAGCTGATCAGGAGCCGTGCAGATGACACTTGACTCAGCCAGGGGGAGGAACCATGCTGTGACCCTTACTTTGCATATTGAGTTCTCTCTTTTCATGCATGGCAGTATTCTTCAGACATGAAATCAAAAGCTTGCTAAGGTTTTTGCACAAGCGTTTTGTTTTGGGTCGTTGTTTTCAAATGTCTATTCGAAACCAGGGGTTATTATTTTCATTAGGGGTCCAAGCACTTATGAATTTTGTGAATTTCACTGGCATTTCTGTAATATACAAAATATACACTCAACACCGATTGCACCCAGAAGAAATCAACAAGAATGAACCTTGGTGGGTAGGTTTAACGTCATGAGACATGCAAATGATTCAGGTTTCAAACTCAGCCGTGCATGTGAGGTAAGCAAGGACAGGCCTTGTCGCTGTGCCTGACTGACTATATAAGGTCATCCTGTTGCGTGTGCGTTTCCATCCTTTTAAGTGAAGTATGCCTCAGAGAAGAGTGCTAAAGAAGCTAAAGAGCAGTTGGAAGAGCTCAAGAGGGGTCGGGTACCGGTTGTACGGATACTATCATAGCACGCTGTTTGCAGCAGTGGATAGAAGACACGCACCAGCGACATGAAGGATCTGGGAGACCTGCATGCACCACGGAGAGATAGAACCGACAAAATGTCCGACGTGTGGAGTGACCCAACAGCCACAATTACGGATATTCGGCGAGCAGTGATGCCCTCCATGAGTCATCTTGTAAGTGCCAGCACCACTGGTAGATGCAAAACATGCACACAGACCATTATGACGACTGCCCTTAACACCACGTCAACGTCACCAAGGCTGCCAATGGCAGTGGGTCATCTTCAGTGACGAGTCCCGCTTTTGTCCTGGTGGAGACGACCAACGAATCTGTGTGTGGAGACACCGTGGTCAGCACCAAGATGAACGGTTTGTTGTCACACATCCAGAAGGCCTGGTGTCACTGCACCTCCACCACTAGCGCACCACACAGTCTGCAAGAACCGTGTAAGAATATTCAAGTAATATCCTGGTAACCTTTATCTTCCTTCCCAATAGCACTGCAATCCCACACTTCCTTCTATATCCAACTATTCTTTTGATGATGAGTGAATATATTTACTTACACACATATGTATATGTATATATATATATTTACACACATATGTATATATATATATATATATATATATATATATATATTTACACATATATTTACACACATATGTATATATATATATATATATACCATTAGCCACCATGATTGCTAAAGCCACATGCATACATCTCAGCATGGAGTTGTAGAGGTTCCTGATGGTGTCCTGCAATAATCCATCCCATGCAGCTTGAATATCCTCACACAGTTCCTGCAGATATTGCAGTAGGGGTGGAGGTGAATAGTTGGGAATTGGTCAATTCTAGAGAATCTAACCAATCTCTTTACAGTGGTGGTGATGGGAAGCAGGAGTCACCATGGCTACAACACAAATATCGCAATTTCATTTAACATAACATAATTCTAATTACACTTCTTTTAACACAGCAGCAAACTGAGTGATAACTAAAACAAATAAAGTCAAAAGACAAAGTCAAAGTTATTTAGAGCCTTTTTGTTAAGGACAAAGAACTGGGCTTGATGCACACAGAGCTACAAGTCAATGGAGGTTTATTTGGCAAATCGATAGTCAAGCACAACAGCAATATCCAGGCAAGCATAACAAAATGGGTAATGGAGGGTCGAAGACAAAAGGGGTCAGAACCAGAGAATACAGCTAAAGACAAGAGAGAACCACTCAGAGTTGCAAACAGGGGTTTGGCAAAACTTCGCAATGTGTATGTGTGTGTGAGGGATTTATAAGCAGACTGGGAGATGAGAAGCAGGTGGGTCAAATTAGTACTCAGGCGAGTTGGAACATGAGTGATTGGCTGACTGGGGACATGTGAGGGTGACGTCATCAGATGGTGCACTCTGGGAAATGTTGTCTCAAAGCAGCTTTACAGAGAATCTGGTTCCCAGCCCCCAGTGAGCAAGCCAAGGGCCGACAGCGGAAAGAAAAACTCCCTCAGAGCAAGAGGAAGAAACCTCAAGAGGAGCCCAGACTCAAAATCGTGGAAATAACAATAAACCTAACCTAACTGGACGGAGACGGGCTTGGCTTCTTGTTTTAATATGCTTTAGAAGCCTGTAGAGCACTACAAGGGATTTGAGACATGACACACTGGAGTATGAACCGGATTCGGTTTTGTTGCTCAACAGATGAAATTGTGGAGAAGTGTATCAGTGCATGCTGACAATCAAACCTGACACTCAATTTCACATCTCAGACTTCATTAACATGAGCTGCATTCTTCACAGTCTAGTAATGAAGCATGCACACGGGACACACAAACAAACACCCCCTTGAAGAAGGCAGTCAATTAAAAGCTGGAGTGTGGGAGCAGGTATCAACGCGTAGGCGTGAAAGCGGAACATCAGAGCCTCGGAGAGGACAGGAACTGCTGGTGTTATGCACGGCAATGGCGCTGAAGCGAGGTGAGCTGTCCTGGCACAGTGGCCTGCAGCAGCCGCCTGGCTTTTCCCCCAGATGGAGGGAAGCGAAGGATTAATACAGGAAGTGTGCAGGTGTGATCTACTTCCTCCAGGGCTTGTTTACCCTCCTACACTGATACACTTAAAGGTCATGACATGCACAACTCCTCAGGCAGCAGCGTCATCATCTCAGCTCCTTAAATAACTCCTGATATAGTTCTTTAGCAAAGAATATGGTTCCGTGTAGAACCATGAATGCGCAAAGAACCCTTGGAGTTCATGATTAAAGGGTTCATTACACTGTGAAAGAGTTCTTCAGCTTAATGGAGAATGTGCTGTCGAGGGTTCTATATGGAACCTTTTTGAAAAGGGTTCCTCTGTTGTTGCAAGGTTACATCACAACCATAGCAGAACCCTTTTTTGACCATGACGAGACTGAAAAGAGGAGCAGTTCCACCTTTACTAGCTTTACAACCCCAACAGCAACACGTAAGCAGCAACCATGCTGTGTGATTGTATCCGTGTTTGCTGGTTGAATCACCTGCTGGCAGATCATCTTAAACTGAGAGTTTCATAGTGAGGAACAACTTTAATCTACTTTGTGTTGATGCCCAGATGGAAAGCCAGTAGCTAGCATAGGTAATTTTAGCTACTAGCATTAGCTCCAAGTAACTAGCTTAGCTGATGAAGTAACTAATGAGCCAATTTACATGGAGGCTCATTTTATTTTCCTGTCTCTGTTTATTTAGACATGTTGCTTCTGTGTGATCATCACAGCGTCTTGCTGTAAACTAGCCAATCAGAACAGAGCTCCTCTAAATATTCATGAGCTCACCAAAAAAGGGAAACAGCTTGTTTCATTCTAGGGCCAAACCATAGAGTGTAAATGGGGGTGTAAAACTGTATCTGGTCATATACCTTCTATGTAGAACATCAGAGAACAGTTTACATACTGAAGAAATACATTCTATGGCATCTTTAAGTTTATTCGGTAACACTTGAAGTTTATTGCATATCACATTTATAACAGCTTACATACATGTTTTATAACATATTCATGAATGTGTAATTCAACATTTATAAAGTGTACATGTGTTACCTGACATTAATATGGAGCTCTATGCTATTTTACAGAGAGAAATATTTTAAAATAAAAAAATAAAAGTCATTTATTATTTTGACAAACTGTAATATTTTCAGTGAAATGTCTCGTTTCTGAGCAGCCAAAAGAAAAATGACCTGGTTTTACCACTTTGGACAGTTTCTAGACCTTCAGCTTATTTTGTACTTTGCTATTCTTTCTCCTTTTATTGTGCCAGAGGCTTCATTCAACAGCACATACACTGATACACTGCTAAGGAAAATATTATGCATCTCATGTTTAAGTCTCTTGGGGTTAAATGCCCAAAATGCCTAGAGGTTTTATTTTCATTGAAGTTCGTCATCAAATATGATACTGGAGAAAGCACATCTATAATTGTGCTAACTTACTAACTTAAACTCAATAACCTTTTCCTAAAAGAATTGAGAAAGAAAAGAGAGAATTGGGAATACAGAGAAATAATAGCAAAGTCCATCCTTTGCTAAAATACAATAAGAATAAGAAATAAATAATTAAAAATAAGTTAAACGTTTAGTGTCAAAGCACTTTCTGTTTCTGTACCAATCAAAGGGTTTTATAGTAAACAAAAACCTTTATTTTGAAAAGTCTCTCACTGAAATGACACAGTGCTCCATAATAACATTAGGTAAAGCATGCACACTTTATGACTGTTGATTTGAACATTCATGAATATGCTATGAAGCGTTTATGTCAGATGTTATGAGTGGGTTATGTAACACACCCTTCAAGTGTTACCGTATATTCCAGGTAGAGATTGGGTGTGTCTTTCTTCCCTTTCCCTTTTTTTCCAACATCAACAGAACCCATCATTTATCTGGGGGTGTTTAAACCTTTATACACGACTGTGTTTAGCTCCAACTCCACATCCCCCTTAGCATCATGATCCCAGCTGACTTTCCAGAAAAGCCTGATTACTGCTGACCGAAAGTCAGTGCAATGTTCCGAGCACCTCATCATATTCTAGCCTGTGGACACACAGTACCCGGAATGTGCTGACAGCTATCAGTCCGGCTCCACTGATGGTGAGTGTTCAGCAGTGTGGCTGTTACATGCACTTTACACTGATAGGCGGTGATGTGTGTCCAAGGCACCTGAGACTGTAGAGTGCATTGCAGGTCAGTCAGACCAGTCCTGTTGCATTATTGCTGACCTCCGACTGATGACCTAGACCTGGAGGGAGAGTTATACAGAGTGACAGCGTCCCCAGCCTGACCTTTTGGTGTTTGTGGTTGGCATAGTGTGGGAATGCCGAGAAGCACTCCAAAATTTGTCTGCTTGTTTATCAACGAAATCTTGTTTAGCACTGTATCTAACTGTACTTAAGTTGTATTGTCTCACAACTACCTGTATATTGTAGATTTGAGGTTCTGTTTCAATAGCAACACTATACATTTCAAATGTTAGCTTACACTAAAGCATACACTATAAGGTACACCTAAAGTATGCAAGCACCTGGTCATCACACCTATATGAGTTCGGTACACATCCCATAATAAAGCCACATTTACTGAGCTGGCCCCATCTTTGTGCCAGTAACAGCCTTCACTCTTCTGGGAACATGGTTTTGGAGTATGCCTTTGGGGGAATCTGCTCCCATTCAGTCAAAAGATCAAAAGAGTGAGGTCAATTGATGTTGGACAAGAAGGCCTGGCTCACAGTCTACCTTCCAGTTCATCCCAAAGGTGTTCAATTGGATTGAGGTCAGGGATCTGTGCAGGTCACTGGAGTTCCTCAATGCCAGACTCATGTCTTTATTGAGCTGGCTTTGTCCACAGGGACACAGCGAGGCTGGAACAGGAAAGGGTCTTCCCCAAACTGCTGCCACAAAGCTGGAAACAAGTAATAATGAAAAATGTCTTTGCACACGGTAGCATTAGCATCACCGTTCACTGGAATTAAGAGGCCCAAATCCTGAAAAACAGCCCCCGACCATCGTTATCCCCCCTCCACCAAACTTTACTGTTGGCACCATGCATTGACGGTAGCTGACTTTTTCCAGGGTTTCCGCCAAACCCAGATTCATCCACCAGGCTGCCAGATAGTCAAGCTTGATTTATCTTCAGAGAGAGCATGTTGCCAGAGTCCAGTGGCAGCAAGCTTTGGTCTATGTTTGGCATTGTACAAATTGGTCTTAGGCCTGGGTGCAGATGCTTGGGTATGGAATCTCATGAATTTCATGAAGCTCCTGACACACAGTTCTTGTGCTGATGTTACTTCCAGAGGCGGTCTGGAGGTAAGTTTGCATGGTCTGTTGCTTCATGGCTGGGACCTCTCCAGTTCACAATAATACCACATACTGTTGATCAAGTTCTTTATGTGTGGCCCGAACTGAATGCCTCGTCATGGTTCGCCACTCGTAGGGATTCACTTCTGCATTATCACCAGGATGATGATGGTGCTAATGATAATTGACACCTTGTTGTGACTAGTACAGATACCAATAACTTAAAAGGCCCAAATAACTAAGAGACCCAAATCCTGAAAAACAACCTTAACTCATTATCCCCCCTCCACCAAACTTTATTGTTGGCACTATGCATTCCGGTTGGTGGCTTTTTCTGGGCATCTGCCAAACCCAGTTTCATCCACCAGGCTGCCAGATATTCAAGCTTGATTTATCTTCAGAGAGAGCATGTTGCCAGAGTCCAGTGGCAGCAAGCTTTGGTCTATGTTTGGCATTGTGTAAAGTGATCTTAGGCCTGTCTGCAGATGCTCGGGTATGGAAACTCATTTCATGAAGCTCCTGATGCACAGTTCTTGTGTTGATGTAACTTTCAGAGGCAGTCTGGAACTCTGTAGTGAGTTTGCACCATCTGCTGCTTCATGGCTGGGAACCCTCCAGTTCACAATAATACCACATACTGTTGACTAATGTTTTCTTCATGTGTGGCCTGAACTGAATGCCTCGTCATGGTTTGCCACTGCTGCATTATTACCAGGATGATGATGGTGCTAATGATAATTGACACTTTGTTGTGACTAGTACATATACCAATAACCTCATTAATAGTTTAATAATCTGTATATGAGCCAGGCTAAAACTGACCTGCATCATCTCAGGCCTGAACCTTTCCAATCCTACCAGACAGCTTTACGTCAGCACGCTGTTGAGCTCATCTTCAGACACTTGTTTCAAAGAGCAGAGGAAACGACATGAGATCAGTTCTGAGGCACCTTATCTCTCCCAGAAGTACGTCAGACAGCTGACCGCTCCAGCGCTCACACTTCATGAGCCTGTTGGACGTACACACATCTCCAGGCTGAGTGTCTGGAGATATGAACAAGCTTAGACAGACCGGAGAACCTTCATTTCTCCCCCGAATGACTTTAACCCTTCATATCGCAGAGCTTTTAATGTCATTTTGCTGTAATACTCACATGTCATTGGTAAGATGACACAAGCTGTTCAATTTATATGAATAAATTTAATCAATCAACTGGGGACAACTTATCAGCAGAAGATCCCATATCCGCAGTCCCTTCTCTTTCCTCTTCACTCCCTACCAGTCTGGAAGATGTTCAGCAATAAACTTCATCCCTTTACTCGGCAACAGCATCTCCAGCAGTGGAAAGCAGCACCAATGTTTTGATTCTGTTTACACTCATCAAGATCATCAAAAGAACAGCTGCACCCAGAAGGAAGTGTGGGACTGCAATGCTATAGGGAAGGAAGATAAAGGTCACCAGGAACAATAAATGATGATACATTTAGACTGATATGGGCAATATTTATTGAGCTACACATAGAGTACATCTCTCAGTATGGTGTCACAACATGCCAGAAGCGTAATGGTCTGTGTGCATGTAGTCCTGCGTCATTCAGCTGTCTGCCAATGGTGCTGGCACTTACAGGATGACTCATGGCTGTCTGCCATCGTGGCTGTTGGGTCAGTCAGGTACAGTGATAAGGCCTGTCCTTGCTTACGACACATGCACGGCCAAACGTGAAACTTGAATCATTTGCATGTCTCACACTGTCAAACCTACCCACCAAGTTTCATTCCTGTCAGTTGATTCCTTCTGGGTGCAGCTATTCTTTTGACTTTGAGTGTAATAACATCTTTTTAGACAGGTTCAAATATACACTTCTGACTTTTTTCTGTTTGTTCTCACAAAATCATTAGAATCATTAGAAAGAGATCAGATATTTCATATTAGTTACTGAATGATCCGTAGTAGATACTGGCTATTTAATAACAGGTGCTGTATATGCCATAGTAGTTATTAAATAGTTGTAGTAGTTACTTAATGGTTCATAATAATTACTGTATAAAAGTCATACGATTAATAACGGAATTAAAAGCAGTTAAAGGGTTTAACTTGCCATACACAGTGCATGACTGTTTTAAATTAGCAACAGTGCTGTAACTTTTTATTTACTTGGCCCTCCTGGCGTGAACCTTGCATAATGACTTCAAACTGTTTTTTTAATGCTTAGCCCAGGGAGCCTGCGATTGCTGGAGATATTTATCTATTTAATAAGCCCCGTTTTGCTAATCCAAACTAAATGAGGTCAAAGCAGAGGAAACATTTGCAGCTTGCATATTGCTCATGTTACAGATTAGTCATCCAGTTTGTGTGAACGTCACCCCCTCTCTTTCTATACATCTACTGTGTATATACTGTATAAACAGCTTTCTTAACCTTCAGTGGAGGCCGATAGAACAAGGTTTATTTCTAAGCAGTTTTGGAGCAATTCTATTGGTCGGTCCCTCATGAATATTCACTAAACTGAAAGGAGAGCTAGAGCTTTTACACTGTGCAGAAAAAGACATCAAAGTTTTTACACCACTAAATATATATTAGAGGAGATATGGAGAAATATGATACTGTGGTACATCAAGAGTATATGTGGTATATCAGGATATCGTTGCTGTCCAATGAAAAACATCCATTTTTACTTTTATGCATCATTTGAACACAACAGCTGCTGTTTACACTGTGCGAGAAGCTCATGAGGAATAGACCAACAGAAATGGTTCCATTGACTTACATTAAAATTAAAAGAGTTTTTGCTCTCTCCTGTAAAGTTGCCATTTTTGGGATACTTGTTCTTCCTTGCACAGCAACAATATGTGTTGTTTCAGACTCTCATCAGTTGGAGCTGTTAAGTGTAAGACTGTAGAGTCTTTAAGATCACCAACACCATCCATTTAGTTGGGTGTGTCTAAACTTTTGACTGCTAGTGTATATATATTTTGTACCTTTAATTAACTGACAAGCAAGGCACAGCATGAGATACCCTCCTGCTACTGTGTTGAATGTAGTCACATGGACTAACACAGTCCACAAGAAACGCAACTACCAACTCTACTACGCAACGAGAAATCCTTTTACATCAGTTCTATGCAAATGCTACTTAAGGTTTTGGGTCCGAGCTTCTGTCAGATAGCACGAAAGACAGTGGAAGTGTGCACAGTGGCCAGAGGAATCCACATTTCAGCTTGCTTTCAGGAAAAATGGATGTCAATTTGTCCATTCCAAAGATGAAAGCAACTATCCAGACCTTTAGCACTAAAAGTTACAAAAGCCAACTGATGGGCGACATGGGTGATCTGATTTTAGAGAGACATGTTTTCTCTGGGAGGTCATGGTCATCTCAGCAGGACAATGGCAGGCCTAGTCCTGCACAGGCTACACCAGTGTGACTTTGTAGGCTCTTTGTAGAGTGTGTGCTTGACTGGCCTGCCCGCAGTCCAGATCCATCCTGAAAATGTGTGGTGCATCATGAAGAAGAGAATCAGACATCGATGGCCATGGAGTCTGCTATTAAGCAAGAACTGCAACCCTCATCCCCAGTTCTCAAACCATTAAAAAGTGTACTTGAAGGGAAGGTGATGTAACACGGCGGTAAACACCTCTCCGTCCCAACTTCTCTTGAGTTTATGTTGCATCAAACTCTAAACACTTAATGAAGTTGGCCAGTGAAAACATCAGTGATTCTTGTTTTATTGTACCTCACAAAATGTCCTGACATTTCAAGAAAACGTGTTTTATACAGTACATGATCACTGCCCAATGAAAAACAAGTATCTCCATTTTTTGGTTGATTTTTACTTTTATGCATCATTTCAAACTCTCACATGAGCTGCCATTTACATTATGTGAAAATTGCATGACGAATGGACCATAAGAAATGGCCCAAAACTACTTGGAGAAAGGTCTGGTTCCATTGACTTACATTAGAATTTAGGAACTCCTGTAAAGTTGCCATTTTGGAGATACTTGACATCCTTTGTCCCGAGAGCCATCAGGCTCTTCAGCTCTTCCCAGTGGGGCCGGAAGAGGGAAGAGGACAGATGAGGGCTGAATCTCTTCTGTTAAATCAGAGGTTTATTCATCTGCACTATATTACACTTTACTGTATGTCCTGTACATCTGCACTCCTGGACACTCTAGACACTTTACTTAAATACCAGTATATGCACATGTTTACTCAGTCTTGTCATTATCTGCTGACACCTGCTGATATCTGCGCCCCTTGCACATTTTATTATCACACTGCCCTTTTACCTATCTTGATGCAGATAGGTACATAATTTTTACTGGTCATCTACAGTGATATTTGTATATTTGTAGAAAGATTTTTTGTGTATATTTTTGCCTCATTGTAATAAGTGAGATATATTTATCTATAGCTGACGGCATTATGTATAGTTAATCATTTTTGCTGAGCCGGTACTTACTTATGTTCATATTGTACAACCTTTTTTGTATTGTATCACTGTGCTGTATTGTGTAACTGCTACTGGTGTCATGCACCCATCAAGCTCTGCACAGGACCTAGTGCCTGTGAACTCCATTACCCAGAACTCCTCTGGTGACCATGTGACCTCTCCCTCACAGCCGGCAGCCAATCCCAGAACGGCCTCAGCCGAGTACTGATTATTCCCACCTGTGGTATTGCCTTTATAAGCTGCTCTGTTTGTCTTCATCTCTGTTAAGTAACGTCTCTGTTTTATCAGTACTTACCGAGCCTTTGATTTCTGTGATTGCTATTTTGGTTTCTTTGGACTCTTTGCTTTGGACTTTGACCTTGATTCTGGATTTTCCCTTTGTTAAATTTGATTGCTGTTTGCCAAGCTTTTTGCATGTTTTGCGACTACGTCTTTGGATTGTGTTTAAAAGCCTCTCCTGTGCACGTCCTGTTTGGCTCAAACCTGACAACGTGGCTGCTACATTTCCTTTGGGATCAATAAAGTATCTATCTATCTTTAGACAGTGACGATGTTCAGTTTATGCATTCATGCACAAGGAAAGTATGTGTATAATTAACCATCATTAGTCATTTGTTATGTTCTTTAAGTTGTTCCACATCCTCTACAGTGAGTGGACCTATTTACCCTCCACAGTTTGTTTGCTGAAATTAACACATCGGAAATATGGCCTATGCAAAAATGACTGAGCGTCATCCAGCCTCAGCACCTGACCTCACTAAAGCTCTTGTGGTTGAATGCAATCAAATCCTTACAGCAATGTTCCATCATGTAGTGCAAAGTCTTCCCAGAGGAGCAGAAGCTGTTATGGCAGCAATGGACCAACAAACCTCCTTCATATCACACCATAAAATGTGTTCTCAAAGAGACTCAAATATGTTATTGGCTGTTTTGAAGTGCTGTAGTGTTTTCATGGGGGGTCCCTCTGGAAATGCATGCTTCATCCAGTAGTGGGATTCCCCTGGAAGGAATACAAATTTGGGATAGAATTGAACCGAATGTGATGAAGTATCCGAACAGTTTGTCATTGCGACTCTGTTGTCACTAATATGGCTGTGATTCATATTACCTACCTCGGCCCCCCCTGCTTGTCAGCGTGAACCTCATTCCATCACACTCGAGCTTCTAAAAAAGAGCGGGTGCATATTACTCAACAGGCCTGAAATCTATAAATAGCTCCCATCGCAGTCAGAGTGCGCTGCCACCGGCTCTTTCAGCGTTGCATTACCACACCTACGGTTGTGCAAGAGCCTCTAATGTTTCATCTAGAGCCACAAGGAGCGTTGCACTCTCTAGGTGTACTAGATAAGCTTAAACACACACACACAAACGGTTCAAGCCTCATCATTTCGCTCTCACCTTCATGGCGTGTGTTCAGTAGATGCTGTGAAGCGTCGAGGTGTTGTTTGGGTGATGGATTGATGGGTTGACTGTTTCAGACAATGCAGTAAAGGCTGCTGTGTTGCATAAGGAGCCCTGTGTTATTCGCTATTTGTGCCAGGCGGAGGTGTGGAGAGCGGAGGGGATTCCTTCGGTGTTTTGTGAATGCCAAACCTGTTTGCAGTTCTCGCTGAGCCGCTGATGGTATGTCCCAGAGGGGGAATCTGGAATCTGAGGAGAGTGATAGATTTGGCCTCTTTTCTTTACAACACGCACAAGCTTTCTTCTCTCAGTGCTGGCACGGCATGCAGGCCAAACGTTCTGCACCCTCCTGTCTTTTACCATCAAGTATATTTTTTGATGCTCTCTCCTGATCTGGAGCTCCTTTACACTGCTTTCCAAAAATAAGTTCCACCTACAGTACCAGCACCACTCGAGTGGAGACAGAGTGTACACTCATATTCAAAAGAATAGCTGCACAAAGAGCAGCACCCAGAAGGAATCAACTGACAGGAATGAAACTTGGTGGGTAGGTGAGACATGCAAATGATTCAAGTTTCATGCTCGGCCGTGCATGTGACACAGGCAAGGATGGTTCTTATCGCTGTACCTGACTGACCCAACAGCCATGATTGCAGACCTTCAGTGAGCAGTGATGTCCTCCATGAGTCATCCTGTTGGCAGACGGCTGCACCACACAGGACTACACACATGCAGACCGGTACGGCGACTGCCATTAACACCACATCACTGTCACCAAAGACTGCAATGGTGTTGTGCCAGACTGTCATGGAGTGACTCAGAATGGCAGCGGGTCATCTTCAGTGACGAGTCCCGCTTTTGTCTTGGTGGAGACGACCAACGACTCTGTATTTGGAGGCACCGTGGTCAGCACCAAGATAACTTGCTGTCACGAATCACACGTCCAGAAGGTCTGGTGTCACTCCACCTCCACCCCTACCGCACCGTCTGCAGGAACTGTGTGAGAATATTCAAGCTGCATGGGATGGATTATCACAGGACACCATTAGGAACCATGCCGAGACGTCTGGCATGTTGTGTTAGCAAACATGCCGACTCGACGCCATACTGAGAGACACTACTTCTGTATGTGTAGCTCAATAAATATTGATCATATCAGTCTAAATGTATCATCATTTATTGTTCCTGGTAACCTTTATCTTCCTTCCCAATAGCACTGCAATCCCACACTTGCTTCTGGGTGAAGCTGTTCTTTTGATAATGAGTGTAGCTTACACTTCCCAGTTTCTACAAAATCACCTACTGCAGTTCTACCTAACAACAGATTCGACCCATGAGCCTTTTCACAGTGTCCATCTGCATGACCATGCCTGGGCAATGCGTTCCATGGCAGCAGCCACAATATGTTTATCTGATCACTAAGCCATTTTTTGTGGTAACTGATCATAGACTACAGAAGAAGCCCTGTAAGCAATCTGACAATATTGTTGCACATGCTAGGAGACTGTAAAAGGTCCTTAAGGGAACCACGGGTGGCTTGTCTATGCTAGGCCCAATTATGGTGCCTTTATTTTTGAGGAGTGGGGGCTAGGATCACTGTTTAAGCTGTCAGCCAAGACATCCAACCGCATGAAGCACTTTAAAATGGAAATGGGCCATGGAATTCCAGAAATGTCACCCATGCAGATAAAGAGTTGCCAACCTTTCCTCTAGGCCTGCATGTCGAAGGCACAACAGCTTGCAGCGGTTCTTAGAAGCGGTGATATTTTGAAGGTATTAAAATGCAGCTTCATTGTTTCCACTGGAAAGAGCGAAGCTCCTCCCCAACTCAGGTCGCTATGACGCTCAAATTGACGGATGACCTGGAATCCAGCCGTAGTGTTGGCCCAGAGCAAAAGAAGCCGTGCCATTACAGATCAGTCTGTTCGCTGAGCAGGTGCACTCAGATACGGACACTGATCCATGACCCTTGACTTTCGAGGGCCGTCACCTTCCCCAAACTCCACTCCTAAATCAGGACAGCGTTCGACGGGCTGGCTGACAGACAGACATGTGCTGTTACAGGTTACACCAGCATGTGCTCATGTTTAGGTGACCCAAGCAGGATTCAAACCCCTAGAGGTCACTATAGCTGTTGCTGCAATAATAAAAGTGTGGTGCAGTTTAATGCAAATTATTTCTGACTAATAACTCAAAACTGTATGGAAAGTGCAGATCCTCATTTAAATGTTGGATTACTGCACAACTCAGCATGCAGTTGTCTCAGACAGATATGTAAATGATTACAGGTGATGCACACACTGTGAAGAGGCTCCGGACGGCCCATGCAGACCACCAGTAGAGAGGATCATTTGATACGCTGACAAGCACATGCAGCTTCCACAGTTTCCTTGTCCACCATCCAGACACAGGTGGCACCTTCTTTACACACCTCTGCCTCTGCCTGGACCATTTCCAGGCACTTAGCAGAAGGAAATTTGGGCCGAATCCCATTTCTTATGTTTACCCCTAACCCTTGTTTTGGGGTGTAACCCTCCCCCTTGAAACTGAGTTACAAGGGGTAGTGGTTGAAATCTTCCCCCTATGAAATGGGACAACCCTTCAAGAACCGGATACGTCATCAAACAGACGAGAAGCATGGTGCTCACGGTTCACTCAGAACTTCAGTTTTACACATCAGTCAATCTAACAAGTCACCCAATAAAGAAGAGCACAATCAAAAAACTACACTACTTCATTAACAGGCTGCTAGCGGTGCTCTGTAGGTCACCCTGCCAGTCTGCGGTGACTGCAGAGGAGGGTGAAGTTCAGCTCCTCACTGCTTAAATACATTTAGGGCATCATATGCCTTCAAAGAGGGATGACAATTATTTATTATCGCCACCAATAATTCTTCAGTGATATGAAGCTTTTTAATCACATGCTTCATGATTGAATTTCTCTGTTCCACCTTAAATGGTGCAGCAACCCCAGGTACCAGAACGTAACTGCTGCACCATTTAAGGTGGAACGGGAAATTTTGCTAGGTAGCGAACGAGACATCAGCGTACTACTAGCGATTTTTAAAATGATCATAAAACACTATTACAATGGTTATTTTACAATACAGTGACTTTTTAAAAGAGAAAATACTCATATGTATGGATCTCTTTGGTCGCTTGTGCAGCATGATTCGCAGAGTATTCTGGGAACTTTCTCGTAACACTCCGTTTGGAGTGTGCCTCTGAAAAATCTCCGTTTGAAGGGCCATGTAGCCCTAACACTTCGCCCTACCCCTCCATCTCAACACCAATCGGGACAACCCTACCCCTGGACGTGAACATGCAAAACGGAGGGGTAGGGCTAAGTGTTAGGGGCAATGGGAATGGTATTGGGCCTTGGAGTCACGGCTCCTATTACGTGTCCTGCTATTGACTGCCAGCCCCCGTCGCCATCATTCGCAGTGATGTAGTGAGCGAGAAACCTGGACTGCTGCGGACTGAAACCATAGCGTCATTGAATCCAGGTTCTGTTTGGGATCCGTCAGCGGTTCAACAGTTCATATAGACACTTTAATCCTGCCTTTGCTGTGGAGGCGATACACTGCCCCAACTGATGATCTGGGGAGCCATCGCATACAACAGTCGGTCACCCTTAGGAGTGATACGAGGGACACTAACAGCTCAGCGATATTTGGAGGACATCCTCCAGCCACATGTGTTACCTCTCATGGCAGGGCTTCCAGTTGGCATTTTCCAGCAGGATAACACTCATCTGCATACGGCAAGGGTTTCCCAGGAATGTCTCCACCAGATTGCAACACTTCCTTGGCCTGAGCGGTCGCCAGATTTATCGCCAATCCAGCATTTATGGGAGTAGGTGGGACGCCAGCTTCGGCAACCTACAAGTTTGCAGGATCTACCGGCCCAGCTGCGTTCATTCAAATCCAGCAACAGCTTCTTCTTGGTGTGTTAATTTTTGTCAGTTAGCGTATATATATA
>CM067480.1:3711636-3783382 GCA_034552555.1 Semaprochilodus insignis
TCTCTCTCTCTATATATATATATATATATATATATATATATATATATATATATATACACACAAATCTGCCATATTTAAATGTGCACTGCATACTCGATATTATTCAACTGGGAACATTTATGTAATCAAGGTAATGGAATTCCCATTATGCGCAATCAATAGGACTGCCCACCGCTCTGGGCAAGTGTGCTCACTACCTCCTAGTGTGTGTGTGTGTGCGTGCGTGTGTGTGTGTGTGTGTGTGCGTGTGTGTGTGTGTGTGTGTGTGTGTGTGGGTGTTTCACTGAACAATGTGGTAGACAAATTCTTCTGTGTGCAAACTCAAATGCCAAATAGTTCTAATTCTAATTCTATTTCTAAGTGAGTTACTATAATGTACTATGTTACTGGCAAAGTCATTAGATCACTGTAATGTATATCCATATACCGTGTCACTCTCCCTCCCCCACTGCATGTGCAAAAACTAGAAATTCCAATTATATTAAAAACAAATATCCCCGTTTTAAAATTCTGCAGTCCCATAATGCATCTCTGCAGGGTGCTGTATTCAGTTTGTCAGTGAAGCATGAACTGAAGAAGAAGCTCTAAGTAGAAAACGACTGTAGTGTATTGTACGCATGAAACCCAGTGCTTTAAATTGGTGTCCTGTAGCAGTGATGATGGTTTCAGCAGTATAGGATTGAGGGGGATTGTGTGGAAGCTCCCCCTCATTAAATGAGCATTGGCTGCGTTTGGTCTGGAGTAATTGGAACGGTTTGTCGGTGAGCCTCACACTGAAAAGCTGTGCTTCCACTGGTGCCTGAAATAATCCAGTGGTTAGTTTTGATCACAGTCTGACTGATTGAAAAGTGTCCTGCTTGTGTTGTATCTGATAACATGCCAGTATGGAGGGGGATTATAATGCCCTTGAAATGCCTTTTAGTTACAGCTGGCTGTACTTCATTCAGCAATGCCTACTTTGGGTGACAGTTTGTTTGAACCCTGCTACCAAATTCTAAATGTACGTGAGGTGTAAGTCATTCAGAGTAGACATGAAATGGCTCATTGGAGAGAAACTTACAGTGGTGGTGATGGGAACCAGAGGTCACCACGTCTACAATACAAATGTAACCATTTTATTTACCATCCAAAACCACCACTCAACCTACACATCGTCTGAGCGTTTATATGTAATGTTGATGACAGTGAAACAGCGGTTTTCTTTGGGGGACCCTACATGTACCCATCAACCAAACAATGAGTGTGTTTACATGCACTTAATAATCTAACCATAATCAGATTTTCACCAGTTATCTGATCAGTCAAGGGGTCATGTAAACAGCATACTCCGATTTCTTCAGATTAAGGCCCAGAAATCCAGTTAAGACATCTGCCAGTAATTAGCTCAGTAATTGCTTTCTTGGTGCATATGTGCCCTTACTCTGATTTCTTTCAGGTTTCTTAGTCTGGGCATGTGCGATAAAAGACAGCAGCACTGGAAATAATCAAGCATCATCTAACTTAATGGCAACTGCGAGATGGCAAGAAAACACTTCTGGAGCAACACTGAAACCAAGCACATGCTTGACGAATTGATGGATTTGAATACACTTCATCTTTTAGATGATGCATACTCATATTTTCAGGTAAAACCGCCACAGAATGAAGCTGACATTTGTTACGTTCACGTAGGGTCTTATTCTGTGAGTTTATTGGCTGAGCAGAAATCAGATTATTGCTTGTAGCCCCAGAGTTTTCTCGTTATCTCGTTACTAACTAAAGAGCATGTGACCACGCTAAAAAGAAAACTGACCAAATCTGATTTTATACATTTATAGAATTATTGCATGACTGATTAAAAGCATGACAACACATTTAATATCTCAGACATCAGGCAATATATTCAAAATCATTTCATGTATTAGCTGTTAGAGACATTAAACGTCAGACGTCTGGTTCCCATTACCACCACTGTGAACAATGCTGACCTTTACTAGTACAGAGTGTTTTCATATCAAAGCACTCTTTACATCTTAACAGTTCAATATGGATACGGTGTTAGAAATTGGTGGAATTCTGCACTAACGCCGCTACATAACCTTCACATAACCATAACACCAACAGACCAAACACAAGCCAATCACAGAAGCAGTAAAATTCAGATTCATGTTTACTTTGTGAAAGCTGTATCTAGAACAGATAATACGTTTTCCTGCTGTGATTTTGCTCTCAATCTCTCTTCTCTGAACTCTCACTTACAGGGTAGGGAACATTTCCACTGTGAGCGCCAATCTCATCACCAGCGGTGTGGCAAAGCCATTCTTTCAATTGGACACTATTAAAGGCCTGTTATTGCGGATTTGCTGTAGGACCATTCACACGATGAGCTGCCCTGGGAGCAGATGCACTGTCTAGTAAATACACGTAAATACATGGGAAGTAGAGGACTAGTAGTGCTTGTGTTCTTTATGTGTTGGTTGGTTATTTCTTTGATACATATATAAAGAGAAATGATTGTAATACTGATTATGAAGGTTTGCTGGAAAAGGTGTGACCGCCAAGTCAGCTTTTGGGACAAATGTTAAGAGTTTTTAAATCACTTGTTCGTGTGGAAATAGGAAAATATCAGTCTTCATGAGCTCTGCCCATTATTAACACTGTGTCCAGAACTGTCCACGCTTGCTTCTGCACTTCTGGCTCGAGCCAAGAAGCCTGCTCTATTTTGCAACACAGAATGGAACAGGCCAAAACAAATGCCCACACTTCATCTGCCGACAACCGTCAATCACAGGGGTCAGGAAGAAGAGCATATGCAAATCAACAAACAAAGAAGCTGCTGGTGTTCTCAGAACAAGCCTAGATTACTCGTGTGGGAATGTGTTGGCAGAGCCGGTCCTGATGTCCCTGGGGCCCTTAGCCGAATTCTTCAAAGGGGGACTCGGACTTGACCCGTGAGCCATGTAATCTATTTGCAATTGCCACACAGTCACACCTGACGCCCCAGTGCTCCCACTACAATCCCACTCCCTCCTTTAATACAGTTGGCTGCACCTGCTGCTCTAAGAATAGAGGATAGTAGAGCTGCACAGGACAGAATGAGCTTCTAAACTGCTTTATACTTCTGAGATGTGGATTCAATGCTGGATCCCAGCACTCAGATGGCAGAAGGCAGGAAACACCCTGCACAGGCCGCCAGACACACAGACATACACTCACGCCTGGGGGACAATTTAGCATCTTCAATTCACCTTATTGCATGTCTTTGAACTGTGGGAGGAAACCGGAGCACCTGGAGGAAACCCACGCCCACATGGGGAAAGCAGGCGAACTCCACACAGAAAGGACCCTGGAAAACCCCAGCCAGGAATCCAGGTTCTCTTTGGGATCTGACAACAGATGGGTTTGAGTACGGAGGCCTCGTGGTGAGCACTTCAAGCCTGCCTTTCCTGTGGAGCGACACACTGCCCCAATTGCTGGTTTGATGATCTGGGGAGCCATCGCATACGACAGCCGGTCACCCCTAGTAGTGATACGAGAGACACTAACAGCTCAGCGATATGTTCAGAACATCCTCCGGCCACATGCGTTGCCTCTTATGGCAGGGCTTCCGACTCGCATTTCTCAGCAGGATAATGCTCACCCACACACAGCAAGGGTTTCCCAGGAATGTCTCCGCCAGATTGCAACACTTCCTTGGCAAATTTATCACCAATCCAGCATTTATGGGACCAGCTGGGACGCCGGCTTCGGCAACCTAACGAGTGTGCAGGATCTACCGGCCCAGCTGCAACATCTGTGGGCAAATGTGCCATACGGAAAGCTGTATGTTTCCCAACCCAACCGTGTCTCGTCTTGTATCCAGGCTAGAGGTGGGCCAACAGGGGACTAGAGCCCACTTTCAGTTGCACAGTTTTCCCCTATAAACTTCTCCTTTTACTCTAATACTGTAATCACTTACAAATATCATCATTACATTCACACATATAGAGTTTCATTCCATTCCAACAACTCCTTGGTGTACATTCACAGTCTCATTTTAAAATTATGCGCGCCTGTGAGGAGTGAGCCCATGTACTGTCCGAACTGGTTTCCACTGATGCAGCTACAGCGAAGCGCAGTTGATTTAGTGCATGCACGTATGAACACTTGCTTATGAACACATGCATAATGCAGGTGTCTTTTCCGGGCTGTAGTTTGTGAACACTGTTGCCTGTTAGTGTTCATAGTAGTGTAATACATGATTGTATTTCACTCTTACTTTCTTGTTATTTGCGGACATTCAAGTTTAGGAGATTAGAGAACACAAGTTTACCTGATCGTGTTCCTGCAGGTCACATTTTCTTGATTCGTGACCAGATGGATAGCTCCACTTCATCCTCTCACAAGTTGTAAACGTAAGCAGCTTTGACAAAAAGGTGAAGGGGGCTTGCATAATTTGTGGAGTCCTGCGCAATGTGTGCAGCCGACCAGTTCTGTGTGTTTGGGGTTACTTAAATGGTGAGAAGCAGAAACTGCTAAACCAACTTCTAAGACTGAACTTTGGGGGTGAGGGCCATGTTTATAGGCTTTATATCAGTGTCAAAAACCAAGTTAACCGAGTCAGTTACTTAACAAGTCAACTGTGTTTGGGCTGAGGAGGCGAACAGCATGAATATAAGTTTTCAGTGTCATTTTAGGGTGCATATCATCGCTGTCCAAAGAAAACATGTATTTCCATTTTTGTTGATTTTTACTTTTATGCCTCATTCGAACACAGCAGCTGCTGTTTACACTTCATGATGAATGGACCAACAAAATGACCCAAAACTGCTTGGAAAAAAGTCTGGTTCCATTGACTTACATTACAATTAAATGAGGTTTTCGCGCTCTCCTGTAACGTTGCTATTCTGTGGACCGTGACGATATGAGACATATATGAGATGTTCTGGGTGAGTCCATGAATCAGTATTCAAATAAACAACACAGAGAAAAAGACTTGTCATTATCACGGTGGTCCTATAGGACAGCAGCCCTGCTAATTGATGCATCAGTACCTCTGACTGAGCACACAGCACATAGTGCTACCTCGAGACTGAAGGAGGCTTCATCTCATTAGCAGAATTCCTCTTTCGTCTTGAAGATTGGGGCTCCTTGCAAACTCTCCATGAGCGCAGAGATACAATCAGCTCCATCCACACAAAGCGCTACACGGGAGACATTAATTGGCAGTGATGTAGGAATACAAAGTAGCCTCATTCCACCACACACCATTCCTCCCACTCTTAAGGAACACTCACTGTTCTTGATATTTCCTCACACTATGCTGTTCGATCAATCACTACCGTTTAGGGTGGCCACTTTCATAACCCCAAAAAGGAGAACATTTCGCCCCCAAAAGGAGGACATCATAAAGGGTTGGGGGACATCATAACCTAACCTATATAACACGTAAATGATGCTTTACTCACCTAATTGGGTGGAATGGATGACATTCGTGAGTCAGACGGAAGCTTACTAATTGACTAGCATCACCTGCGGTTAGCCGGTAGGCGAGTCACAATGTCACATGACCTTGTTAAACCAATGAAGTTGCAAGGCATGTCTTTTGACACGGATGTGAGCCAATGGCACACATAATATTGTTGGCAAGGGAACGTTTCAAATAGTTCATCCCGAAAAGAGGACTACTAGGCGTCCGTCCAGGTACTGCGCTGGACGGGGGACTGGGAGTTGAAAAAACTGACTGTCCGGCCTAAAACTGGATGTGTGGCCACCCTACTACCGTTTCATACGTCCTATACTTCTAAAAATAAGGGTACTAGAAAGTGGTTGGTGTGCTGCCCCAGATCAGAGGTCATTCTAGCCTAGATGTGGTTTAGACACTACACCAGGTGGCCAATCAGGTACACCAAGTGTCCAAACAGTACAATTAACTGCAAGTGATTAACGCTGGACTCAAGAGTGTGGAGTGGAAGCCCTGTTACTATTACTGCCCCCCTTGTGGCTCGGCAGCAGAACTAGATTTTTAGATAAAACTAAAATGGTCCTCTTACGCAGACTTTGCTGAGCGTACAAACACAGTTTTAACAATAAGTGGTCTTAAATGCTGGAATTCGCGTATAACTGCTACTTCAACCAACCATTCTCATTTGTATTGCATTGTTTGGCCACCTGCGATGGACTGACAGCCTGTCCAGGGTGTCCTGCCTTCCACCCAATGAGCACTAGGATAGGCTCCAGCACTGTACTAAGACATTAGCTCAAACTGAAACATATTTACAGCCAAGATATTAAACCATTACACCAATAGAATTAGCATATAATGTTGTGGTTCCCAAGATGGTTAGATTTCTGTTGAAATGGAACAAAACTTGACATTTGAATTGGAATTAAGAATTTTCTAGAACACTTTGATCTGTGTTTTATATATCATAGTTATGTGCACGACTCTTACCTAAGCTTCGGGTCGATAGCATGCCCATTTGGTTTTGGTTCCCCTCAGTACCTCTATTATAAATCCCCAGTTAGCTGTGCAGTCAAACAGTTTGTATCCAGACCAACTGACCATGGTCCAAGTCCAATGATTCATTTCAGAAGCAATTTCAAACTCACTGCATGAGCCTATATTACATGTTGGTCTGTTGTTTTGCTGCTGATTTTTACTTTTATGCCTCATTCGAACACAGCAGCTGCTGTTTACACTTCATGGTGAATGGAAGTCTGGTTCTTGGTTTTTGCCCTCCCCTGTAACGTTGCTATTCTGTGGACCGTGACGATATGAGAAACATATGAGATGTTCTGGGTGAGTCCATGAATCAGTATTCAAATAAACAACACACAGAAAAAGAGTTGTCATTAGATATTAGATATTAAACCAGTTAGCTGTGCAGTCAAACAGTTTGTATCCAGAGCAACTGACCATGGTCCAAGTCCAATGACTCATTTCAGAAGCAATTTCAAACTCACGGCATGAGCCTGTATTACATGTTGGTCTGTTGAGCCGCTAAGACTCAACTAACCACCGCACATTCCACACTTGAGGTCATGTTTATTAAATGGGTGGTTGCCCTTTTTTTGTTTGTATACATTCAAGATTTGTTTGTGATGTTTCGTAAATGTTGAAGTACACACAACAGGAGCCACTTGTGCATTTCAAACTTGGCATGAAACCGGTGACCAAGCCCCAAATTCTTGAGACACAGATACTCCCTGCAGCCATTTATTCAGAGGGCAGTGTTGGGCCCTTTTCCGCCGTAGCCACATAATGTAACTTCTGCCTGTTTTGGGATTCCCTCACATGCACTTTATCTTGAGTTGCATTGATGGAACAGTGTGCCTACCTCTTTGGTACATAAGCAAGAAAGTCAAAATGAATTGTTTTATTGTGTTTAAAGTCGCCACTCATTGTGCTCTCAGCACAGGCGCCTTTTGTTGGGATCAGACAACACTAATTTTGACCTGATTTTGTCATAACCAACAAATTTCCAGCATCATGCCCGTATATGAGCTTTGGCAATGAGGAACCGGCCAAATATTGGACAATAATTAATGTGACTTAATTATTGTGCAATATTTGCTGCTGCACTCCATTACCTGTATACATCCTGTACCGACTCCCAACATCACTATAATTCATGCACTCTGACTCCCTATACTATCAGTATTTCAGTGACTGCCAAGGTTATCAGTATTTGTGTAGCTGGTATAAGAGATCATAACTGTAATATCTTCAAAATATCTGTGCAATATCTCTCAATAACTGTACAATATAAACAGCTCTGAAAAAAATGAAGAGACCTCCTCCAAATGATCAGCTTCTGTAGTTGTACAGTTTCTGGGTTTGTGTTGGACCAAAATGAGCAGTTCTGTTTTATTCTATACACTACTGGAAACACGTCTCCCAAATTCCAGATCAAATATTGTATTTAGATCTGTTTATTTAGAAAATCAGTAATGACCCTCCAGAAGCCTGTTTTTAGAACCATGCTCGCTGTGCATTTCACCCCAGCCACCGCTCGCCAGTCTCTCTGTAGGTCACCTTGAGGTCATCTTACGGGGGTTAAGGGACATTGGAATGAGGTGGCGCTCATCACGGTCAGTAGAGAGTGGTTTTGGCCCTCTGCCAGTCTGTAGCTGTGTTGTCCTGTGTGTTTGCTGCTTGACCTTGTTCTTATGAACCAGACGCTCCCTGTATCTGCCAGTAAAGCTAGAACCCAACCTTCTGTTCCTCACTGAGAACCTGCTGTACATGTGGAGATGCTGATTTAAGAAGAAACTGGAGTGGTCTCTTATTTATTTCCAGAGATGTATCTGTGCAATAACATGTAAATTTCTATAGTTTCTTATTGTATTTTTTTATTTTTTACCTACCAATAGAGATTTTATTTATTTTTCTGTAATTTCTTATTTTGTACTTATTTGCACTTTAGTCTACCTCTTGTTCTGTATCTGTTCTGCGGCTATTCTGCTGTAACGATGCAAATTTCCCCATGTGGGATAATAAAAGGCTATCTTATCTTATCTCAGTGTGACATAACTGGAGAACAGTGTGTGGCAATGTGGCATCAGCGACACCCCACAATATCCCAACGAAAAGTCTAACATGTCAGAATTGCCTAAAATTTCCTACCTAGTTTGACACATCCTACACATCCTGCTTCAATGTTGGCCAATGGGAGGACAGGTCATGACCGGGGACTTGGACCAGAATTCTCTGTAAAGGTGCTTTGTAGCAACATCTGTTGTAACAGGCGCTATGTAAGTGTATGTTAGTGTACTTGAATATTGTGTCTCAGCATACTTGATGAATAATGAACTATAGATGCACTTCTATATATATTAATATCAGAAACTCACATTTGAGGCATCTACCTGGGCAACCTGGTGGTGCAGGAGGTAGCTCTGTTGCCTCACAGCAAGAAAGGCCTGGGTTCGATTCCTGGCTGGGCAGTCTGGGGACCTTTCTGTGTGGAGTTTACATGTTCTCCCTGTGTCTGTGCTGGTTTGCTCAGGGAGCTCCAGTTTCCTCCGACAGTCCAAAGACATGCAGTCTGGATGATTGGAGATGCTGAATTGCCCCCTAGGTGTGTATGTCTGTCCATCTGCCCTGCGGTGGATTGGTGTCCTGTCCAGGGTGTTTCCTTCTTTCCATCCAATGAACACGGGGATAGGCTACAGCACCCCCTGCAACCCATAAGGATTAAGCAGTTTGGAAGAAGAGTGAGTGAGGGTACCCACTATCAGGCATTAGTTGTCTTTTTCACTGAAGTGCATTATGGGTGTCTTTCCAAATGTGTGTTTTGCTGCTAAATGTGGAAAAACGAATAAACATTTGAATACTGTGATGTTTATGAGGACGAGGTTGGTGTGGAACACATGATGCACCCAGATACCGTGCAGAATAAACCATTCCACGTTGTGGAGCTGTAAATAGTAGTGATAAACAATGTATGGTCATGTTGTAAACAATGACTGAGACTACAGCCTGTGCCTAAATACACAGATAACTCAGCTAAACAGACTCACCAGAGTTTCCACTCCATTAAGATTAAAAATGAGAGAAACTGAAGCAGAGAGTGATAGCAGTGCTGAGCGGTGGGAAAGATCTACTTAAGATTTGTGATTAAAATGCTCAGCTCAAAGATAAATGTTTGTTCACTGGGGTGTGTTTGATGCTGGACATTGTAATCAGTGAGGTTTGCTTAAAAACACTGAGAAATAGACCCCGTGGCTTGGTGGGAAGTTTACTTTAATGTACACTCATTGTCAAAAGAGTAGTGCACCCAGAAGGAATCAACCCACAGGAATGAAACTTGGTACCCATCTTCAGTTACATTGATGGAACTTATGGAACCACAAGCGAACCAGAAATTCCTCTTTGGTAGGTGAGCAAGAAAGTCAAAATGAATTGTTTTTATTGTGTTTAAAGTCGCCACTCATTGTGCTCTCAGCACAGGCACCTAATTTTGATCTGATTTTGTCATAACCAACAAATTCCCAGCGTCATGTCCGTATATGAGCTTCGGCAATGAAGAACAGGCCACGTAGTGTGACATAACTGGAGAACAGTGAACAAGCTTGGCCGCGCATGCGACGTAAGCAAGGACGGACCTTATCGCCGTACCTGACTGACCCAACAGCCACAGTTGCAGACATCCAGCAAGTAGTGATGCCCTCCATGAGTCATCCTGTTAGTGCCAGCACCATAGCAGAACTACACATACACAGACCGTTACGATGGCTGCTCTTAACACCACGTCACCGTCGCCAAAGACTCCAATGGTGTCGTGCCAGACTGTCATGGAGTGACTCAGAACGGCAGCAGGTCATCTTCAGTGACGAGTCCCGCTTTTGTCTTGGTGGAGACGACCAACGAATCCGTGTGTGGAGGCACCGTGGTCAGCACCAAGATGAACGGTTTGTTGTCATGCGTCACACATCCATAATGACCTTCACCGTGATATCTACAGAAACTGTGTGAAGCTAAAAGAAGATGTTTGAGGGAGGATGAAACCTGGGAAACACTCCGTTAAATGATGCGGCCGGAAGTTCAATAACGTTACTGTGACGTCATGCAGTGACTGTGAGGTCCTTTCAGCTTGCTCGTTCCTTATAAATATTCCTGATTAGCTAATGACAATTCCGTCTTGCCGTTGAACAAGCAGATAAGGTGCTGTAACACTGATTGCAATCCCGCGGCTCACAATGACTCTTTTGTCATGGAACCAGGTTGCATGTTTGTCTGAATTTATGTGGGAATATATAGAGGGATATATAAAAGGTATCATTGCTGGATTTGGCACAGTCATGCTAGTTTGCTTTCGGTTTAATTCAGCATAGAATGTGGCGTAGTATGGATTGGTAAATTAACTGTAATTTAAGGTGGTAGTAGCCTGAGGCTGCAGATGCCGTTGTATGTGGATGATTGGGCTGAAGCTGCTGTGTAATTTTCTTTTAAACATGTTTCTTTTTGTCCTGATGCAGAAAATGAATAACTTGTACTTAAAGTCCTTTTGGGAAATGAAATAGATGAAAGCAGTACTGTACGGCAGCCTGCAGCCACTGGGTTCCACAGTCTAGTGAATGGTAATAACAGTACACTACATCCTGCTTATTTTCCCAGGTGAACATGCTGCTTGTAATAAAAGAGACCATTACAGTTTAAAAGAACTTGCTGCACGGCGCTGTGTGGTGCAGTGTGTTTTGTGCGTGGTGGCCTTAAGGCTAAACTGCAATGCCACTGGTGGTTCACCAATACCAGTCCTCTGTAGTCCAGGCTGTCATAAAGGTGCTGTATTAACACTGGCATAGTTGAAGCATAGAGGACCATGATGGACTGGCTGCCTGTCCAGGGTGTTTCCTGCCCTCCGCCCAATGAGTGCTGGGATAGGCTCAAGCACCACCCGCAACCCAGAAGGATAAGTGGCCTAGAAGATGAATGAATAGTTAGAATAAGGAGAGTTCGATACATAGAACAGACATACCAAGAACCTCAAACACTGTTCCTCCTTCCAATACAAATCCTGCATTTACAAAAGACCAGCAGATATGGTTGATGTTCAACTTTAAACGAGGCATCTCCAGCTTTATAATCGAATGTTCTGTTCCACCTTAAATGCTACAGCTTGTAAGTTGCTACAGTGTAACTCTGGCATCATTTAAGGTGGAATGAAAGATTTGCAAAACAAGCTGGTGAATAGGAACTTCAGCTCCCACGTATTTAGCAGGATCCAGGACAACTTTTCAGATTCAGAGTGGTTAGTTTGCTCTGCACATTTCACTCCAGACAGCTTCTCAAACTATATGGAGCAGCTTTGCTTAGCATTCGGCACTGAGGAGACTGAACAGAGGAGCAGTTTCACCTTTACTAGCATCACAACCCCAACAGCAGCCCGGAAGCAGCAGCTATGCTGTGTGATGGAATCAGTGTTGGCCAGCTGAAGCAGATCATAGTGAGGAACATATTTAATCTACTGCGTGTTGACATCATCCAGATGGAAGGCCAGCAGCTAGTATAGGCACATACCTAAATAGAATGACAAAACAGCTTATTACACGGATGTACGTTTTTACTTTCATGCCTGGGTCTATTTCGACTTCCGTGATTATTGTAGCTTCTCGCAGTAAACCAGCAGATCAGAGCAGAACTCGTCAAATCATTCATAAGCCCACCAGAACAGGAGAAATGGCTCTTTTCATTCTAGGCCCGAGCCTCTAGTGACTCATGAACACCTCCCTTGGGCCTTCCCAAGGTGGTGCATGCTAATGAGGGTACATGTCCGGAATAAAAGAAACACCGAGGGCCAGTGACTTTATTACAGATCTCCCAGAAAGCGGAGACCTTTGATGTGCTGATACAGTGAACAGTAGTGTCAGAGATGCTCACATCACAGATGTGTGTTATGTTTACAAGAATGAGTCGCAGGCAGGTAAACACAATTTACCGGATGCTCTTCTTTTAAAGCCGCCAGGTTCTAGATGAAACCCGAGGCGAATCTGAGACACGATAATAGAAAAGCATTTCAATGGACGTATATATAAAAGCAGCCTTTCAATGCTACCCCTAATCGACGAAGGAATCCCTTTGGATACAGGAGAGGAGCTGGCGTTGGCAGTCAAGTGTGCTGTATAAACAATGAGCTCCTCAAATGAAGATGCAATTAGAGTTGCAAAGGAATAAACAAACTCGCCAATTAGCGCGCATCAGTGTGAGTAACAGCAATTAGGATCCAAGGAATCCGTCTTGTGTTCGGGCGAAGATGTAGCTGATTGCATTACGGTGAAACCCAAGAAGTCATTTAGATGGCGATTATGGCATGGTAATGCTTTACTCTACTTTTGTTAAATAAGAAATCAGCGTATCAAAACCTCGTTTTTTTTCTTATTCGTTTCATTATTTTAAATTTTATTACATCATCTGAATAGGCCAGCTGTCCTTTACACTGCGTGAACACTTCATGAAGAACCTTCTTCTTTTTCCTCCTGCCCAGTTAACATTTTTGGAGATACGAGGTTTAGCTACAACCACAACGATATTCACTATAATTAAAGTTTTCAGCGTTTGGCACGACGCACAAAGTAAAGAGCGCGAGCTGTTCAGTCCCAACGTATAACGAGCAGGCCCATCACACATGGATAATAGTGTCTTCCCTTCTCTTTACATTTATAGTTTTCCTGTTTGTAAATGAGGTTAATTGAGCCAGGGTCAGTCTTCAACTGTTGAGGTATAGTCATGACAGCATCCTGCTTGAAATACTGCCATCCAGGATCCTATTGATAAACGTCACAAGCTTTTACGAAGCAAGTCCTTCATAAATCTCATGTACATTTGAGCAGTCTTCAGCAAGGTTGAACTGTTGGCATGTGGCATGTACGCGGTTGCTTTGTTGTTCAACCAGTCGAGCAGATGCAAGTCAACAGTTGCACAAGTCTCTGTAGTAGCAGCATACTGTGTGTTCTCGGGATGTGGTTAGGTGAGGGGCGTTTTGGTACTTAGGGCTGCTCTACACGATGCCCTCACTGCGCTTACTCCTCCACACCACTAGGGCAGTCATGAGCAAAGTGACCAGTATGGGCACTATGATGAAAGGCCCCAAGATGCGATTGGGTGGGTCGTGAAGGAGTCGGCCCGACAGGGAGCAGTCGTGGAAGTAGTGCCGGTGGACACGGATGAAGAATTCGTCCACCAGCCTGTTTGGCCAGAAGCAGTTCATCTTCAGGGCCACCAGGAACGTGCAGTTTGTCAGCTCACCGTAGGACCTTGAGGAAAGATAAGAGGAAGTTAGACAATGTGTTTGGAGGAGTGTATTTCTATATAAAGTATATCCATTTGTATATAAACAGTGGCTCATCATTCTGAGGTGTCATTTCACGAGGAACATTTTTAGCCGACATTAAAAACAGAAACTGGGTCAGATTTTTTTTCCGATAGCTAAGCATGCAGCGGCTTCTGTGCACCTAGGTGCTAAATGATGCTGGACGGCCCAAGCCATTTGTCATGATGTGCTTACATCTACGACCGTCAGAAACTGCAGGACTAGTACCAGAGTGTCAGCTTGTGTAGCATGGCTAGCAGTCAGGTTTTCATGCTAGGCTAAAGGCCAAGGCCAAGAGGCTGGCCGTTCCTTTTATATTACTCTCTTATGAAATATAGCAATATTCTAGAAATGAAGCACAGTCCTTGGAGTTTGTTTATTGTAAATCATTGTTAATAATTTTTTTGAATGAGCCACTCATATTGCAGTGATGTTCCTCAGTGCTGTAAAGCACGTCCTGTCTATAGATGTTATAGATGTCGGCTAACACCATCACATCACACAGTGTAATTTCAGGATAGGTTTAGGTCTTGGATGGGACTCGAAACTGATATTGTCACGTCTCCAACATGCTTACAGCATCCACAGGCTCTCTGAACTCCATTTCCCAGAATCCCCTCCAGTCACATGCTCCCCCTCGTCCAATCACAGACTATGTCTGAGAAGGTCCTCACTCTGATTGTTGGCACCTGTTCCTTGTTACTTCTGCGTGTATACATAACCCCTCAGTTCGTACTCGTCTTTGCCAAGTCGTCGTCGTTCTTTTGTTGCATACTTAGTGTTGTCTTGGTGCTTTTCTGGTGTCTGACTCATTTGTGTTTTTCAGTTTGCTCTTCAGCCCTTTAGATTTGTTAGCCCAGTGTATCTGCCTTTTGTTATCGACCCTTGCTTGTCTTTGTACTCTGCTCTCGCCTTGCTACGGTGGCCCAGAAGTGCAAAGCAAATGAGCATTTCAGAAAACAAAATTATAAAAATAAAAACAAATTTACAAACGAAAAAAATTACATTCAAGAAAACAAAATAAAAAAAACAAAAACAAATATACAAGACATGAAACACTTTTACCAGTACCGAAACACTTTTACAAACTGTGAATTCTGATGGAAAGGGGAGGTCCAACACACAGGAAGTGCTTGTTGTGGACCCTTGTCAATCAAACTGTTTGGCGGTGTTAGAGTGGGTGGAAGAAAGAGACGAACAAGCGACGTCAAAACCACTTAGAGCTGGAAATGTTAATGAGAGTAAGTGGGCTGTAACGCTAGCTATAGTGGAGAACCAGCTAGCGAGCTTAAAATGGCTGAGAGCTTTTACAGACCACTTTTTACAGCCCACGTGATTCAGACGTCGGCTGTTCGTCTCTTTCTTCCGTCTGCTCCTTCTAAACTCTAAAGACCTTCCACAGGAAAAACAAAAGCGTGCCAGCTGGATAAAACGTGTGCCACAAAATGAACAAATCATGCTTTAGCGGCGTGACCATCCCAAACTCCACTCACTCTACCACAGCCAAACAGTTTGATTGACAAGGGTCCGCAACAAGTACTTCCTGTGTGTAAGACCCGCCCTTTCGGTACTGGTAAAAGTGTTTCACATCTTGTAAAATTATTTTTGCTTTTGTAATTTTGTTTTCTTGAATGTAATTTTTTTTGTTTGTAAATTTGTTTTAATTTTTGTACTTTTGTTCTCTGAAATGTTCATTTGTTTTGAACTTCTTGTCCACTGTACCTTGCCCATGTATCTGTCTGCGTTCCCTCTGGTTTGGATCTGGCCTGTTTTTGTGACTCTGGCTCTGGACTGCCCCGTTATCATTAAAGCCCTTTTCTCTTTTAATATCTGTGAGCGTTTGGTTGGTCACAGCCACAATACAGATATGCCATTTCTAGCTTTATCTCTAGCCTTCTGCCTTTACAGTCTCACAATACAGACTTGCTTATAATATAGAAATGTTACCCCAAATCCACATCATGTTGATAATTCTGGCGCAGCACGCAGCATATAAAATAAACATATCTGCAGTTAATAACACACTCTAAATGTATTTGTGCACAGTTTCTTATCAGGTCAAATGGGATTTTTAAAGTGTTCTGTAAAACTTATCCAGCCTCGCAAGAGTAGCTACAAAAGACCTCACTCGCTTCGCCCCCCTCTCCTCCCTTTCCATGTGGCCAGGGGTGACCCGAACACCCACCGGTGTCCCGCATTCCGCTAGGGAAAAATGAGCCGTGCTCTCTGCGCTCTTGGAAAGCTCGGGCTGCCATTCTCTGAGCCATCTTTATCCCTACACGGGAAATGCCTACAGCTGGCTATAACAGCACCCCGGAACAGGACTCGCCATTAAAAGCAGGCCAGACATCCCACGCGTGGCCGGCTGGAGTTATAAATAGACTGACCGGGGTGGACAGGCTAGAGAGAGAGTGAGAGAGACATAATGAAAGAAAGACAGAAAGAAAGAAAGTGAGAACATGGAAGTGGAGCAACAGAAAGAGTGACAGAAAAAAAGAAAGCGATAGAGAGATAGAGAAACAATGATAAAGAGTGAAGAGAGAGAGAAAATGGTAGAAAGGGAGAGAGAAAAGAAAGGAGGGAGAATGACTGTAGAGAAAGAAAAAAGAAAGTAAAAGAGAAAGAGATAATGGTAGATGGTGGAAAGGAAAGAATGAGAGAAAGAGAGAAAGCAAGAAAGGAATAAAGAGGGACCGAGAGAGAGAGAGAGAGGTGCCCTGAGTTTGCCAGCCACACTGGGCTGTGTTTTGAGCAGAGTGGACAGTGTCCTCTGTCATTATCGAGGGTCATTTCACTCCATCAAAGCCCCTCCAGGTTCATCGGGGGAGAATCAGTGAGGCTGAAACGAAAAGAGTGCATTCAAGTGGACACACTGGGCTGATGGATGGTTGTAAATGCTAAGGGTAAAGATACTGCTTTGTACAGTAACTGCAGGGCAGTGTGTAATTACAAAGCACGGGCGCAACAACATGCCAAAGCATTTCCAGTAAACACAGAGACGGCCATGTTCGAGAAAATTACAGTGTTACCTAACCAGAGCGTATTCTTCACACAGAGAGGACTCATACATGACTACACAGCACACAACCCTCAACGCCTGTAGGTAAAGCGGGGAGTGTTACTGAAACCTATAAATCATCAAACCTGCCTGCACAGAATTAATACATATATACACACAATACACAACAGTGGCTAGAGGCTCTGTGGCGATATAGTTCTTCATATAATTTAACTCTGCCTGAGCCTCTTTGTTTTCTCATGGTTTGAATTATAGTCGTGCCAACTGGACCTTTCACGTATATCAATTTGGCTCTAATTAGTGAGTTCAGTCACTTTAAGGTGCATCTGTTCCATAGAAAAGCATGGCTAATAGACACTCTGCAGCCACCACACACCAGCCTAATACTATATCATACAGCTAATACTATACAGCTGAACATTACATTGTACACTACCCTCCACTTCCGGGACACTTTTCTCACTTCCTGTTCTGCACTTTTAATTTATCTTGTTCATCTGTTTATTAAAAGTATCACACATGACTCCATCCGCTGTACTGACTGTCTCAGTCTGGTGTTTCTTCTGGTACTGCACTTTTTAAGCCTTAATCTGCCTCGACATCCAAACTGCTGCACTCTGCCCTTTAATATACATATACAGCTACACATAGTGTAAGGTTTACAGGTTTGTAAGGTATTGTGTGTGTGTGTGTGTGTGTGTGTGTGTGTGTGTGTGTGTGTGTGTGTGTGTGTGTGTGTGTATGTGTTAGGATGTGTGTGTGTGTGTGTGTGTGTACTGTGTGTTATGTTGTTACTCTCTGTGCACTGTGAGCTACTGTAACCAAAGACAAATTCCTTGTATGTGTGAACATACTTGGCAAATAAAGCTTGATTCTGATTCTGATTCTGATTTACATGCTGGTGGTATATCGTTGATGGCAAACCACACATTCCACCGTACACCATAGTGGTCAACAGAATGTCCAATTATCCAGCTTTTTATTTATTTATTTATTTTTTAATCTTTTTTTTTTTTTGCATGCACGGCAGATGTCCCACTGTCGAAGTCCGGGGGCACCCAACAAAACAATCAACACTTCTAAAGCTTTTCTCTGTTCATCCATTACAATGTTCTCATGGCTGCAGGCCACCACTGGTCATCTGCAACTACATGGCATGAAACAACACCATATTTCACTGCCAACATGTAAACGTTCCATAAAGTCCTATATGCCAGAGTGTAGATACGTGTAAAGCCCCCCAGCACTGGGTAGTGGAGCAGTGGAAGTGCATTCTGCACCTTCAGACTGAATCTGTGCGGCGTTTGGGTGCCAGTACCTGACCTCACTAATGATGTGGTTGCTAAATGCAAACACATCCTCACAGCAATGTTCCAACATTAAAGTCTTCCCAGAAGAGCAGAAGAGTAGGGGCTGATACTGCAGCAACCCCTAATGAATGCTGTTGATTTCCGAGGACACATTCAGTCCTTGGCCACTTTCAAATGGATAAATATTATTCAACCAATCAACTGTTTGTGAAATCCATAAAATCCCAGACTTATTATATCCTAAGGCTAATTCCTCAGCAAATGGAATTCAATAGAGATGGGAAATGAAAGCCATTGAAGGAGTTTGTCACTATTTAATTGAGATTATTAAGATATTTCCATGCATTCCGTAACTACAGGGTGAGTCAAACATATCTGTAAGGTGTGCTCACAAAGGCAGCTTTCAGGACAGCAGAGATTAAGGGTAACACTCATTCGAGTCGGACACTAATTATTAATGAGTGCATTTATTAGTCAAGGTCATGAGAGAAGTACAGAGCCTTGCGGTGTATGCTAATTAACTCTCTATATACCAGCTGGAGCTCCGTTTACTGTATGTTTGCCGAGTTCGTCGGTAGCAAAGGCCACAGCCCTTTAGAAAGGACAAAAGAGGCAGGCCACCTCTGTGAGCTTTTCTGACAGGACCTAATGGGCTGACCCCTCACCCACAACGTTGAGCGATGGGTGTTGTGTTCTCCATTCCCTTACGTGTTCAGTCACACTGTTTATCTTTATTTATCGAAATGATTTGAGTTACAATCAGTTCCTCATTAACAGTGTGACATTACATTACATGGTATGTGCATGGCAAAGGCATTGCCACTGTACTGTGCCGTCATTATATGTCACAGTAGCCAAACACTGTAACGATGCCTTTGTTCGGCAAACAATGTGCTCTGACAGGAATGACCTGTTTCAGAATAAAGCCATTCGAATGCACACAGTGCCTTGGTATATCAGCAACTGGAAAATATTACTGATACATTAGCATTGTGTACCATCAGTTAATTATAAGCTCGGCACAAGAACAACAATGTATTGGTTTAAAACAATTACCTTTAAATTGACTAATGGAATGAATTAATTAATGAATTAATGTAATCAAGAAATGGTTTTAACCCTTTAAAATGGACACCCTGTGATCTGTTCTTTTCCATTCATCACATGATGTTGTTGCATTCATTTGAAACGGAAAGCACATGATCTTACAAAACCAAATATTTGTATATTTTTGTTTGTGACACAAACTATTTTTAGGGACAAGAAAATGTAGAATTATTAGGAATATAGGTCACATAACTGTCGAGTCACATTATTATGACCATTTCCTACTTTTGACGGCTGCAGTGCCATAGCTCATGAAGAAAGTCACGTGTCGTGAGCTGGCTTGGTGGGTATATATGGTGTGCGATAGGCTGTCTGCACACATATCCATCAATGATGTCATGGGTAAAAGGAGTGATACATGCTGATTGTGTTCCCTGGGGTGGATGGGATCTTCCAGCAAGACAATGCCACGTGTCACACGGCTAGAAATGTCCGACATTGGTTGGAAGAGCATGATCAAGATTTTCAAGTATTACTCCCGGCCCCCTAATTCCCCAGACTTGAACCCAGTTGTGCATCTGTGGGACCACTTCGATCATCATATTGGCTCTATGGATCAACCCCCACGCCCCCCCACCCCAACAACTGTGGGATGCACTGCAGTCAGCATGGCTACATATACCTGAGACAACCTACCAGGACCTTACTGAGTCACTCCCAGCCCGTCTAGCTGCTGTCCGTTCTGCACACGGGGATTACTCTGGACATTAGCTGGTGGTCATAATAATGACTCGACTGTGCATAAAACATTCTCATTATAACGCGCTCTCAATGAGAACGTCTGATTGAGGAGAAATTCATTCCATAGCTGATTAACAACCCCAAGCACACTGCTGGGAAGAGCAAGACACACTCATCAGACAAATAAAATACTGGTGTTCTCACTATAATGAACGACAGAGATTTGGTCAACTCAGAGTCCAGTCTCAACATCATCAAATGTGTTTGGGTTTACTTGGAATGTGAGAAGCAGAAAGCTGTTTGGAGGCATGGAGAAAAATCCCTGCAGATTTCTCTTAAACCTAAAAACAAGACTAAAATGAGGTGAGGCTGTAATTACCGTAAAGAGTGGACACGGTAAATGCTGAAATATCGGACATTATATTCACTTTAGCTTCCGTGTAGTTGTTTGTTAAATATACTGCACCGTGCAAAAGAATTAGACACTAAAACACTTACTTAAAATTATTTATATCTAATAAAGGCATATGTAATAAATGCGCTTGTGCTTACAAAAGCACCAAATATCATTAACAGATATAATATATATTGTTGCTGTCCAAAGTATCTCCAAAATGACAACTTTACAGGAGAGGGCAAAAACCTCATTTAATTATAATGTAAGTCAATGGAACCAGACAACATTCTCAGCAGTTTTGGGCCATTTCTATTGGTCCATTCATCATGAATTGTTCATACAATGTAAAGATAAGCTGTGGTGTTCAAATAATGCATAAAAGTGGAAACTGACAGAAATGGAGATACATATAGATATATATTTTACCTTTTAATGATATTTGATATGTATATATACACAGTCTTTGACTTTTGCACAGCATTATATCATTATATTTATGTATTCACTTCACTTTTTAACCATAACAAGTTGACTTTTATATTTTGCTATGGTGTTTATATATAATCACACGACATATTTAATTACATAGTAAATGATGGCATAAATTACAACTGCATTCAGTTTATATTCTTTATTAATAGATATGATATTTCTGAATCTCTATACTTGTCAATGTCAAAAAGTGACAAAAGACGGAAATATGACTAGAAACATTTATTTGTTTTGAAACATTTATCAAACTGACATCATAATAAAACTGACAAATTCAAGTTTTTATTAAGTTCTAAGAGTTGAAAAAATACGGAGCAATCAAACTGAATTGTATGAGAACTTGAGGATTTATGACATGCTGAATAGCTTCCTAAAGAATCATCCTCAAAACGAATAATAACGAGGTCAAAGATTTAAACACCTCGTTACAAACACTTCAGCTGGACCTTTAATTAACCAGGACATAAGCTGCGAGACCCGCAGCGCTTTCATCACCAATAAGAGCCAATACAGCCCAGGATATCGGTGTGTGAAAAACGATTAGGAGGAACTAATTGTTTAGCTGTGGGTGGTCTCATTACCGTCCTGTCAGGTGTTATTACCACGTAATTAGCTGGGAAGTACGAGGAAGACAGTGGAATTAGAGAACTGGGTGGTGCAATTTCTCCTGTCACGTCTGGAGAGAGGGTCATCTAGACTGGAAATTGCCCTGAATAAACAAACCGGTGGAGAAAACACATCCTCCCTGAGAGAGTTTAGAAACATTGTGCCGAAGTCTTGCAGATGCTCCAAATATTTTGACAGGCTCTTCCACACAAATGTAATTCAGCCAAGAAAACAGTTTAAAAAGCTGGTTCACATGAAAGAAACTCATGCTACTAACTCAGGGATGGTTGCTCATATGTGAAATGAGTTATCAACACCATGTTGTCCTATTAAACAAATCACCTAGATACGGTGTCGTTTTCTCAACAGTGAGAAACGTGACAGTAATATGAGAATCAATTAAAAAAAGTACAATTTATAAAACAACGCTTGTTGTAATTATCATTCTAACAGCTAAAAAAAAAGGGCTGTCTCAATTATTAAACATGAATAGTCAATACAAATAATCAACAAGTTCTGCTATAAAAGTTGGGAGTCTGCAAGATGATAATGCACCTTTAAATTCTCTTGCTCTCTCCTACAGTAAGAAATAGAGCCATTCATATGCATTTTCAACAGTGTCCCTACATACAGTACTGGGCAAAAGCACAGTTTCATTCAGTCAAAACAGACTCTAAGCAGAATTATTCATTTTTCAGCATATGTAAAAAAACGAAAGCATTTACTTAACAGTAATGTACATAAAATCTACATCAACAGTATTTAATTTGTGCACTCTGTACTTTTGTTCATGCACTGCCACTTTAATTTGTCAGTCTTCCCTGTTGTTACAGATGTGTCCTCCCTATAACCAGTTCCCAAACGCTGTCACTGACATTACTTTTTTCCTTCCAAAAGACTCTAGCATTCACACAGGCAACATACAAAAATTCCACCTTAACTGCCTGGTAAATGTCTTTCTCACGTGCGTCTATATTGGATATACAAGGAGATAAACAGGAGTTTAAACAAAAAGAAATATTTTTATTTAGAAATAATGAGACTTCAAACAACCACACAAGAGCTGGTAGACCATTACAACTGTTCCAATTAAACCAGATAAGCAGTATTTAAAGCTCCAAGCTCCAGTCTTGTGTCCAGTCTGAAAACATCCACATGTGTCTGTCCATCCCTCCCTATGGGTCTCAAAGGATGCTTAGCTGTCAAGAAGTTGTTAATGAGAAAAGGAGATAGACACGAAACATTTTTAGGCTTTTCCTGTACATATTCTGGAATCTCTGAATGGTTACGGGTGGTGTGCTACTGTTCAGTTAAAGGGGAGCTATTATGCTCATTTTCAATGTTCATAATTTTATTTTTGAGGTCTACTAGAGTAGATTTCCAAGCTTCAGTTTTCCCAAAACACTAAATTTTTTCTCATAATGTACATTTGTTTTAGCGCTCTGTCTCATATGCTCTGTTAGAGCTCCTCTGTCTTTAGACCCCGCCTCCTGATGCACCCAGTGTGCTGTAATTGGTCAGCTCGCCTATTTTGTTCTGACTGGTCAACTGCCACAGGGGCATCCTGCTACAAGTTCCACCCCTCACACCACTGTGGCTGTTCTTCCAATCTTCCAAGCTTGTCGGTAGGCAGGCAGTAAAGACTGTGTTACGAGATGACATCACCTTGTAACACAGAAAACGACTGTAATTCTAACCGAGAAAAGTTGTTTCTGTGGGAGAGAGCTTCTCCCTCAGGTGTTTATGACTAAGCTACATAACACAGAAGAAAAGATAAAAACATGAAAAGCATAGGTTCTAATTAAGTGCATTTTTTTGTGGTTGGACCTGATTAATCATCAAAAAGAACCCTAATCTAAACCAGTGCTGTTTAAAACAGGCCAGTGTAGGAAGCTTCTATGTTCAGCATGTGCTGGGTAAATGAAAATCCTCTTGCAGATTTCATAGCCCATAAGTCACCAGATTGAATTTCCAAATGGTTTAACACCACTAAATATAACTGGCCAGAGAGATTGCAGGGTGCCGGGGACAAAGCTCAACATGCGCACAGCGTGACCACGGGACTGCTGTGATTGTTATTAACCCTGACATTGCACCCGCTTCCAGGTCTACAGCACTTCCTGACGCATCGCTCATTTGGTAGATGAAATTTTAGATTATAGACCATAGGGACCGGGCAGAAATATATAACCTCAGCATGGGCTACTTGGCGCTGATTTCACGATGCACAATATGTACAGTACGTGTCCAAAAGTCATCCTTAGCTGAGAGCTGTCCTGGGTCTCTCAGGGTTGGCAGGACGGTCTACTTTTCTCCCTATCACTCAACACATTGCTAGCAAATGTGGACGTCTGCTAGCTGATGTAAAAGAGTTGACATCTGGAGCGCTGCCTCCAAGAACATCGAGCTGCTACTAAGACTTGGTCGCACTTTACATGTCTTGGAGGAAGCATGTGCTAGCCATTCTCCTCCAAACGTGCCAACTAGCCTTACAGGGAGAATTGGACCGGAACATTTGTTGACAGCTTATTTGGATACCCCGCTGTGGATGTTTTGTAGATGACGACCTTGCATCTACCAAACACCGATCTACACATCTATTTAATTCACAAAAATTTGTCCCTAATCCGAACACTAAACCTTGTGTCAAAACCTAAACCTAACCCTCACCCTGGTAAACTGAGAACCAGAGTTTGTGAGTCATTTCCTTCAGCAAAAACCTCAATCATGGTTCCCTTGGAAGCAGATTACGTCATGTGATTTTTGGTGGTTCAGTTTTTTTGTTGAGTGCAGGTGGAATGCTCACACCTGTCAAAACAAGCTGAACTAAACTAAACATGTGATTGGCCTGCACCAAACAAAGAAGGTGTAAAAGTCTGCTCACGGATAACTAACAGCTAGATTCTGAAGCATATGCGGTGCTGAAATGCTACTGTGCGCTCTCAATTTCCCTCTCAGAGTCATCATTGTCAATGAGTGTTTGTTAATAATGCGAACCTGACGGCCCGTTTTTTTTTTAAAGCCTGTCTGACTTGCCCGGCTGCATTCTGCTCAGAGCAGAGTGCATGGAAACAGTCCCATAAGCCCCAAGATCAGAGTGGGAGGGAAGTGCTTGTGGCTAAGGTAAGATGTAGGAGGGTGGACTTGCAGCCGGCTCAGCACACAGGTGGCCCACACTGATACGAATGAGAAACACAATAAAGCCTATGCCTGCGGAATAGGTATTACGGAGCTGGTTCAGTGTTGTACATGTATGCGGAGGACTTAATGATGTGACCTCAAATGAATATTAAAAACTGAGCTGCAAAGATTTGCATCATGGTCATTTAGAAATACAACCTCAGACCTTAACTGCTATACACTGAATTTACATTACGTGACTAAACCGTCAATGGAAGTTGCATAAGGAATTACAGTAACACTTCATACTACCGAAGGGGCTATATAAGTTTATAAGGCTATATGACACCTGCATAAGCCTTTAATGACAAATGTCTTAAATCTATATAGACACAAGTGTCAGTATCACTGTAATGATATGCTGCAGTGAAATGACAACAAAATGGAGTAAATTAGCCTTTATGGCTACTGAGACATGCTGAAATACGCTGTTCTAACCGATTATGTAGCTTTATGTCAGCTGTTATGAAAGGCTAATGTAGGTGTCATGTAGTCTTATCCTGCAGTGTTACATTAGCATTTAATTTACATTCTGTTTACATTCTGTGGCCACAGGTCTGAGTCTGGGCTTCTGTCCATTTATTTCTATGTCAACTATTGCTGTAACCCTGGAATGTCTTTTTAATCTTTACTCAGTTTTTTGCCCCAATATAGTTACAGCTCTGGAAATAAATAAGAGACCACTCCAGTTTCTTCTTAAATCAGCATCTCCACATGTACAGCAGGTTCTTAGTGAGGAACAGAAGGTTGGGTTCTAGCTTTACTGGCAGATACAGTGAGCGTCTGGTTCATAAGAACAAGGTCACGCAGCAAACACACAGGACAACACAGCTACAGACTGGCAGAGGGCCAAAACCACTCTCTACTGACCGTGATGAGCGCCACCTCATTCCAATGTCCCTTAACCACCGTAAGATGACCTCAAGTGACCTACAGAAAGACTGGCGAGCGGTGGCTGGGGTGAAATGCACAGCGAGCATGGTTCAAAAAACAGGCTTCTGGAGGCGTCATTAGTGATTTTCTAAATAAACAGATCTAAATACAATATTTGATCTGGAATTTGGGAGACGTGTTTCCAGTAGTGTATAGAATAAAACAGAACTGCTCATTTTGGTCAAACACAAACCCAGAAACTGTACAACTAGAGAAACTGATCATTTTGAGGAGGTCTCTTAAATTTTTCCAGAGCTGTATGTCCAGTTCCCACCCAGGTCTCCCAAATCACAAGACACCAGCACATTCTTCATCCGAGACAAACAGTTTTCAACTGCTGCTAACATAATTGCTAACACAATTGTGCTAGACAGCTTAACAGCCTGTTACGTCAGCCAATAGGTGCCCACGTTGGCTAGCACTGTGGTGAGTAAAGCAGGATGGGTATGGGCATCATACCCACTCAGAGAAAGAGAGGGAGAGAGGACCATTATGCTATTTGGAACGAACAGATTAGGTAAAAACCAATTATGCTGTCTTGGACCCCACCAGCTACATATAGATGTGACATCAGAGTCCCCCAAGAGTCAAACCTCTGTTCACAACAAGACCAGTGCCACTCAGGAGCCCTTGTTAAAACTGTTGCATACAAACTTGATCCATAGCTTGACCTAGTGAAATTAGAGAAGCAGCTGCAGCTGTTATAATCCCTGGTATTGTACACACCCAGTTCTCTTAACACTTTCTGACCTCTTGCTGCTAAAAAGCGGACTGCTGCAGAAACATTTAGAATGGAGTCTCCTTTTCGACACTGTTGGAACTGCCCTTCCACCCAGCCTAAACCTGCAGGTCAATATCTCAAAAGTTGCACAGGTTGCACATGCGTTAGGCCGAAGTCTGTGCAGGCACAGCAGGTTGTTTTTTCTTTGTTCTTCTTTGTTCTAGTGCCCTGTTTTCCCATCAACAGACCAACCTGCCGCTATTTGCATTAATGTGTGGAACGACACTTCACTCACAGCAGAGGCTCCTCAAACTCTAAATGATTCTCTCTGCAAGTCTCTTCTTCATAGCCTCTCTCTGTCTCTCTCTTTCTCTTTCTCTCTCTATCCCTTTTCAGGATCACTCAGACAGCACACAGCCAGCGTGGTTCTGTTCAATAGCAGATGGAGCCCGTGTGGAGAACAGTTGTGCCTCATTGAGTGCCAGCAGGAGGTATTAAAGCTGAGGACTGGAGATAGGCCTCCAGCTGCTCAGCAGTGTTCAGAGTTCATTAGAGAGCCAGGCTGAAGGAGAAGGCCTCTTGCAGGGGTGCTGATTTCTTCAGAGGCAGAGGGCACGAAAGTGGCTAAAAATATGCCCCGATATTCCAACAGCCTGCACTTCAATTCCTGAATCAAGTGTCTTAAACTCTTGTTCGATAGGTGATGGATTTAGCTACCTTGGTAGAGCAGAAATAGATCTCTGCCAGCTGGGGCTTCTTAATTCAGTCAGTGTGGCTAAATGGAAGCAGGCTAATTGGAGTCAAAGTCGGGTTAGCAGGTGGAAAACACCGAATGAAGCCTGGCCCTATATAGTTCCAATAAGTTCAATCCGATGCTCATATATGCAAATTAAACAGCCCTTTTTGAACTCATCATCAATCTCTGAGCATGACACTTGAATTTTTCACACGTCTTATGATGTCAAATCTACCCACCAAGTTTAATTCCTGTTGTTAAGTCAGTCTGGGTGCAGCTGTTTTTTCGATGATGAGTGTATTTAGCAGTAAAACCAGAGTTGGAACCCTAAGAGGAGCCTTAACAAATGAGACCTGACTGTGCACAATGAGCCTTTTTATGTTCATTCTCGGTCTAATTTTCCCTACGTGGAAAAAGGCGGTATAGTTAAATGGCGTCTCACCACCTTAGTGATTACTTGTGTCAAATCATTTCTTTAATTTTACCCTATTAATGTTTGGCTCAGTGACTCCCTTAGAAAAGTCAGGCTTAGTATGTCTGAGTACAAATGACCCAGGACACAGCATGATGGCTGGGTCGGGGGTTGGGGGGCGGGGGGTTAGTCTGTCTCTGTGGACGCCTAATGGTATGTTACGCAATGTGGTGACCAGCATTAGTGTTTGGGTTCTTTGATCTTGCGGTAGTAACCTCGCTAACCCACAGCTGATTGGCCTCAAAGCAGTCTGAGCTTGGCCGAGTAGTCTGAGCCTGGCTGTATTGCGGCCTCAGTGGGGGGTGAACAGCATGCTGCTCTTTCGCTGACTCATAGCCATTGGTCGTTGGCTTTGCGCTGCCCCAAAAACAGCAGCGTGCTGGCTGGGCTCTTCACATGTGCGTTATTGAGCAGACGAGCAGATGAGCTCATGGTGAGAGTCCGGAGCCATGCACATTTTAATGAGCTCTTTAACGGCTGGGAGTTCTACAACTATGGCTTGGTGAAGGCACTGCTCGACCTTGCCAAGACTGTGCCCTGGCATGCCGTGGGCCATACTGAGGCAGCGGAGCATCTGGATGTTTGGAGGAAGCTTGTTGGCACTAGAAATCTTTGTAGCTAAATAGACTTTAGACTCAATTTTAAGCATCCAGGAATTACTGTACTGAGTGAGTTATGTCTTCAGTTCAAAGCACTTTTTAAAGTTGCAAAAAGTTTTCATAACTCCTGAAAGAAATGGAAGCTTTAGCGCATGTTCTGCCAAGAAGACTTCAATGCCACGTCACTCATTCATTCATTCCTCTGGCCAATCGCAGTGCGTCATCTGTCTTTAATTCAACTTACACACCTATTCTGCTGCTTTCAGGTGCTGACGATTCAGCATTCTCCTTCTTTCCTCCTCCCACCAGTTTGGTCCAGGGAGTAGGCTCCGCCCCTGCTGTCCATATCCGCCAAGATCTGCAAGGGTCCGAAGGCTTCAGGACCTGGGCCCAAGATGGGGCCTACGCCAAAGACTCTAGATTTCTTAAGAACTGTCATCCTTCAAATTCTACAACGTATAGAATATTAAATATCGTTTTCCATCACTTTTGCCTTCCGTGTCTTTCTGGCACAACTGGCTTTGAGTAGGAGTTCACATTCTATGTCAGGGACAGATGCAGCCACAGCTTTTCTGTTTGATCTTGGACTTTTCATGCTTAAAGAAATAGTTTACACAACTTTCCTCTTAGACCAAATGCAGTCAAACAAGCAAAAGAAGTTCAATGTACAAAGTTTGACATTTTAGCTTTGTACTGGAGCTCTGTTGCTAACAAGTAAGGGAACTTTATATCTCACCTATTAGCAAAGGGGAAAATGCATGCCAAAATCAATACTGTGGCTTCAAACCATGTTGAGTTAAGTCTAAGTAATTTCGAATAGACTTGTGGTACGTGTTTTTTCACACACACTGTTGTCTATACCTTGCATAGCTAAAACAGTAGCTGCAGTGATCTTTAAGCCAACTTGACCTTGTCGATAGTTTTATCCATCAAGAACTTGAGTAAAAAAGATAGGACCAGGTTTCAGGAATCCTGCTTACTGTGTGCTCGAGCTTGAGGAAACTATATTGGCACTACATCAGTGCTGTAGAGTAGCCCTCACTGTGTGCTGTAATCATAAAACCTGTAAGAGGAACTATCAAAAATTACAACACCGTTTCAGAGCACCCTCTTCAGTTGTATAGGTCATAACTTATGGGCCCATTCCTATCTGGCACTGACGTGCTCTAAGTACAGGTGTGAATGGGGTCCAATGTGTCTTGAGGGACGCATTGTGTATTCCTCCTTCAGTCATGAAATCAATATTAACAATAAGTGGCACCTGGAGACGCATTAGAGATCCTTAGAAAAACCAGATGGCTATTCATCTTGCTGTGCACTAGGGATGGATGTTAACACCAGGTCTGAACAGCATCTTTGATGGGTCAAGCCTAACAAATCTTTCTAATTCAAGGCTGGACTTGTAATTCCAATTATAGGAATATCTGGCTTGGGGAAGAATGACAGACAAGGCTCAAATTTTCCCACTGAGCATGTTTTGGTTGCTGGGAGTAGCACGTCCAATTGTAAACCCCAGTGGTCAAGGTCAACCCTGTCTATCACAGCAAATATTACTCAAGGTTACCATAATACACTCACTGCTAAAAGGAGGAGGCGAACAAACCGGATAAACAGGACAAATTTTTGATTAAGGGGACATGTTCAGGCAAGTAGGACCCACCGCTGAGCTCGCTGTGTGTCATGAGTAACTGGTCTAATTAACAGCATCGGTGGAGCTCGCTCGTTCCTCTTAACACACCCCCAGAACTAGAGAGGCAGAACCAACAGCATGGCAACAAAGCCAAATGACAAAAAACAGCACCACCCATGCTGTTTGCCCCTGCAATGTCCTGCGTTCTCTGAGCCCTTCTGTGTGCATCAGCTCAGGACTCCAAAAGAAGAAGCACAATACAGAGCAAAGGCCAATTTGACCCAAATATCTTGGAAGCTCTTAACATGCAAATCCCAACAAAAGCCAAAGATCTGCACCAGCTTTGCTCAGCAGCGTAAACTACAGTTTCGAATCTCTGTCAGAGAGTGACGGGATCCAACCAGCCTGGTCTGGACGTCACATTCCGGATTTCATTTCTCACAGTCGTTCTCTCAATCTCAGATGTTACCCTGTATGTCCCCATGCTTTAGTTTTTCTCCTTGCTTTATTCTTCCTCTCTACCTTCAGTAACTTAAAACTCCTTTGTTTTTGTTTTTTTTTAAAAAGCTTTATTGAAAGTCACAAATCTTTCAAAAATATATAGAAAATCACATCACAGTGCAAATTTTCTTCACTTTTTTACTTTTTTCTCAACACCCCCACCCTGCCCCCCAACACAGAGAAATGAAAAAATGAGGAAAAAAAAAAAAAAAACTTTAATCAAGGCATCACGTCCTATATGAGTCATCCATCCTGCATACCACCTTGTTTCTCATCCATTCCCCTACATACAAAAGCAGCCAATTTAACAACAATAACTGTTCACGGAAATATGTATTCACATCTAGTTTGATCAAGGGTAAAATATCAATACATGTCCCCCCATATGCTGATGTTCCAACTGGGTTTTCTTTTAACACTAAACATAATTTTCTCAGGAGTGAAAAGCTTGTTTAGCCATTGCCTTTTAGACGGTGGATGATCGCATTTCCAGTTTACTAATACACATTTCTTAGCAGCTGTTCCACACAACACAAAATACTTCTTAAAATAACACACATCAATCAGCCTTACATCCCCCAACAACCAGGTCCTAGGGTCAGGTCAACCTTTGCTTGAGTTACATGAGATGTAACGAGATGTACACAGTTCCAAAGTTCTGACAGTACAGAACATTTCCAAAACATATGGATCAAAAAACTGTTTTTAATAAGTCAGACGTGTGAATATAACACAAGGATCCATCATGCTCATGTTTAAATGGATGCTTGCGAATTAAAGTAGCACATTAAGGAAATTTAACCAGGTCAAAAAATGTGTATTTATCAGGTATTATTTTCACTGTAATTTAATTTCTGCTCCCTGTCAGGTTTTATTCAGCACTTTGGGTGACCCGTTTGGATCAGTTTTGGATAGAATTTTTTGAGCCTGGGTCAGTTTCAGACCGATGATGTGATTCAGATCATGGTCTGTTGGCAAACAACTGAGACCCAAGTCAGACCTGAGTTGGACCAGGCTGTATATGGGCTCATACCAAAAATTTAATTTCCAGCATAAACCGCAACTAAAACAGAACTGGCGAATTGTGAAGGAGAAAAAATACCATAAATACACACGCCAGGAGTCTTTTAGGACCAAGGTTTGTGTAAATCTGTAAAAACATTCATCCGCTGGTCCTGCAAACTACTTAACACCGACTTGACCCGATACAACTTGACTGAAAAACCTAGTCAGCAGTTTAAGGCTCGCCTGCAGCAATGACAGAATGACGAGTGGAGGGTCACTGAAGGCAAGCATTGCCTTGAGTGCTTGTGACAGCGAATTGCTGACAGTGGTGGCCTTGGGCAGACTTGCTGCTACACCAGTGTCAAGTCTCTTGACCATCTCCTTGACACATCTTAAATGTGACAGCTCCACAGTAAGGATAGTGTATAGGACTTGGGTTCCCTTTAACCTTGTCTAGCGACTAGTGAAAACGCCCACACGCACCATCAAACTGCGCATGTGCACATGAACACTTTTTGTCTTACCAGTTCAAAAATGTTCTCAGTTTCGTATACGAACAAAGTACTACTTCCTGTTAACCACTAAAGCTATAACTAACTATAAGACTGAAGTGTTGGTACACAACTCTAGCTCTGTAAATGGGAAATAAGCAAAGTGGTTTGGACCGAACCAGACAACATTATTGCAGCCATTTATCTACAGGGGGCGTTCATGCTTGTGCACAGGAGAGGGGGAAGAGGGAGGGACTATGTGCTGAACTCCACACAATGTCAAGAAGGTGAGATGGCTGAGAGAAACTGATGGTTCTTAGATCCGGCAAGGGCGTAGCGCGATGTTAACAACAGGGAGGTGTTTGAGAGTTGAGAGGCATGAAAATGAGATTGCTCTGTAGGCGACTTTTCCATGGTCATAGACTGTAGATTACATAAAGGTTACAAAAAATAAATAAATCTTTCTCGCAATTAAATGGCAAAAATAAATAAATAATAATAATAATAATCATTTCAAAAGCTCAATTTTTTTTAACTACTTCAACCAGATTTTTTCATAGTAATATATGTTGTTTAATTCCACGCAAACAATGAACCAAAGTATGTTGGTGTTATTTGCAGTTGCATTTTATATTAGACATGTATATTCTGTCCCTATTTGTCGGTATGGAAACGTGTGGCATTCATACAGATCTTTTTATCCGAGGCTAAGCATGTGTTTGCTTTGTTCGATTCCAAACAAGCATGTAATGAAAATAGAAATTTCCTGTTAATAAATCAAAGTTTTGTGTAAGTATTTGTGAACTTGTTCAATTCAAAATCCAGAAATGTCCAGGAATCTGAAACACAATATGTGTTCGGGAGCATTCGGAGCTGACAGACAACATTAAGAAGTTCCCATATACTGTACATCTAGAAAGTTCGGGTTTTCCTGAAAATGAGTAGTGGGGTTAGTTATTGCACTTTCTGGAGGATTAAGATTAGCCGCTTTCATCAAGCCTCAAAGGGTAGTCTATTATCCGCTTCCATCAAGCCAGACAGGCATTCTACTAAGAGGCAGCCCAGGACCAGTTCACCCTTGGTAGGCAGCAACTGGCTTGACAGCTCACTCAAGACTTAGTAGTAACCGATAGCAGGAGGTGAAAGTGAAAGTGCCTGTAATCTCAGAGCAGTTGAGGGAACTGCCCTTCATTGCCCTTGCTGTTCCCCAGTGCTGAAATATTCATGCACGAGTGTCAGCTGCAGGGAGGCTCACTGCTAAAAGGTTGCTGACTCTATGTTAAACCAGAGTGCTTGAAAACGTGTTGGAGATTTAATAGGGTGGCTTTGCTGCGTTGACTCAAGTCTATTTTAAACACATCGGCCTAGCTGAAAAGAGGTTTGGAAAAGGGGCGGCAAGTAAGTAAGAGGCTTAAAGCGTTCCAACTACTCTGCCTGAACTTCAGCGCTTCAGTGATGATATGTACTACCTTAGGCTGGTCCATGAGTGTGGATGTTCATTTCAGCTCATGTGTAAGATAGAGATAGTACAAGTGTGATGTGAAAAGTACTGGCTACTCACTCTATTGTGTCCTCCCAGGTGCACCAGTGGCGCTGGTCCAGAGCTTCCATGTCCAGCTTGAATTTAGCCAAACAGAACTCCTCGATAGCATACTCATAATGGCTGCTACATGCCATCGCTGCCGCGCAGAGAGTTGCTGAGGGAAAGAAAGTAAATGATTAGAGAGGGTGGGATTAGAGAGGGTGGGAGTGCTAATTAAAGGAAATCAAAAAGGGTTTTCCTATAGCTGCTCATCCTGTGGTGGATAGGATGCAACCATATACACTCTCTAGAGGACGTGTAGCAAGGGTGGCCACTTTCATAACCCCAAAAAGGAGGACATCCCACATCCAAAAGGAGGACATCATAAAGTGGGGGTGGGTTGGCACGATACTAGAACAGAATTAAAATCATAACCTAACCTATATAACACATACACATTACTTTACTTACCTAATTGGGTGGAATGGATGGCATTCATGAGTCAGACGGGAGCTTACTAATTGACTAGAATTTAGAAGGTTGACCTGCGGTTAGCCGGTCACATGATCTCGTTAAACCAATGAAATGCAAGGAATGTGTTTTGACACGGACGTGAGCCAATGGCACACATAATATTGTTGCCGAGTGAACATTTTAAATAGTTCATCCCGAAAAGAGGACTAACAGGCATCCGTGCAGGTACTGCGCCAGACGGAGGACTGGGAGTTGAAAAACCAGACTGTCCGGCCTAAAACCCATGTGTAGCTAGGACCTGTCGTAACTTGATTGAAGCTACTACAAAACCTCTTACTGTTATTGCACTATGGAACAAGGATGATTGATGGTACCTATGATCACTTCTGCTGTCCATGTCTCCTATTTTATTTTTGTTTTGGTTGCCTGTTGCTCCCCATCCCTTTGTTGTTATCATGTAAAACAATAAAAAATACTTGATCACAAAAAAAGGTTTTTTTGGAGTAATACCACAGAAGAACCATTTTTGTTACCATAAAGAAATGTTCAAAGTCAAAGTCATATTTACTTATATGCGCCTTTTACAACAGATGTTGTCAGATGTTGGTGGTTGGTGTAGCTCAGCGGGTAACACCACTACCCACCAGGGAGCCACCACATGTGGGAGATTGGGGTTTGAATCCCGGTCTGGGTGACTGTGCTGTGCTACACCAATAAGAGTCCTTGGGCAAGACTCCTAACACTACATTGGCCTACCTGTAATATGATTAACCTTGTAAGTCGCTCTAGATAAGAGCGTCAGCTAAATGCCATAAATGTAAATGTCACAAAGCAGCTTTACAGAGAATGCGGGGTACCAAGCCCCTAGTGAGGACATACTCGCTCAGAGCACGAAGAAGAAACCTTGAGAGGGATCAAGACTCAAAAGGGGAACCCATACTTCTTGGGTGGACACCAGATAGTAAGACAAGCACAAAAAATGATAAGAATGTATAATTATATCTAATATCATTATTGAATAAAACATATTGAATACTGAATATAACTGTTAGTGTGAGAGTAACAATGAGAAACAATTAGTGAAAGGTCTGAAAAAGAAAAACCTCACTGTTACCACTGAAACCAGTGTGAAGAGTTTATAACAGTAAAGAACATCAACTGCTCCTAGGGGCCTGTATTAGGTTACGTATTACGATTAGAAAGAATAAGAGAAGCGTTTAGTGTTTTGTGAGGTAGGGAAAGACATGTCTGATTAGTCTGTGATTGAACAACAAGGTCATCGAATGGGTCAATGGGATGCAGGCAAAGCCTCCACACAGCATAGGACAGCAAGAAGCTCCATGGTAGGTAACCTGGTCAGAAATGCAGGCAGTTTCATTCATATTGAATTTCAGTGAATTCATTTTGACATAAGGATTCAGTTATGTAAATGAAACAACCTTCTTATACAAGTTTATAACACATAATTTAAAGGTTCTATATTCGTTTTCCTAGAACCACATGTCCAAACTAATGGTGTATTTTAAAGAGTGTAACGTCTGACTATTCATCCCTAACTGTGCTTTGCAAATATACTCTATGTAGAGACTGTTTGCAGACACCTGCTCATCCAACATTCCTTCTGAAATTACAGGTATTAATAGAGGGTTTCTGACAGCATTTACTTTTCTGGGAAAATTAAGTTAAGTTAATTTAAATTAGATGTTGGTACATTGCTGTGAGGATCTGATTGCTGTCAGCCTCAAGAGCACTGAGGTCAGGTACTGATGTCAGATGATTAGTTGGCACGGATGCCACTCCAACTCATGGCAAAGATACTGGATGGGGCTTCATCACTCCAGAGAACGCGGTTCTTCAGAACCCAGTGCTGGGGAGCTTTAAACCCTTCTAGCTGACACCTGGCATTGGCCATGGGGACCTTAGATTCATGTGTGGCTGCTTGTTGAACATTTAGTGTATATCTAATTCAGAGATGAATATAACATCAGCATGACCATTTAAGTGCAAAATGCTAGTTCAGATTTTTATCACAGACAGTCACAGGGCTCTACTTCACACTGCAGCTTGCTTTGACTCATGCTTTCATTGTTTCGTGATTACACCGTTGTTGTGCACCGCTTACAAAAGAACCTAATAACATAACAGACAGGCTATAACTTGTTCAAAGCTCTGCAGCAACACCAAAAGCAGCTCTGCATAAACAGGGAGGATATTTCACCTGCTTAAGCACCAACAGAGTGGCTACCTGCTTCATTTAGAGTTGACTTTAAAAAAAATCCTCTTATCGTTTTTTAAAGGCTTTAATAACGTAACACCATCATACATCTCTGAATATCTCCGAGTCTGCACTCTAAATCCATTTTTAAATGTCTCATAAAATGGAAAACTGTATTTATAGTGTCGTAGTTGAATAAGGAGAGTTTGGTGCATAGAACCGACACACTGTGAACCTCAAAACACTGTTATTCCTCCTTCAAACACAAATCCTGCATTTACAAAAGAGGACATTGCTGTTTTAGCACAATCCTAGGCTGTTATATTTCAGGCTTGACTCATTCATATTTATGACCACAAAATTTACATAAAGCAAAGATGCAACAGCGATGAAAACGGCAGACTATGTGGAGAAACCTACCGTTCCACAGGCTGAACTGTCAACGGGCAAGGTTGATGCTCATCTTTAAACAAGGTTTTCTATTCTGCAGCTTCATAATCAAATGTCACTGCAGCATCACTTTAGAGTCAGAGTCATTTTGTTCACTCCGGACAGTTTCTCAAACTTTGGACAATATGGAGCAGCTTCACTCAGCGTTTAACACTGAGGAGACTGAAAAGAAGAGCAGTTCCAACTTTATTAGCATCACAACCCCAACAGCAGTCTGCAAGTAGCAGCCATTCTGTGTGATCGTATCCGGGTTTGCCGGTTGAAGCAGATCATCTTTAACTGAGAGTTTCATAGTGAGGAACAACTTTAATCTACTGTGTGCTGATGTTGAGATCGAAACCATATAGCCACTATAGGTAACGTTAGCTACTATCAAGCCTCAAGTAACTAGCATAGCTAACTAAATAATATGGAGGCGGAGCGTATTTACACGGAGGCTCATTTTATTTTCCTGTCTGTGTTTATATAGACATGTTGCTTCTGTGTGATCATCACAGTGTCTCACTGTAAACCAGCCAATCAGAACAGAGCTCATCTAAATATTCATGAGCTCACCAACAAAGGGAAAACAGCTTGTTTCATTGTAGCTGCAAAATCATAAGGAATAAAAATCTGGCCATGTTTCACCCCAAAGAAAGTCACATACCTTCTATCACATCAGAGAACAGTTTAAATACTGGATAAATGCATTCTAAGGCACCTAAAGATCATCAAGTGCCGCTTTACTGAATGTTACTGAGTTACACAAAACAAAATGAAGAAGTGGCTTTTTACTTTCATACTCCCCAACCATTGACAAGTTTCTAAAAATAAAGAATATAATAATAATAATAATGATAGTTTTTATTTATTTAAAGACCATTTTTTTACCCAAGTTTGACATGATCACTGTTTACTTATTAAAAGTCTTTCATATATGTTTTATATGTGTTTATATATACACAATTGATATTTGAACGCGCTGTGAAGCCATGCATTTTACATATACAGCATTTAAATGTATTTTATCACTGTCCAAAGAAAAACTAGTATCTCCAAAATGGCAACTTTACAGGAGAGGCCAAAAACCTCATTTAATTATAATGTTAGTCAATGGACCCGGACATATTTCCAAGCAGTTTTGGGCCATTTCTGTTGGTCCATTCATCATGAAACTTTCACACAGTGTAAACAGCAGCTCGTGTGATGTAATGATGCCTAAAAGTAAAAATCGATAAAAATGGAGATAAAAGTTTTTTTGCATTGGACAGTAACTAATATACATATATATATAGTGTGTGTGTCTGTGTGTGTGTGTGTGTGTGTGTGTGTGTAATCCATTTAAATGGTGTTTATATGTATAAATACCTATAAAATATATAAATATAAATGTATTTCATATATAATTAACTTATATATACTTATAGTTACTTATACAGAAAGTAATACATAAATATAAACACAGTGGCCATAAAAGTGGTATTGACAGGTGAGAAACACTGTAAGGGGCTATTTCTGTCCACTGTCAGAAGTGCACTGGTATGAAACACGTGCCCTGGCTTATAATAGATACCTCACTATAGCTAAAGTAGATTGAGTCATTCCACAAAGCTCTCTGCACATGGCATGCCTGGAGGTAAGAAACCCCCCCAAATTATTTGCCTCTCTGTTTGTTCTCCACTGACAACTGATGTACATCTGACTGATGACTGCANACTAACAGAAAGGTTTGCCACAAAAACAAGTCTGCAAGCTGTGACAGCCGCTAAAGGGGGGGTTCAAACTTTTGCACATGCCACAATTATTTCTTTTCCTAAGTTATTCTAACACAAAGTAAAGGTGTAATACCAAACAAAGTAAAACCTCTGTATACTGCGGTATAACACATATGGGACATGTCTTATGTATGTGGCGTCACACACATATGACTTAAATGGTAATTGTGTGTGGCAGTGTGTAGACTGCTGTCAGGGAGTGTGTATGTGTGTTTGCCTACGGGCTGTGTGCGTTTGCGCACATGAGGCTTCTACAGTTAGTGCCAGGCTGTGGTTTGTGTGCTGACTCTGTAAACAGTGAGAATAATGGAACAGGCAGCACATTTACACTCTGAAAAGCTGCAGCACTCATCTAATGATAGACAAGCGTCAGACGGAAGAGTCCTGAAAACAAGGCTAATTAATAAGAATGAGTAGCTGCTGAGGAGGGGACCATGCTTCTGTGTTCTTACTTCCCTTCCCTGCACACTGCAGTAAGTCAGGATAATAAAGGCAGACATTATTTCCATTAGAAGAAAAAAAATGAGAGGGAAACAAACAGTAATGTTCTACAGTATTTCACCCTGCCCTACTGCGGAGCTACGGCTGGACTGTGTGATGAAGAAATAATGGCTCTGTTGAAAGAGCATGCAAAGTGAATAACTTCAAAGTGCCTCACTGGAACATCTGAAAGGGAAAATCCTTATACATCAGCCACTGATTTGATTTAAAGGGCCCATATCATGCACTTTTTTCTTGAGGTCCAGATGTTCACTTCTGATATTTGTGTTGATCAGTGTACTACCATTTTTCTAACCTCTCTACTGTGCCTTCAAGCTCTGTTCTGACTGGCTGCTACATATTGTGTCTCGTCGCGCCTTGTTCAATATAACACTCACCATAACGTCCAATGCAAACGGACGTGGATATACACTATATTGCCAAAAGTATTCACTCACCCATTCAAATCATTGAATTCAGGTGTTTCAGTCACTCAATTCAAAATTAGGTGCGTGAACCCCAACGAAAATCTGGTGATACAAGTCACTTATATGCACCAAAATATGCACAAAAAACAAGTATTCAAAAATATTGACATCTTCATGGTTTAAAAGCACAAATTGTTGCAGTCATACACTACATCACCAAAAAATATTCGCTCACCCATCCAAATTACTGAATTCAAGTGTTCCAATCACTTCTATGGCCACAGGTGTATAAAACTAAGCACCTAGGCATGCAGGCTGCTTCTACACACATTAGTGAGAGAATGGGTCACTCTCAGGAGCTCAGTGAATTCCAGCATGGTACCGTGATAAGATGCCACCTGTGCAACAAGTTCAGTCGTGAAATTTCCTCCCTACTAAATATTCCACAGTCAGCTGTCAGTGGGATCATAACAAAGTAGAAGCAATTGGGAATGACAGCAACTCAGCCATGGCGTGGTAGGTCACGTAAAGACAGAGCGGGGTCAGCAACATAGTGTGCAGAGGTCGCCAACTGTCTGCAGAGTCAATCGCTACAGATCTCCAACTTCACGTGGCCTTCAGATTAGCTCAAGAACAGTGTGTAGAGAGCTTCATGGAATGGGTTTCCATGGCCGAGCATCTGCATCAAAGCCTTACATCACCACGTGCAATGCAAAGCGTCCAATGCAGTGGTGTAAAGTGCTGCCACTGGACTCTAGAGCAGTGGAGACGTGTTCTCTGGAGTGACCAATCACGCTTCTCCATCTGGCAATCCGATGGACGAGTCTGTGTTTGGCGGCTGCCAGCAGAATGGTACTTGTCTGACTGCATCGTGCCGAGTGTAAAGTTTGTTGGAGGGGGGATTATGGTGTGGGGTTGTTTTTCAGGAGTTGGGCTCGGCCCCTTAGTTCCAGTGAAAGGAACTCTTAATGCTTCAGCAGACCAAGAGACTCTGGACAATTTCATGCTCCCAACTTTGTGGAACAGTTTGGGGACGGCCCCTTCCTGTTCCAACATGACTGCACACCAGTGGACAAAGCAAGGTCCAAAGCAAGACATGGATGAGCGAGTTTGGTGTGGAAGAACTTGACTGGCCTGAACAGAGTCCTGACCTCAACCCGATAGAACACCTTTGGGCTGAATTAGAGTGGAGACTGCGAACCAGGCCTTCTCGTCCAACATCAGTGTCTGACCTCACAAATGTGCTTCTGGAAGAATGGTCAAAAATTCCCATAAACACATTCCTAAACCTTGTGGAAAGCCTTCCCAGAAGAGTTGAAGCTGATACAGCTGCAAAGGGTGGGCCGACACCATATTAAACCCTATGGATTAAGAATGGGATGTCACTCAAGTTCATAGGCGTGTGAGGGCAGACGAGCGAATACTTTTGGCAATATAGTGTATTTAAGGACACTGGTATATTTAAGTATCATAAAACAATGGATTTCAAGCTGATTTTGCAGCTTAGTTTCCACATGAAAGGTGCCTCTCTCAGGAATGAAAAGCTGCAGACGTAGCACTCTTCCGCTCCAGTGAGACTCCCCCTCCAGTACAGCATTTTTTTGTGAGGGTTTCAAGCACTAGTTAACAGCCAAAATGCTAAATATATATCTCCAGCCATTAGCATAGAGATCTAGCGGGATAGTACTGTGACCCTTCTTGCATGAAAGCCATCCACATATTCCAAGTCAGATGCATGCATCTGCTTCTGCTCGACTGTTGGAAAAACATATTTAAACCCATTTTTCTTTGGAGGAACTCTTTCGGTCTTTAGGAAATAAAATGTGGAACAAAATACATACACACAAAAAAAATAATTCCTTGGAGAGCAAAATCATGATAAGCATTTTGTGCATTTTTTCCTCTGAAAAGGTGAATAATTCACCTGCAGACTGCAAAGAAACAGTCTGAAACATTTTCACTTTCATTTTCTTATCTGAACTTCAACATGCCCACAGGTGGGCCTTTTCCTTTAATCCTAAAACACGTCCTATCAACACGGACGTTTTTGTACACAAGCAATGTATTAACATTTCATACATAAAGAAATAAAAGGGCCAAATTCTTACAACCCTGTTTCCAACATGTTGCTGGCATTAAATTCAAAACAGGCATGTATTTCTCAAAACAATAACATTTATTGGTGTCAGTATTTGATGATGTCTTTGTACTATTTTAAATAAAATGTCGAGTTTTAATGATCTACAGGACATTGCATCCCAACTTTTCTGGAAACTAGATTATCAAAAATATGAAGAACATTCAACACATACATACTGAACTCACTGAGCTCACCGTCAGATCTGTAGGATGCACTAAAGATCTCGTAGCCACAGTGTAGACAGGTTTCATGGCAAACTGCACCTCCTAGTTAGGTTTAGCTGACTAGACCTATAACCACCATAAAACACATATAGTGGGGGGGCCCGGATATGAATTGATGAATTATGATTTTATTCTTCAGTTTACTGTTACTACTGTACCCTAAAAGTAAATCTGATTATGACCTGAGAAATACTTTATCTAGGTCCCGGTTTCACACTTCCGGGTCTCCCCGGTCCCTTCGCTCTCCCGGACTCCACTTCCCAGAGGGCTACACTTGATGATGTCATGTCCACGTGCTCCCGAGCGGACGTTCGCTCCATTCGCTCCAGGTCACCTGAGTTTTAGATCAGCTGCTGTCAATTACTATCCGTATTTAACCCCGTGTTACCATGTGGTTCTTGCGAAGCTTTGCCCAACACTGTTTGCAATTCTGAGCATTCTTTCTGGTTTATTGATCTTTCTGGTTTCGACTTCCTTTCGTTTTTCGACTACCCCTTTGCTCTTCCCTCTTTCTATCGTTACTGTGTCTCTCTGGTGTTGGAACTCTGCTCTTGCCTTTAACTCTCCCTCTCGCCTCGCCCTTCCAACCTGGTTACCTCCGCTTATTGCTCCTCCTGGTTCCGACCTGTGCCTGTCCCTGACTCCGTTCTTTGCCCTACTCCTTCTGCTAGTTGTGTTTTGCTGCTTAGTCTACTTGCTATATTGTATAATAAAACCGCCCTGGCTTTTAGCCCTGCATGCGTCGATCCGGAGTCTTTTGTCCTGACACCCGAAAATCTTTTGATTGCGGCTTCAAAATTGACTTTGACCCCAGAAATGACTCCACATGGGCACCAGAACTTACTTTGATTAGGGCCCCAGATTGATGACCGATTTGGACCACTAAAAAAGGCTGTGACTGGCGTTTCATAATTTACTTAACCGAGGCCAACAAACTCAATCCTATATTTTCATTACTGCCCCTGAATATTCTTGTACCACCATATATTCATTCCTATATTGTCATTACACTGATTGTAACCTTTATACATTCGCATTATTCATATTATACAGTGTCTAGTAATGGAATTGTGCGTCATGCATGTGCTCACTGCACTACATACAGACATCATTCATACATGCAAGTGAGTGTGTTTTTCTGTGCGGTGAACCGTCTCAGCTTAGTAGTATGTCATAAATCTGAATTTGCAGCCAGGCTCCTCTGGTGGCTGCTTATTAGTAATGTTTCATTTGATGTGACGTGCAGCCACGATGAGGGGGCGTGGTGAGCAAGCAAACGGACAGGTGTAAGGGCAGCTACCGAGGCTGGGGTGACTGTCTGCAGAAGGTCAGTGCAGTGCTCGCTGGAACCAAAAAACAGGGGAAAAGCCCTGGGCCCTGTCAAATTCCTCCGCAACAGCAAGCTTTTACAGCGAGTGAGGGAAAAGTTGAATAATAGACCAGCACATCATGTTCCGCCTTAGTGAACAGAGTCGAAGAACAGCCTTTCTATTGCCTTAAGTGAATTACGCTGGCATATTGTGTGGTTACAGTGGGCGGCATGTGGTAGACTGTTTCTTCTGTCCAGCTTCTTCTTGATAAGCCCCAGCTTATCGTCGAAAAAGGAGGACAGCTTGACATTCATTACAGACAGCTGAGTGTGCAGTCAGTTCACTCAGCTGGCTTGGAGTAAATTAGCAAGAGTGACTCTTTTTGACCATTTATGGATATAAGTAATGTTATGGATCTTCTAATAAACCTGACAACAGATCCCCTTAAACCATGTCTGATATTAATAAAACAGGCATTAACGTGTTATATTTCACTCCTATGGAGTAAACATGTACACATTTCAATCAAGTCAATGGAATGCATTATTTCAGTACATATCAGTGCTAATATCAATAATATTTTGCTTATATAACCAACAGAACCTCCCACTCTTGAAACCAAGTGTGCCCTGGGCTGTTCTTGAACCACTGTTGACCTCAAACTGTAGAAGTGTTTTACTCTATCCTAATGGTCCATCTCAAGCAGGAGGTGATGGTCAATGAACCGGTCAATGGACAATGCTAATCCAATCCACAGTTAAATCCTTGATCAGGAAATATACAATCAAATACATGTTTATAGTGTTAGTAGGACTCAACTAAAATGAACATTTTGTAGATTTTAAAGGGCTAAAACTTCTGTTTAATGCTCAAAGGTGTTAATCACGATTAGAATGATATTTCAAGCCAATATTCAAGCCAAATTGCAAGACTGGGTAAGTGCACTTAAATATCTGTATTTTATTATTTTCTGAATTTTTTGCCCTACAGAAATGTTGGAATTCTCTGTAATGCTAAACCTGCCTGATTCAACAACAGTTGACTTAGATCCAAGAATTATGTTATGCTCTCTAACATAAGGCATTAATAGAGATAGTATTGAGTCAATCTTCATTTATAGGGTTCTTACTATTAGGAGGTGTCTGTCCCAAACCCTAACCCCCATATTTATGCTTGTTAAGATTTTCAAAAGCTTTGTATTTTTTATTTATTTATTTATTTTTGAGGTTTAGATTTATTATAGCAACACTCCTAGATTTTAGAGCAGGAAGTGAGTCTGCAAGGCTGACCCAATTGGTCACAATGTGAGCAGTTAGATCCCATTGATGTAACATTAGATTCTATTCCAAAACCCATATTTAAACTAACTAACTAAATTTCTTTTTTCGTGTTTTAATTAATATTTATTTATTTATTTATTTATTTATTTATATGTGTGTACAACTGCACAAGCTATGTTTTTTTTTTATTTTAAGTTCTGCTCAAAAACAGGTAAAACTGTCACTACTAAACCATTCGGTAACGTTTTGGTAGTATTGATAGTATTTCTAAAGTCCAGGTCAGTTAAAAGTCTGAAATATATTAACTCTGACTTTGAATCAATTCGATAGAATGATCCATATATCAGCATTGATATCGACAGACAGGTGCATGATAAATATCTGCTATCGTCATCACCCCACAGCTCCCCTATCAGGGCACCACTAGGTAAAACTACGATTTGTCAAAATCAGCTGATATTATAACTAATGTACTGTAGCTATCTTAGTACATGAAGTGGGAGCAGCAACCTTTTTCTTGTACAGGAAAAAAAAACGAATCTAATGAACAGCTAATGCAGAAACTGGCTTAAATCACTGGGGATGTAAGTGAGGAGCAGTGAGGCTTCCTCCTCAGAATGTTGCTTTAGGTCTCAGCAGACAGTCACAGTGTGTGAACGTGGGAGGGTGGGAGAAACTCTGTCAGAGAGGAACTAAGTCATCAATCCGTTCGGGTCACCGTTAATTGGGCTGCTCAGAGACGTGTTTTCACTTCGTCTTCTGCAATCTGCCACTGGTGCACAATGAGCTCTTTTTACGTTACTCTTACGTAGACGAGGACTGACCTTCTGACTGCAACCATATGTCGAATAGCAGTGCTAGTTCTTGAGAGAACGGAAGAATAGTTCTCGTTTCAGCGTGATATAATGGACAACCTTGCGGAGGTTTCTTCCACACAAAAGCCTCAGAGAACCTTGTACAGTAACAAGAGTCTTAGACAATAACAAGCTGCTATAGACTCACTGCACTAGTCCCTCAGTGAAAGAGACATGCCTTTTCCATTCAATGAATCAAAAGAAAGCAGCAAGGAGATGAGATCTGACTGCATTCAATTTTTGTACTGCAGTTTAGTATTTTAGATTCAGTGGAAAAGGTAGTAGTAACGATGGTAACCATTTAAAACTACAGCTACAAAAACAGCCCCTAATAAACCTGTGCATCTTTAGAATCCGAAATTGAAATTTCAATACAACACTTAATAATAAAACTAAATTACTACGTCAGTGTCGTGTAGACTGTTCTCTTGCTCACAGAAGCCCTTAAGTTTCGTTCACAGGCGCCCACGCTCAGACGCAGTCTCGCTGCGTGATTCCTCAGCCTTTCATCTGGAGGGTCGCGGTTGCATAATGTACACAAACTTGCCCTGCAACTTAAATAGAGCATGGCGTCTTCAAATATACTTGAGGGGGAAGAGAGGAAAATCTGTGTATTTGGTGAGTATTTCGAGCGGTACAGTCTGAATTTAAAGGGTTTTACATACTGTGTGGTTATTTAATCAATTAATTGAACCCCCTTCAGATTTTGAGTCTGTTTGCGGGCCCACACTTCAGTTCCTTGCTCTTATCACTAAACATAGAACTTGATAAATACATTTATACATTATTTTCATAGCAGTTATTACATAACCTATAGTAGCGTAAACATGTAATAATAAAATTATGTTTATGGGATTAAAACAATTTCAGTTTAATTGAAATGCATTGAATTGAATTAAATTTCTTCATTAAAGACTGTGGCATATCACATTATTAACTTTTCAGTGCATCAAATTCAAAGTCAATCTATGCCTTTGCAGTGCATCAAATTCAAAGTCCAAACATATATTCAGATCATTGAGAACACTTAAAAGTGATATATTTTTTAAATTCTAAACAAACAATATTAGTATTATTTTATTTTAATATGTGTATAATTAGTACTGTATGTTTAGAACTGTTAAAATCACAACTTGTTGAAAAATAGGGTCGTTTCAACTGATTCAACTCAAGAATTCAACTCACTAAAATGCCTGTAAATGTCTGTAAAATGCTGTGTGCCACAATCAACAACAATAGACTTTTATTTTGACATGCTTTTAAGAAAGGATAGGCAGCGTACTGGACCATAAAGACCAAAAGTTTCTTTTTCCATCTGCTGTGCTGCCAAATCAGAACCAGGAAATACTGAAGATAATTACCCAAAAGAGTGGCTAACTGCTAACATACACAATGTAATACATTACATGCTGTAAGGTTAGCTGAGATCTGTTTACCCAAAAGTAAAGAATGTCTTTCTCTGTGTACATTTTAAGCCACATGTGATTTGTCATGGCTTTCTGTCTCTCTAAGAGGCTTCAGTTTAGCAAAGTAATTGAAAAAGGCTGAGTGGTGCTCTGTGATGCAATGAGAAATTGAACAGTGCCCAGAGACACCTTAAAACAGTATGGATGTTGCACAACCACTGTGCGGTGGTCTTACACGTCTCGGCATGGAGTTGTAGATGTTCCTAATGCTGTCCTGTGTTAATCCATCCCATGCAGCTTGAATATTCTCACACAGTTTCTGCAGATTGTGCGGAAGAGGTGGAGTGACACCGGGCCTTCTGGACGTGTGACGCGTGACAACACACCGTTCATCTTGGCGCTGACCACGGTGCCTCCACACACGGATTCGTTGGTCGTCTCCACCAAGACAAAAGCGGGACTCGTCACTGAAGATGACCCGCTGCCATTCTGAGTCACTCCATGACAGTCTGGCACGACACCATTGCAGTCTTTGGTGACGGTGACGTGGTGTTAAGGACAGTCGTCGTAACGGTCTGCATGCATGTTGTCCTGCGTCGTGCAGCCGTCCGTCAATGGTGCTGGCACTAACAGGGTGACTCATGGAGGGCATCACTGCTCGCTGAATGTCTGCAATGGTGGGTGTTGGGTCAGTCGGGTGCAGAGATAAGGCCTGTCCTTGCTCACACCACATTGTGGCCGAACATGAAACTCGAATCATTCGCATGTCTCACAGTGTCAAACCTACCCACCTAGTTTCATTCCTGTCAGCTGATTCCTTTAAGGGGCAACTATTTGTGCAACTAATTATTCTATTGATGATGAGTGTTATATGTCTTACTTCTTAAAGTGTGTTTGTGCCACCGAACAATTTCTGGGTGATAAACTTAATTAAAAAATGAATCAATACACTAAATAAATTGCATATCACATACTTTCTAATAAGAATTGTTAAAGCCTTATTTGTCATTAATATTTCATTATGTAAATGATAAAAAGCTCCATTTTTTTGCCTTTACAAGGGAATTAGTATGACAATCTCACACACACAACAATATGCACCCTGTTCTGAAAGGGTTTTTGAGTTGAGTAGTGAGACTTGTGGAATGACAGTCCATTACCTTAATCTCTCAATCTCTTTTTCTATACCTCCATTTGAAAACCAAGCTCTGCTGTAGAACTGGCGAGAACTGGGAGAAGACCTCTGTTAATGAAATTCACCAAACACATAAAATCAGTGGACAGACACCCTCTGTAAAGAGAATAGCTGCCGCCTGCAGGAAAACTGACACTGCTGCTTAGTGTCTCCAGCCTCACTGTCTTATTTGTTTCATTAATTCAGATATTGCATTACCCAAGTCTCTACACGCAGCGTCTTACGACAGATCATATGTTTTCTCATCTCACAATGAATTACGCATGGATAGTATCAGATATGCCACCAATTGCATGGAAAAAGACGACCGGTTTCACAACACATTATATCAGAGACTCTAAAATATATGGCATCAGGAAGCCTGTTGGAACTCTTTGCCACAATCCTTACACTGAAATGAACACATCATCCTGGCAATCTAAGCCACCTCCAAGGCCCTGTGCCAATCACAAATACAAATGCTTGAAACGTCTCTAGCGTAGATGTTTTATTGCGTCGTGGTTGGCTCTAATCACATTTCCAAATTAAACATGTTTTTTGTTGCTGTGCCGAGCTGTCAGGTTCCTTTTGAGTGTAATGGCCATGAAATTGAGGGAATAAGCTCAGTGAGCGTCTCCAGCCAACGCTCCTCAGCAAATGACGACGGGCAACGACTGAAGGGCTTTTAAAATTCAACCTGACAGAAATCCACAGGATATGAGAGCACACCTACATCAGCTGGCCAAGGTGTTAACACCGGAGAGACACAAAGAACACTCCTCAGGCTCATTTCCGTCCCCTTCACTGCAAACCTGCTGGCCTCTCTGTGTGGTTTCCATGACAAATATCCCGTAATCCTAACACGACACTGCTCAGTACAAAAGAGGAAATTAATAATAACTTATCTTACTGGATATAATGTTGAATGCTCCTGTTCATGATCAAACATGATTGGAGTAGACAGGAAGTGTAGCTTTTAATTATACAGCATCGCCCAATTCATGTTAGCCTAAATCACCAATGAGAAGCAGGATGCCAGTGTCATGACTAGGAATGCATCGATACTGATACTGGTATCGGGTCAATACCAAGCTCATTTACTCATACATGTACAAAATCACCAATACCAACATACTGATACCCATGAACCCATGAACAAATGACTTGAGCTGGCAGTGAACGAGGGTCTGCCTTGGTATCTTCCAGCCAGGAATCCCTTACATGATTTTAGTTAGTCTTTACATGGAATCACAACCACGTCTGACAGACACACGGTGGCGACATGAAAGACCAAAGTCAACATATGCTATCAAAGTACATATATGACAACTTTACTGTTTGACTGAATATAATAGTGATGCATAAACAATAACGCAGTGATGTTCTAAACTGTGTAAAACAGGCTGTAGAGAGACTGTATGCCCCCCCCAAAAAAATCAGCTTTATCTGAAACGGACAGAGCTTCCTGTTGCGGCTGCATGTCACTTAACATAAACTACATGTTTGCATACAGTGCAAATTACCAAAGAACAACAGTGGATGTCTGGCTTTAGAGGATGTTGGCTCAACCAGTCAAAAAGACTTAGGCAACTTAAAACGTGACCTCCTTGGATGCTGTAGCCTTGGTAGCCTCAGGAGGATGATGAGGAGCAGGGGTCAAAACGATGAAACGTACTTTACTAACAGCTGTGCAGCCCTAACTGATGTAGTACACTGCACTCTTTTGCACCCAAAACTGTTTCATCCGAAGTAATTAATTACAGCATTGGATTCGGTGTTGGTGAGCACTAAAAATATTGTCCTTGTACTTGGTCCAAAAAAATGGTGTCAGTGCATCACTAGTCACCACTGTATGGACGCCACACCGTTACCTATTAAAAAGGCCTAAACTACAGTGGAAAAGAGACCACTCTTTACGTTTTAATTTTCAGTCAAAACAATTACAAGTAATTCTTTTCTCAGGATACATTTCCAAGGAGATGAGATGGTCCACTTGCATAATAAGAGAAACAAGGAATTTAAGCGTTAAAATAATATCAGTTATAGAAAATGGGTCTCCTAACATACCCCTGCAAGACCTGTCCCCATCAGATAAACAGCACTTAAAGCTTTTATCTTGGAAATGGAGGAGAACATCAAGGTCCACTTCTGCTTCAGAACCGAAAACATCCACAGATGTTTCTGTCCATCCTTCCACTGTGAGAAGACACCTCAATGTTAGAAAGGATTTGTAGCTGTCAGGAAGCCTTCAATGAGAAAAGGAGGCAGACACAGTCCAGAGTCCAGACCACAGCATTACTGAGCGTGTTTGGGATTACTTGCATGGTGACAAGCAGAAAATGCTAAACCAATTTCTAAGACTGAACTTAGATTTATTTATATTTAACTGGATTTGTGGAAATGCATTACTTCATTTTGACTGAAAAATTACATAAATAAGTGGTCCTACTGTACTAAGCCAGTATTTTAATTTTTTTAAGTCATTGTTTTGAGCTAATAAGTCAAAATAAAACAATAAATATTCTGAGAAATTAGTAATCGTTTTGAAATGTGTACATATTGCTGCCAGAAACCACAATTTAAGTTCCTGAGAACCTTTCAGTGCATGAGAAGTTCCATAATAAAGCTGTAGAATTACAGACTGTTGTTCTACGTCTGTTAGAGAATAATTATTTCTGTAGAAAAACTAGTTTTACTTTAACTGGGAGTTTTTGGCACAGGGCAGGATTTAGAACGTTTGTTCACTTGAATCAGCCAGGTACATTCAACCAGCCCCAATACACAAAGCACTCACTCCCACACTCACTCACTCATCTTCTAAACCACTCTATCCATTGTTATAGATCCTGTTCATCACACAGTGTCCAGAAACTACATATGCAAGTCTTTTTACAGATTATCTAACAACTTGACACACATTGAGGCAGATGGATGGTGATGTACGCATGCTCATTGATGCAGTATAAGTTATTATTGCTGGTTTGCTGCTTTAGCATAGTATCTCCAATGCAAAGCAAATTTCAGACACTAAACACGGCTGATGGAATACATGGTATAAGAGGAAAATTGGGTAAATCTGATTTTCTTGACTGAGGTTAAATAACACTGGTAGTGCAGGATGAGAAACAGCCAGCAGGCAGCCCTGTACTATTCACATTAACGCTAGCCGATGCCAGCATCACCACAGGGAAAATGATCTACACTAGAAGCACAGAAAAACACAAACACTCCACTTACAATGTGCATTTTGTACTGTCGTACGGATACAACAACTGGCTCCATTTCCAGTCGACTACCTGGACTGACAGGTTGGGTTGATACTTCACATACCAGTTCAGCTCTGGAGCCTCAACAATCCGTCATGCAGGAAAACAATCACACGTGTTGATGTAAACTGTCCCTCGCTATTGTTGGGCCTCTTTCATTTCCAGAGATCCTTTATAGCTATTGACAGAGCAAATGCCGCCTCGAGCCCTTTACTCTCGCCCTATCTCATGCACAACACACCTGCGTTTTTGTGAGCACACACATAAGAGCATTCATTACTACCTGTCAGAGTGATGGGGATGTTGCTGACCCCTTCGCTCTGTCATAATTACAGGGGTCACCCAGTCTCGCTGTACTGCTGATAGATCACTCATGGCCATTATATAAATGCGGGCTCCCATCAACACAGGCATTTTGCTGTGGGTTGCGGTGATGACTCACCGCAGCAACACTTAATACACACCTCACACTCTGATGTGCTCAATTCCGCAATTGAGTCGCAGTTGCAACTCCAAGCACTTCTATTCAACACCCAAAGTAGAAATGCGGGTTTACGCCTGGCACCCACTGCAGTATAATCTGGCTGATTTGGAGGCCAGTTTGCCCCCAGCTGGCAATCGGAGGAGCAAACGGTCAATTCCTTTAGCTTCCCAAATTATCCCATAGTGTTTTGTATGTAGTCCAATCTTTAACTCTTCCATCTACTTACCATGAAGTCACAGTTGTGCGGATTTTGAACTGAAAATATTAAATGTGACAGATATTAATGACTTACTCTACATCATGTAGAAGGGAGGAACGCTAACTGTCTTGTATGAAATGTAATTTTAACGTTATGTGTGTAAAATAGATAACAAATGAGAGCAAAAGCAACGTATCAGTGTGTCCAAAAGAAGCACCAGATAAAATAAATCTTTCCCTTTTTCGGTAAAGTTATGTGTGTTCACAGGAAATTGACTGAGAGTTTGGACTATTAACTAAAATTCTGACCAGTGAGCATAATCTGTTATTGTTCTGTTTAATGATGGGCAGATTTTGTAGTCAGAATGACAAAGGCATGTGAAATGTTTCACTATATGGGTTGAGGTCAAACACAAACCGGAGACAATTTACATCAACATTATCTGTGAGGTCTCTAATATTTTCAGTATCAACATCCTCTAGTGGCCCAGGGATTAGTGTAGATTCCCAGTACAGAATGGGGGGAAAATCTAGTCTGATCATTTATACTTACTGAGTTGGCTTATGTGTCATAATTCATTAACACCCGATAAGCCAGTATTAAAAAAAAGTCATTGTTTTCAGATACTAAGTCAAAATAAAACAGTAAATATTTTGAGAAATGAGTCATCATTTTGAAATACTAAGTAAAATTTTGTACATATTGCTGCCAGAAACCACAATTTATTTATCAATGTATGAGAAGTTAAAACGATAAAGGTGTAGAATTACAGACTGCTGCTCCACGTCTTTCGGAGAATAATTATTTCTATAGAAACAAGAAGTTTTAAGGCAGGATCTAGAACGTTTGTCCACTGGAATCAGCCAGGTAGATTCAACCAGTCCCAATACACAAAGCACTCACTCCCACACTCACTCACTCATCTTCTAAACCACTTTATCCTTCTGGGTCCCGGGGGATGCTGGAGCCTATCCCAGCATTCAATGGGCAGAAGGCAGCCTGGTCAGGCCTCCAATTCATCGCAGGGCAATACACAAATAAGCTCTCTTGAAATAGCAACTCAATATGTTAAAATTATTACTTTCTTCATAACATAATTACTTGTTTCTTTAAAATTATTATATTTTAAAAAATTTAAATGTTGTCTTAAGCCTGTTTTCAAGCCTCTATTTACCCTTTAGGAAAAAAGGGTATATGGGCCAGATATGGGGAGTTAATGCATTAGGCTTATATAATATCTAGGGTTGTCACTGAACATTGATTTCTATACAGTTTGTCAGACAACTCAGCATATAAATGCATAAATGAGGTCAAGTCAACACAGCGACACTGATATTGAGAAAAACATGCCATGTATAAAACATTACTGTTCACAGTTTAATCAGAATTTGATCCTAAACATACCAAATTCAACTGACAAGAACACATTTTAATACATACGACCTTGTGTGATTTAGGTAGTTGTACATCATGATGGATGAACAGCTTATATTCACTGTACAGCTCTGGAAAAATTGAAGAGACCACCTCGAAATTATCAGTTTCTCTAGTTTCTGGGTTTGTGTTTGATCAAAATGAGCAGTTCTGTTTTATTCTATACACTACTGGAAACACGTCTCCCAAACTCCAGATCAAATATTGTATTTAGATCTGTTTATTTAGAAAATCACTAATGACCCTCCAGAAGCCTGTTTTTTGAACCATGCTCGCTGTGCATTTCACCCCAGCCACCGCTCGCCAGTCTTTCTGTAGGTCACTTGAGGTCACCTTACGGTGGTTAAGTGACATTGGAATGAGGTGGCGCTCATCACGGTCAGTAGAGAGTGGTTTTCGCCCTCTGCCAGTCTGTAGCTGTGTTGTCCTGTGTGTTTGCTGCTTGACCTTGTTCTTATGAACCAGACGCTCACTGCATCTGCCAGTAAAGCTAGAACCCAACCTTCTGTTCCTCACTAAGAACCTGCTGTACATGTGGAGACGCTGATTTAAGAAGAAACTGGAGGGGTCTCTTATTTATTTCCAGAGCTGTATATCGATTGTAATATGCAGCAAAAAAAAAACTCTGATAATCACCATTATTCTCATGCATACCATAATTGGAATGCATCACTGCAAGGTCAAATCTTCACATGATTAAAAACTATAGGGGTGAATGGCTCTCCAAAAGAGCTTATATCATCTGCAGCATGTGTGCGAGTATGTAAGAGCCAGGTCACCACAGACCTCATTGATGAGATGAACTAAAGGTTTTCTTCAGTCATTTTTCTCTTAGAGAAATGAAAAGAGCCCTGAATGAACTACGATGGCCTTTGTTGAAACACCATCACTCTATGGTGGTCCTCGTCTTGGACCCATCCCAAAGGGGAAAATAAATTGAGTCTCTTTGTGGCTTCGCCGAGATTCTAGTTAACGGCAAGACAGCGAACAATTGTATTTCTGCAAAGTCTATTCAGGGATCAGAGTGAGATATCGTTTCTCACACTGCAGCCTGAAAAGAGTTGTTAAAAAGGCGAGCACGGGGGGCAGCGCTGCTTCAGAGTCAGCCCGAGTCAAAGTCCCATTAGGTGAGTACAGCACACAGGACAGAAATGAATCACCTCCACCTCAGCCTGACCAGCAGGGTTGGCTCGACCGTCACTCACATGCTTCGCCGAGGCAAGAGAAAGGAGGGCAGATTAATTTCCCCTCCTCTTGTTTTCTCATTCGCTCTAATGTATACGACAGCGTCACACTACGCTTCGCTGCCAGTCTTGAGCCGCATAATGAATAACCAGCTAATGCAGAGAGGAGCTTGCAGTCCATTCTGGGACAGCCAGTGGGGCGTCCCACTTCGGTATGCTCCCCACGCACGCGTGCTGCCTGGGATAAACATCAATTATTTCTTAATGTGACTAGCAGCACAAACCCCCTGCAGTTGGTGAGACAAAGTTCTTCTTAAGAGTTCCTTCTGAGGGGGTTGAGGTTCACACGCTGTTTGTCAAAAGTGTGGAGACACTTTGAACTTTCCTTTGAAATTTTCCAAGAAATGTTTGAGTTTTATTATTACTGTCCGTTTAACCCTCATGAAATGCCAGGCGTCCTGCATCCTACGGTTTTGTTACTCAATGATTACATGGACAACATCACAGGCTGATTCACCAACATCTGCTGCTTTTTACACTCTCATGCAAGAGCTTGTTTGGTCAGACATGGAAGTAACTGAATTAAATCAGATTTAATCAGAATTTGGCAGCTGCAAACATTAAGTAATAGTAATATGACTTCAGATTCCTTGATTTCAGAAAAGCAAGGGAAATCCAGTCTTTAATAGGCCACGATATGGGCCAATTAATTTTGGCTATTTAATTAATGTGCCAGCAAATCTGATCTCTGTTTACTCCAGGGTGGGTTAAGGCTTTTTTTCAGGCGGGAGTCTAAAGAGTTGCTAAACATTTAATATACGCCCATATTATCTGATCTTTGTTTCTGTATTTTCCCATCGTTTATTTGTATATAGATTTTGAGTCAAAAACACAGTATAGCTGTAATTAAATATGGCCATAAAAATCATGATTAGTGCACCGACATGTGAGCTCAGATCGCAAGGTGCTGACTCACTATTAGCACCTAGAATTAATATAGTTACATCAGGGGGCGGAGCCTTTTCATACAAAGTCTCCTAGCTTTGGAATAACCTTCCAGTCAGTGTCCGGGACTCAGACACAGACCCAATCTTCAAGTCTAGGAGCCTTTGGTAATTAGTTTCCCTGCTAACTGCTAACACCATATAGTGCTCTCAGTCCTTCTGTCAGAACTAACGGTCTGTGTGTTCTGTGGTTGGTGTAGCTCAGTGGATAACACCACTATCCGCCAGTGAGCTACCACCCCATGTGGGAGACCGGGGTTTGATTCCCAGTCTGGGTGGCTGTGTTGTGCTACACCAATAAGAGTTCTTGGGCAAAACTCCTAACACTACATTGGCCTACCTGTAATATGAATAACCTTGGAAGTCGCTCTGGATAAGAGCGTCAGCTAAATACCATAAATGAAAATGAATAATGAATGAATGTTCTGAGTTACTGCCCAAACTCTGTGATCTGCTGCAGAGCGCCTGCCCATCCTGTGCGCTCTGATGCTGCTGCTTCATCTGCCTTGGCTGGGTGCCACTGCCTACCTGCATTGCTGACCAGTTTGCCTACCATGAAGCTTCTCCCTGTCTAATGCTGTGAGGGGGCCTCACCTGCATCGCGTGTGCCCATCTGATGACCCTTCTGTTCACAGACAAATCTGACATTTCTTTCCCTGCCTCAAAAACACTCAACACTTCTTCTAATCATTCCTTATAATCGTAAATACGGATCCTTTTTGTGTTTGTTACTGTCCGGAGTCGACCTGAACAAGATGGGTTCCCCTTGCCACACTTGGACCAGTTTGCATTATAAAGCCTATTAGCCTTTTAACCCTTTCAAGCTGGCTTATACGCCTGAAATGGTTGAGCAGGATTAAGTTTCTCCGTTATTTAATGTTTGTATAAACCAACAAAACATGTTCATATGCAGGGTAGTGTCTCTCTCGTACGCTGCTCTTTTCACACCCACCCTCTGCTTGTGTGTGCTTCCATGTTCCAAGTTTACCTCCGATAAAATAAAACCGAATGGCCTTCCGAGTTAATGCATGCCACAGCGAAGATCAACAGCCAGCGGAGTGCTCTCTCTGCTGCCACTTCACTGGCTCATGTTGGCCATCATGCTGCTGAGGAACGAACAACTCTAGCAGCATGCTAGTGCAAAATTCAATCAGGGAGATTAAAAGAGGCATTAATGGCCCATTACGATGACAGATTTTCTGCATACACAGAGGAGTGGTGATATGCCATTAGTGTTACTCATGGTGAGAACGCTGATGCTGTAGCATGCAAGGTTTTTAGCGTCATTAAGACGTGTGCTCTCTGAACGAAACTCACGACATTCACTTCTTCCCACACCAAGTCACTGTGCTGACAGACTGGAAGCCAAAGGGCAGATGCTGCAACTCCTTCCCGTTGGTATTAGTTGAACAGGTTTTCTATAGAGGGAAAGGACTTTCGGATTTGGTTAAAAAACACTGGTGAATTCCTTGAAAACACCTGATTTTAAACATCTTTTAAGCATGGCCCCAGACTGGTGTGCTAGTGTTTGGACTCGGCCATGTTGCACCCGGTCTCAAGATAGATTCGCTCTATTTATAATGCACTATTTATAAACATAAATGTTTAAAATGCTTTACCCATTATGTCGGTAGGCATCAGCTTCAACTTTGCTCACTACTGCCTGAATATGAGGCCTGCGTAATTCAGGTACTTGAAGTAATAGAAGTGTACTAGACTACCCAAGAGGTTTGCTTCTTCAGCTATGAGACTTATGTAGTTAATGAGCAGTATAAGCTTATTTCTAACTCATTAAATTCATGCAAACTTCTAAATCAGATTCAGAAAAATGAACAGAGGTAAAGGCTTCAAGATGATTAATGCTATTGCTGTTTTTAGCTTTTTGCCCATTTTCATGGATCATACAGAGTCAAAAATCACATGTTAATAAGACTTCTTATTAACAAGGCAAGTGTGGAGATTCGCATACAGAGTTTCTGCAGTTTCTAAACTGCTTGAAGCTTCTAATTTAATAAAGCTACATTCTTATCTCGTAGCTCCAGGGCAAAATTAAAGAGGCCCTGAATATGTCTGAGCTGATCAACAGCATTTGGATTAAGGTGAAAGCTCTTCAAGTTCTTGGCCACACTGCTGCTTTCAAAACACAAAGGTGGGCCTGTCTCAAGAGCTAGACTATAAACCATAAAGCTCCCCTGGCAACCAGAAAAGAAATAAAGCACCCCTGCATTAATCTCCATTTATTAGTGCCGCCTCTTATACCCAGCCTTGGCCATCTCATTATTCAGCCCAATCAGGGAAAAGCGCTTTACCATAGTTTATTACTTAGGCAAGCGTTTGTCAAGAAGGACATGTAAATAAAAGTGTCCTCTTCACTGTCTATGAATACAGTGCTTTTGTGTTTTGGTCAAGGAGCTTTGTGTACAGTTTAAAAAGTGTAGTAGTACATGGGGATTAAGAACCTCCCCAGGGTGAACAGCCTTTGCCAAGAGAGCAGTTTGTATGGGCTGAAAAGTGTGCTTGGCATCACCTCTGTGTAGCTATGACCACTTAGGTTGTTCTGATACCAGAATATTGTCATTGCTGATATTAAGTGTAGTATTACAGTACTTAGTACTAACAATATAGCAGAAGAAAAGCAGTGGTCATACAGGTTTGTTGTGTATAGTATATATAAGATACTCAAAACGTTACAGCTTAATTAAAGAAACATAAAGTAAAATAATAAACAAAAATATTAATGATATGAATAATATTATTACACATATATATATAAACATGGCTCCCACAGTTGTTCCGCATTAATCTCTAGAGCCAGATTTTCTGGTTTAAAGTATAGGAAAACACCCTTCTGGCCTTCTGATGATATATCTTGAAGGTAGAAGCACATTTTAGAAGACTACAAGTGCTCTGTGGTGGCTGTTTTGTCTGCTAGCTGGCCAATTCTCAACTGATATTTTCCTTTTAGTTGTTTGTTTTACAATATATTCAGATTTGTGCTATATCAGTAATGACAGCTAGCATTATGGATGTATTTATTAGCCTTTAGACCAGGAACAAGAGTATTTTTGCATAATCTTTTGCATAATTTGCATAATGCATGCTGAGATATAGCAGTGAAAGAAGACTGGCGGATGAGCGATACAATGCTGCGCTACAGAATACTGCAATAATGCGACCAATAACTTGTTAAACGCAGGTTTCAGGCCAGAATGCCCCTTTAAAGGAATACTCCAGCATTTCGACCTTGTTTTTCTGCAGAATCTGTGGTCAATGATGTGGTCAATCACCATTTTGAATGGTTTAGATATTATCATTATATCCCCATACTTAGTAAAATAAAAGAAAACCTGTTTTCTCAAACACAACTAGAAGACAAAGGGCAGATGCGGCAACTCCTTCTCTTTGGTATTTGTTGAACAGGTTTTCTATATAGGGACTTTCGGATTTGGTTAAAAAACACTGGTGAATTCCTTGAAAACATGATTTTATGCATCATTTAAACATGGCCCCATTCCTTATGTTCTGAAGGAAAGATGAACAGTATAATACAGTCCAACCTTTATAACAGTGTATTTAAACACACACACACACACACACACACACACACACATACACATATATATATATATATATATATATATATATATAACGCAGGTTTCAGCCCAGAATGCCCCTTTAAAGGAATACTCCAGCATTGATATATATCAAAGAGAAAAAGGAGTGTAAGGTCAAAACATTTTACCTGTACGTTTTAAACATGCAAATGGATTTCAGAATATAAAATATAGAATAATTCAAATATAAAACTGAATGTGCCATACTGAAATGACCTTGTTGGCATGTAAATATAGAAATATAACAGTTCATTTCTGCTGCAGCTCTTTTTTGGCATGTGAAATGCCAGTGTTGGTGGCACTAATAATAACGAAACAATAAAACCGATCCGCCCATAACCAACATCCCTGGGACAATATACTTCCAATTAATTGAATTCAGATTACTCATTATCATGAACACTATTTTATTCTGTTTTAATGATATAAGCCAGAGACCGATCCACACCAAGGACGACCCACGTCATCTTTGGTCTCTGATTATATCACAGTAAAAGAAAACAGGGCCATGTTAACAACAGTTGAAGTGAATTAGCTATATTAAAATATATACAGGCAGACAGCATTAATGCAGCAATAAGTGGAGCCTTTCACTGGAGACAATACACCAAACTGAACAAATGTACTCATGTAGTCATTCAGTCATGTAAACAAGGTCCATCTGAAGGGCACTATGCTTTAAAGTATGTAATACAGTGTGACAAATGGAAGACCATTAATCAGCAATGAGTAGAGAGACCATCTACATTCTGAGTAGTACGATGCCAAAACCCTTCCAACTGTCTACTGTGTAGTTCCAAAGCCTGGGTGCTGTAACTCTACGGCCGCCAGCATTCTGTGTACCCTCCTCACATACACAAAGCGACAAACATGGTTAAACAAATTGGGGAAAATATTTCATTTTTTTATTTTTTTGATTTTTATGACTTGTTCCTCAAGCGATCAGGTTTTTAAACTCACAAGGACTGATCTGAAACCCCCCCTCACACACATACTCTACACTCACACACACACCTCTTTTGATGCTCTACCTATCTGGAACATAGCTGCTTCCACTGTGTTTTCACTGTTTATTCAAGTGCTACCTCAGTAACTGCTGTGTGTACGTGTGTTATCTGACTGCGTAAATTCACAGATCACAGCATGTTAAATCTCTCTGCACCNTGTAGTCATTCAGTCATGTAAACAAGGTCCATCTGAAGGGCACTATGCTTTAAAGTATGTAATACAGTGTGACAAATGGAAGACCATTAATCAGCAATGAGTAGAGAGACCATCTACATTCTGAGTAGTACGATGCCAAAACCCTTCAAAAAAAAAAAAAAAAAAAAAAAAAGCCTGGGTGCTGTAACTCTACGGCCGCCAGCATTCTGTATACCCTCCTCACATACACAAAGCGACAAACATGGTTAAACAAATTGGGGAAAATATTTAATTTTTTAATTTTTTGATTTTTATGACTTGTTCCTCAAGCGATCAGGTTTTTAAACTCACAAGGACTGATCTGAAACCCCCCCTCACACACATACTCTACACTCACACACACACCTCTTTTGATGCTCTACCTATCTGGAACATAGCTGCTAACACTGTGTTTTCACTGTTTATTCAAGTGCTACCTCAGTAACTGCTGTGTGTACATGTGTTATCTGACTGCGTAAATTCACAGATCACAGCATGTTAAATCTCTCTGCATCATGTCTGGAAATGAGTGCTGTGTCGGTGCTGCACTGTCCTGTCTGTTTACTGTGTCTAACGTCTGTTTAATTTATCTTATTTATTGTATTGTTTTCTAGTTAAATTTTTTGTTTACACACTTATGTCTGCACTTTTGCACTTTGTACTCTTTTGTTCCATGTTGCACCTTGTTCCTGGAGGAATGTAGTTTCACTCCGCTGTGTACTTGTACAGGGATGGAATGACAATAAAGGCCTCTTGACTTGACTAATACTACTAATGCTACTTCTATGAATTGACGTTTAGGCCTATTTCATTTCGACCAAGAAGACCAAATATCAACCTTTCCTCTGTATCTGTATGTTGGATGAAACTTTCCCACTTAAACCTTAGAACAGCATTTTGATAACAAGGGCTATAATTAAAAAATTGCAACTTTTGTGACATTAAAATTGCAATTAAAATCAATTAACCTTTCAGTCTAGTGACTAAAATGGATTCTCTGGTAGTAAAGCCACGGAGGAACCAATTTTTATTTCTATAAATGACTGTTTAATAAAAGGTTATGTTGATAACTGTTTTTGTAAATGAGACAGGCAGGTGTGAAGAACTTTATTATGTTTAACCTCCACAAAATATAAAGATTTATATATAAAGCTTGGTTCTTCTTCTTCTTCTATATCCATACCAAGAACCATTTATAACATCATGATGTAAGTAGTATCTATCTATCTATCTATCTATCTATCTATCTATCTATCTATCTATCTATCACAATGGTCATCACATTTGGAAGTTTAAAGGTCCATGGCTTTAATGTACAAAACCAAATCATATTTGGCTCATATATGCAGTCTATGTTAGGGCTGTGTATTGGCAATAACCTGGCAATACAATACATATGATGCAGAGGATACAATTCAATATACTATATACTGTGCTATAAAGGTTATATTGCGATTTTCTATGAAAACTGTAATAGTATGAAAGTGCGATTATGGATTCTTAGAGTTGGAGTTAGGATTAGGGCTTACGAGCACCTTCTCAGACAATATTCAGGGCTCAGTATTTTCTGTGCACAGGCACATATATGAAAATGTGCTGGTAGCACATATACACAGATATTGCCTTCACGGACAGTCATGAGAATTCTGTATAATCGTCACTCAGCAACGGCTCTGGGGAATGGGACGCTATACTGCACAAGATGACACAAGCCTAGCGGGTTTTGTAACTGAGTAGGATAAGAAGATGCATTAGAGAAGAAGTTACATCAGGCCTTAGAGAGTCCCAGGGAACACAGAGTAAAATCTTAAAAATGTTTATGTGATACTAAACTTGGGCGTTGCATTAAACATCCAGCAATACTTAAATGAATAATATAAGATATAAATATGATAAAATATGGACCAAAAAAAGTCACGGACGAACAGATGCACAGATGGATAGACAAACAAACTGACGATTGAACCAATGGACGAAAGAACAAATTAAAGTACGGATAAATGAATAGCCGGGAAACAGGCAGCTACAGACAGGTGGTCTAGCTAGCTAGCTTTTAGTTATCCTGGGTTAGCTTTAGGTCACTAAGTTTCTCTGACTCTAAAAGTGCTTTATGTGGGCGGGCCAAGAGACATCAGCTTTGTAAATGGTTAGGAAAGGCTTAAAGGCAGAGCTCCTCAAGACTAGGACCACCCAGTGTATATGGAGTGGAGAGAAATATAGTGAAATACAGCAGACGTTTATTGGACTTTGGGTAGGTATTCATAAGACATGCGTTTTACATGTACACTATATTGCCAAAAGTATTCCCTCACCCATCCAAATCACTGAATTCAAGTGTTCCAATCACTTCTATGGCCACGGGTGGATAAAATCAAGCCCCTAGACATGTAGCCTGCTTCTACAGACATTAGTGAATGAATGGGTTGCTCTCAGGAGCTCAGTAAATTCCAGGATGGTACCGTTATAGGACGCCACCTGTGCAACAAGTCCAGTCGTAAAATTCCCTCCCTACTAAATATTCCACAGTCAACTGTCAGTGGTATTATAGCAAAGTGGAAGCCTTTGGGAACGACAGCAACTCAGCCACGAAGTGGTAGGCCTCATAAAACAACAATGGGGTCAGCGGATGCTGAGGCGCATAGTGCACAGAGGTCGCCAACTTTCTGCAGAGTCAATCACTACAGATCTCAAAACTTCATGTGGCCTTCAGATTAGCTCAAGAACAGTGTGTAGAGAGCTTCATGGCATGGGTTTCCATGGCCGAGCAGCTGCATCCAAGCCTTACGTCACCAGACGAGCAAATACTTTTGACAATATACTGTACATTGAGAACCAAAAGAAACAAGATTAACTTCATTCATGGTGTTCATGGGCTGAATTTGATAGCTTAGGAGATAATGAGACATCTCTTTTTAGAGATCTTGAAGGGTCCTTAGACAGCTCAGGCCTCATTACCACCTCACTTTTTCTAGCTCTGTTTCTAAATAATAAGGAATGTTCTGTTAAAAAAAACTACATATTTAATGAAGTACTCTCAGCAACAGGGATCTAGATTCACTCAAGAGAATAAAAAAAACAGCACACAGAGAGAATACTCTTTATCTGCTTACAAATTTAATATTGATAAGGAAAGTATGAAGCTCATAAATTTAGCGTCTAATCCAACGCGAGTCAAATTCGCCAGTCAAAAAATAGATTTATATGAACTTTGCGATTACCTTAGAACTGAATTCTGAATTCTCACCTGTACAACAAAACCCAGGAACGTTTACTCCTCTACTGAAAGGACTGAGAGTATGCTGCCCTTGCTAATTGAGGAAAGCCATCTCCTGGGGGAGGACGTACGTGTGTTTTAGACCGCAGAGGCCATCACCACCCCCTCATTTCTCTCAGCTGCTCCAGTAACAGCCCTTATGTTGTTTTCCCCTTTGCACACCAATCCTGGTGGAGGAGGCAGGGCTTGTATGAATATGAATGGAGGATGTTGCTGTCTGGCTTTTCCATGTAGAAGTGACCACAACAATCACAAGCCAGTGAGGCACTCGAATGACTGGATCTAAAATAAAGGTGGGTGATATGGCAAACACTCTACGTAATATTTCAATACTTCAAGAAATGTTCCTGATACATGATATGGCAGGATATTTTTTTGCAGACATCTGATCAGTCAGAGCCAAGAAAAACAAAGCAGTAGTGCTACATGTTAAAAATACTATTTTAAACTACTTAATACAATGATTGTTATTCAATATCTGTTGATACTGTGTATCGCCAAATCCAGTTAAACAGGACTAAGTTTGCTCTCTTTACAGTGAGAGTGATTAGCGTTCTTCAAGTACTGACAATATGCACAAGCTGTTCAGAAAAATATATTGTACTGTATTGTATATATTGTCATATGGCCCAGCACTAATCTAGATCGACAATAGCTGTGCCTCAAATCCAGCCCTAGTACTAATACACCATCTAGTCCTTCTAGAAGGAATATTGAATCACTTAAACCATTCTTGAAGAATGACTACTGATAACTTACAAATGTTGTTGACGGCTGTCGGTTTGACATCCCGCTCTCGCAGTGGAAGTATCTGTTCCCTACATTTTGTGGGATGTTATCAGGGGACAAACATGTCAGCGCACTAGGATCACTTCTATAGTGGGCCATGACACGTGGAATGACTGGTATTTACTTGGAATGAACTGTTTTCCTGTTAGCTGGTTTGCAACATACATTATATGTCCAAAAGGTTTGTGGACATCTAATTTGTCTTCTGAAATCATGGATATTATCATTGGGTTTGTCCCTCTTTGCTGCAGTAACAGCCTCTACTCTTCCAAGAAGTCTTTAGACTACATGCTGGAACATTGATGTGAGGATCTGGTTGCAATCAGCCAAATAAGCATTAGTGAGGTCAGGCACTGAAGGCCAGACGGTAAGTTCTGGATCACTCCAACTCCAATCCCCACAGCCAACGCTTGGCAGTGGACATGGTAACCTTAGGCTGCTCCACTGCGTTGGCACTGCTCAGGAAAGGGTACATCTTAAAGAAGCTGAATTGACTCCTGAGAACGAGTGTCTGGGCATACGGTGCAGATTACTATTTTACTAGGGAACAATTGGTTGATTTGAGACCCAGCCTTAGTCAGTACATCTCTACACACGATCACGGGCTACAGATCTTTGGCAAACTCCAGGAGCGTTTGAGAGGGATTTCCCACTTAATGAGCATATGTGCAGCTCCTCCATCCTCCTCCAACACTCAGATCCTGACACAAACACACGGCCAGCACGGCAGCATTTTGGCCATGCACAGCACACCTCAGGCCAGCAATCTGGTTAAAGAGGAGAGTGAAATGAAGTCTTTCCACCGTCTATACATTATTAATGAGCAAATTAAATTATTGACCCATGTGTGGGTGAGACGGCCAGTTTCATGGATTTTTTGCCTCGACAACTTCTTAAGCTTCACTGCTGGATAAAAGAGTAGAAAAGACTGAGATCAAGGTACTTGTCACCTTTTAGTAGCTTAATTTTGTTTTGTTTAACAGAACGTATCTACTTATATCTTCTATCTGTCTAATACTAATAAATATTAATATATTTGACCTTAGAAAAGGCATCTGGTTTGGGTTAAGTGTGAAATATGACTGAATTTCCTTTGTACAAGTCACATGTAGACTTGAGGTTAAACAAACTTAATAGTAAGAGAAGCACTTTCACCTTTTACTCAGCTGAGGGTTTATAAGTGTACACTATTATATCATTACATACAGGATTTATTATATTTTAATGCACATTATATATTTTTCTAGTATGTTGTTTTCCCCTTTGCACACCAATCCTGGTGGAGGAGGCAGGGCTTGTATGAATATGAATGGAGGATGTTGCTGTCTGGCTTTTCCATGTAGAAGTGACCACAACAATCACAAGCCAGTGAGGCACTCGAATGACTGGATCTAGAATAAAGGTGGGTGATATGGCAAACACTCTATGTAATATTTCAATACTTCAAGAAATGTTCCTGAAACATGATATGGTAGGACATTTATTTTTGTAGACATCTGATCAGTCAGAGCCAAGAAAAACAAAGCAGTAGTGCTACATGTTAAAAATACTATTTTAAAAATACTTCAAAATACTTAATACAATGATTGTTATTCAATATCTGTTGATACTGTGTAGTGCCAAATCCAGTGTGATGGTGATTAGCGTTCTTCAAGTACTGACAATATGCACAAGCTGTTCAGAAAAATATATTTTATTATATTTTAATGCACATTATATATTTTTTTATCTAGTATTATTCAATCTTCTTTTTAATCTTATACTTGGCAAAAAAATCCTTTGAGCAGGTGACGGAATAACCTCAGTATTACTGTCAGTACTGCATATAGACGTTATATGCATATGCTTAACCCATTCATTATTGTTTTATGACACATCTGCAGCCCTATGTAACCAAAAGACTGAATTTAACATGATAAGTGATAATAACTCAGATGTCAGCTATAGGGCTGGATCAATAGATTTAATTTTTCTTCTGATTTCTGATCAGGAAAACAAATGGAAAAAAAGTCTTTAAATATGACATACGGATATAAAGGGGTTAAACTGATTTCCAGGACAGACATTTAGCAGGAGTGGAGGTCCCATGATACCATATTATCACAATACTTAAGTCATGATGTAATATGATTGCGATTTTTACCATATTTCGATATGCTGTTTTAAGTATTGCGGTTACACATATTGCAATTCATAACCTTAATAAACACGCTATCAGCCAGACGTGCCTCGAACATGTTCGATATCGTACATGGTGCTGTATTCACATGTCTGCATTGCGGGAAAAACGTTATTTGCACCTCATAGTGGTACATGGTAGACTGTGGCACAAAACCACGTAAACATTGGCATGGTGACTGTGTTACAGGTGAAAATGGATGGGGAGAGCTTTAGCTCTGAACTCTCTTAGTTTTGTTGTATATATTTGGGTCATCTGGATTTCAGCAATCAGATGTTTAGCGTCCATGGCTCAAGGAAACACGGCTGACGGCAAAAGTTAGGAAAACTGTGGGGATTCCGTGGAGGAAATTTTCCTTTCAGTTATTGTGAGTTTTGTTTACCTTTGCATTATAAAATTAATGTATCCGGTAAAAAGTGTTTTGTTGGTCCAGCCTTAAAAAAATTACTTAAATTCGTTACAAGTAAATTAGGTTTATTCAAGCTGAAAAAGGACTGAATGAACAATTCTTTCAATCAAAGTAATATTTTGAGTTGAGCAAAACATATTAACCTGCTGCTAACAAATTGAAGTCATGTTTCAGGTTGCACTTTTTACAGTGTAGACTAAAAACTTGTAGCTAAATCAAAACACAATAATGTGGTTAAATATGCAATACATAATAAGAGTGCCTCATTCTAAGAATTCTCTTTCTAAGGTGCCTCAATTTAAACTTAAACTTTCTAAATTTAGAAACATGTGAAATTGTACTGTACATTGTTCATGTGTTCATTGTTCAGAAATGTAACAGGCTCTAAAAAAGATCTCAGAGTTCTTAAAAATGATCTCAGAGTTCAGTCATCTGAATCGGTATCCAATAGCAACAATCGGGATCGATGCTTTTTACAGCAGCAAAATGGGACTGAAATTGATTGATGGAATTGATTGAATTGCTCTAGGCGCAATACAATGATTTTAGGTTGGACCAAGGAAACATTTTTAACAGTGTAATACCGATATAATATCAGTACTTGTGTCCATGTATCCATACAATATTGCCACATAAAACACTGTGAAAATAAGCTGTAGCAATCACATGGCTTACTATCTCATAATTATGACTTACTTTCTTATGACTTACTTGCTTATAAATATGGCTTACTATCACTATTATCACTTAGCATCTCATAATTATAACCTACTTTCTCATAATTATGATTTACTATATAGCCTTTTGTTTCTTTAAGTGGCGGAAATGGGCTTCCATAGTTTTTAACTCATAGTTGGCCAGTAAGTATTTAAGGTGGACCATGAGGGATGCTAGAATGTAACTTCTGCACCATTTAAGGTGGAACGGGAAAATTAGAACAAGCAGCTGGTGAACAGGAAAGACAACTTCAGCCTCGTATAAAATGACGGTTAGCCCCGAATATATAAACTCACCCATAATCAGACAGAAAGTGGATGCTGAAGCACAGCCGAGCCCCATGGTGGATAAACTGAAGAAGATCAGCAGCAAAAAAGGAAGTTTGTCGAGTCTTCGAGTCGAAACGAAGATACTTTATCAGCTTAGCAGCAGAATCATCATCATCGTAGCCGCTGACAGCTAACGGCTCTCTGAGGCAACACTGACCGTTAATGACGGTTGATAACCGGTAAAGTCCACTAACGTTACTGTACTCCGGTCTTCTCCTTCACATTCTCACACGGTGCGCTCTGAACTCCCTTCATCCCTCCACTCCTCCACAGAAAAGTGTCAAACCGCGTCAGTAAAGAGGCGAAACAAACTCCCGCTCGGTCCGAAAGTGGAAAACAGTCAGTCCGGAGAGACACCGAGCTCTGAGCGAGAGAGGAGCCGCGCGCTCACTGGCGCTCGAGCTCTGACAGAGTGGAGAGTAGCGCGAGAGGCAGGACTCACACGCGCACTCGCGCACGCTGGAGCTGGAGCTATGCGAGCGCGTGCAGTCAGCTGTAGGCTACGAGAGCCGCCCCCCACCCCCCTGCCTAATTCCGTTCCACCTTAAACAGTGAGGCAATGGCATAATGGATTAAACAGCTCATTAAAGTAAAGTTTTAAGGTCGTATCAGACTTTAATACAGGACTATATCTATATTTATCTATATACATACATACATACAACACATGCCATAAAAACAGCATTAACAACATCATAAGACTTGCACGTAAATACAAACACACAGAACATACACACACACACACACACACACACACACACACACACACACACACACACACACACACACATTCATAAAGCATCGTCTTTAGACTTTTAGACTAGAAGATCTTTTCAGTATCAGTTCATCTGCTGGAGCGTAATCCTGCTCACCTCCTTCAGATGATGTGACTAATTTAAATCATTCTCGCGGAGCTTCTGTACTCTGTTGGTCAACACTTTATTCGTGTTCACGATGGTCAGTCGTCTGTCTGGACGACCCTGCAGCTGAGCCACGGTGACTGAGGCCTCGAGCTCCCCCTGCTGGACCCTGCAGGCACTACGCTCACTAAGGAGTTAAAGAGGGATGAAAAAAGATAACCAGACAAATTAAACTAGGAAGAGGAGAAAGAAACCCCTGATTACATAAATAAATAAATACACTGTGAATTTATAAGGGAAAAGGGCAAAAACATTGTTAATGAAAAACAAGAACTGTTTTAGTAAACATAGTTTATGTAGGTGAAAACATCTGTGGGGAAAACAATGTGTAGATTTCTAATCTACAATGAACAACAAACTAAACCTGTTAAATTAATTATCATCATGTAACATCATGCGTGTGTGGGGGGGGGGGTAACATTATTGACATTAAAGAATCACAAAAATCCTGAAATATTGATCATTTGGGGGACAATTTCAGTCATTTCTGCATGGAGATGAATGTTCATTTTAGAAAGAGGAGGAAAAACATTTCTTAGTGATTCGAAAGAAAACCCTGTTTAGAAATTAACTAACATCGAGCAACTTTGTATATTATTGTGGGGGGGAAAGACTGAAAACAAGTATTTAGGAAAAATCCAAATATGTTAACTTTAGATAAAAACACTGTAAATTTGGGAAGTTAAAAAAAAAAAACAGGAGAAACTAAAGGCCACGTTTATGATTCTGGAGAACTTAATTGTTGATGCTGGGGAAATTGGATTGTTGATATTTGAACTTAACAGCAAAAAGAAAACCCTTCCCTTCATATATATATATACACACACATTCATCAAAAGAAATAGTTGCACTCAAAAGGAATCAAGCCATTAACACCACGTCAACATCACCAAAGATTGCAATGGTGTCGTGCCAGACTGTCATGAAGTGACATGAATGGCAGCAGGTCATCTTCAGTGACGAGTCTTGATGGAGACGACCACCGTGTGTGTGGAGGCACCGTGGTCAGTGCCAAGATGAACAGTTTGTTGTCACACGTCCAGAAGGCCTGGTGTCACTCCACCTCCACCCCTACCGCACAGTCTGCAGGAACTGTGTGAGGATATTCAAGCTGCATGGGATGGATTATCACAGGACACCATTAGGAACCCACGCCGAGAGGTCTGGCACACACTTCCTTCTGGGTGCAGCTATTCTTTTGATGATGAGTGTGTATATATGATGGCTGAAGTTCTGATGAAAGTGCAGTAGGTGTTTGTACTCACTGCTCGGAGGTATAAATTCCCTGCTGCTCCTCCGTTTCCTCAGTGACAGTTTGGATTCATCCGTTTCCATCTCCAGCTCCGTTTCCTTCATGGCCCTCGTCGTGTCCTCCAGTTTTAGTCTTAAGTATCTGAGCGACCGCTTATAGCTCTGCTTTAACTCCACCAGTTCGTTCTCCTTCTCTTTCAGCAGAGCTTGGGTTTCTTTGAGATGCCCTTCTGTCTTCCTCTTCTCCTGTTGCGCCACATCACTCTTCAATCTGAGCTCATGGATTTCTTCATCTCTTTTTCTTTGGGTTGATTTAAGAGACTGAAACTTTTCCTGACGTTCACGGCAGAGCTCCTCCAGCTTCTCGATTTCTTTACTCTGCTCCTCACAGCTCGTCTTGGCTTGGTGTAGGTCTCTCTCGTTCTCCTCACACTGGGCCTCCAGCTCCTGGCATTTGGCCTTCACCTCCTGAATCTCGCTCCTGAATGCGTTTGTTTCCCTCTCATGCTCTTCCTTCAGTCTCGCCATCTCGTCTTCCCTGGTCTTGGCCTGCTCATCATTCTGCAGCTTCAGCTCTGCTAGATCCTTCTCCCTGTCCTCTAGCATCTTCTCGTAGTCCTTCAGGTTCTTCTCCAGCTCCTCAATCTTGCTGTCTTTTCCTGCCTGGTCTTCAGTCACTCTCAAGCAGTGCTGCATCAGTTCATCTACCTTCACCTCCATTTCCAACACTGACTCTTTATGTTGTGCCATTAGGCTTTCTATCTCTGCTTTCTCCACCATGCTCTTCTCAATATGTGATCGCAGCTCTTCGAGATTTTGCTCCCTTTCTGTCAGCTTTCCCTCATAAAGTGTTTCCAGCTCTTGGATTTCACCCTCTTTTGCTGTAACCTTCTCCTCTAGTGAAGTTCTCAGCTCCTCTGCAGCTCTTTCCATCTCCATCATCTTGACTTCATGGAGATGTTTCAAGTTCTCAAAAGCTTTGTCTCGTTCGACTTGCTTTAGTTCAAATTCTTCTCTCATCTTCAAGATGTCGCTCTCATGTTGCTTCTTACTGGCCTTAAGTTCGGAATACAAGTAACTGGAGTCCACGGAGAAGTGGACGCCACAGTTTTCCTCAACCAACTCCTCCACTCGCTGGAATAGTTCATCGGTTTGAGGTTTATCCGTACATGCTTTGTTGTCCAGCACACACACACGACCTCCACACTTTGACACAAGCTCTTTCACTGGTGGCTGGCTCTCAAGGAACTCTTCCACGGTCCCTGGCCCAATTTCCGCACCCCATGTGAGCAGTACTATTGTATGTCTCCACAAGGCAGCACCAAACATGGTCAACATGTTCTCAGCCACTTGCCTCTGCTGCTCTGAGAACTCTACCACTGGGACGACCAGGAGGAAAGCGTTTGGTCCTGGAGCACAGAGGGAAATGCTGTTCAGGATTTCATCCTTGATCCGGGTAGGTGTGTCCTCTGCACGCTCTTTGTCCCAGCCTGGGGTGTCGGTCACTATCACTGACCTGCCAGCCACCTCAGCCTGCTTTTGGACGCATTTCTCAAAGCCTCGCTCAACGTCAAAGGCAGTCGTGCCCAAGATGGTGTTCCCTGAGGAGCTCTTACCAACCCGTCGTGCCCCCAGCAGCACCATCCTGATCTCAGACAGACGTGGCACCCCTACCATATACAAGAACAAGAGAATTAACATTGGATGCTACTGATAATGCAGATCATTTACTCACTCGTTTATCTTCCGTCGTGGGGGATGCTGGAGCCTATCCCATTGGGTGGAAGGCAGGGAACATCCTGGACAGGCCACCAGTCCATCATGTGGCAGTTACACAGACATACACATTTACATTCACACACTCACCCCCACCTGGGGGGGGGTGTCATTTTAGGATCTCCATTTCACCTGACTGCATGTCCCCCAGCTTGGGGGGGGGGGGCAATTTAGGATCTCCAGTTCACCTGACTGCATGTCCCCCACCTAGGGGGGGGGGCAATTTAGGATCTCCAGTTCACCTGACTGCATGTCCCCCACCTATGGGGCTGCATTTTAGGACCTCCAGTTCACCTGACTGCATGTCCCCCACCTAGGGGGCTGCATTTTAGGACCTCCAGTTCACCTGACTGCATGTCCCCCACCTGGGGG
>CM067480.1:3786361-3800420 GCA_034552555.1 Semaprochilodus insignis
AGGAATAATTATTTCAGCGCAGGTGATATAATAATTAAACGGTTTCAGGCCTACCGTTCTCCTTTTCATCTAAAAATAATTTAAATATTGACTAATTTGGTTTTATTTAGGAGTTCATTATTGATGAGAGATGAAAGACGAAGGGTCATCCTACTGAAGAAGCTGTTAAAAGTGAAATTATAAAGACAGGCTAGAAGCGCTAATTTTTAGCATAAATACGAGCTCGCTGCCCGACGCTATATTCTGTAATTAAATCAGGCTCCAGATCGTTCATCATATGCCACGTCTCTTTTAGTTCAGTAATATGATCCTGTGACTCTGCTGACTTTCTAAATGAGGACATCAGATCTGAAACGTATGCAGATTGATTTACTGATTACTAGATAATGTATATGGAGAAAAACATGAACGAATAGTCGAATCATCGGCCAGGACGGGCGAATCCGATTCGACTGACAAAATTCTGAGTCGGGTTCAGCCCTAGTAAAAACCGACCTGAATGGCTGATTAGTACTGAGCAGAGTTTCGGTTGTGACATGATGGTTTTGGTAGTGACAAACTGGAATCCTGTTCAATCCTTTATTACAATGAAATAAACAGGATTATGGTATAGAGTCACCCAAAGTAACTGGACCTTAGTCTACAGTCAGTGTGTTCTGAAGGTGCGACAGAGGCAGCAGCAGCACTAGCAGGTTATACAGCAAGGTTTTATTTAAAAGCTCGTGTGACTGTGCAGAGGTAACTGCGGACACAATGAGACACACAGAGAGGCGAAATCAATGTACCTTGGTGGTCAGCTGACCCGTACTGCAACATAGCCTTTACGGTTTCGGCCGTGCTCCTGCGTCCGCTTCCACAGTGGTCAGTTCTCAGTGTCAAGACTACGTGACGATTATCATTACGCAGCACTACGTAAAATCCAGTGAATAATTCCAGTGGGAATGCAGCAAAAAAAAAAAAAACACAATACACTGTAGTGAATTCTATCGGCTTAAAATAAGCGACATCTGTAACCGACTGTTAAAATAAGGCAGGTCGTAATGTAACTACAGCTCTGACAACGATATAAACAGCATCGATATTTCCAATAGAAAAAAAAAAAAAGAAAAGACAAAACAAATCAAAACTGGCTCAATCGCTCAGAGACTGCATGTCGTTCCAGTGCTACATAAAAACGTCATCCTCTAAAAAAAGAATCCAGTATCGAGTACCGTACTTAAAAAGCTTAATACTGATCACTATTTCATAGGCTAACAGAAAACCAGAGAAGACAGAAAGGTAAAATGTCTGTAGAATTGCCTACATCAGTTCTATAAATAAACCGCTTCCAGTGTTCTGTAGTGGTCCAGCAAGTTGCTCTTTCACAGTGACCTAACTAACACGACGCGTGAGAACAGCAGGTGGCGGAGCAGCACCACAGCTGTCCGAACAGAAGTTTCCTGAACGGTGGCCAAATGGTGGCCCTCCAAACACTGACCCTAGAACAGCTGCAGAATCCCACAGTCCTGACAAAACGCCCTATTCATCTTAAAATCAAAGTCCAGCCTCGAGGTCCCAGCGAGGGTCAGGGCTTGAAGGCCCCGTCTGAAGCCAGTTTGTGCTAATGATGGATCCGCCGTGTCACGGCTGGTAACCCTCCCGTCTACTGCGCACAGTCCTCCTTAACGTCTCTCTGTGCTTTGAACCCTTGGAATGCCTTAAGCTGGAATGTAGCAAAGTGAAAAGCTCTTGATGCTGGTGGTCAGAGAGACGCTGAACCCGCAGTGCTCAGAGTTCAGTGGTCAGCAGACCCTTGAGCCTGTGGCTGTCCTCCTTGGGTTGGTGAGCCACAACGCTGTAAACAAAAGAAAAGAAGAGGCGATGAGGCTGACTACTCGAGCTGATACAAACAAAGCCGACCAACAACGCTGCATGAACGATGCCTGCGATGTGTGGAAGCATGACCAGCTTTGCGACGAATCTAAATTTAGTCAACCAGCCAGGACGTGTTTGAGGCTGAAAGTCTAATTCTTTGTGCTTTAGACTTTCTAGAAACCCTTGAATTTAATAACCTGTAGAGTCCACTTTAGCGGCAATCATCTCTACCAAACATCTCCTGTACCTGTAAAAGAAGTTTACATTTACGGCCTTTAGCTGACACTCTTATCCAGAGCGACTTCCGAGGTTATTCATATTACAGGTAGGCCAAAGTAGTGTTAGGAGTCTTGCCCAAGGACTCTTATTGGTGTAGCACAGTATAGTAACCCAGACCGTATAGCAACCCAGACAGGGAAACGAACCCCCATCTCCCAGATGGTGTGGTAGCTCCCGGGTGGACAGTGGTCTTATCCACTGAGCCACACCAACCACTGTTTTGCACAGTACAGAGATGAAACTCTGGACCATCCCTTCCAGCAAATGTGTTTCAGTCCATCAGTATTTCGGGGATGCCCTGCTTGCACAGCCCTCTTCATGTCATAGCACAGCATCTCGATACAGGTTAAGGTCAGGACTCAAATCATCTTCTTCTTCAGTCGTTCTTTAGTTGGTTTACTTGTGTGGTCAAATTTGGGTCACTGTCTTGTTGCATCACCCAACGTCTCTTCAGCTTGACATCATGGACTGCTGTACACCTCTTGGTACACCTCTGAATTCATTGTTCTCCCAATGATCACAAGGCGTGAAGACCCTGAGGCAGCAAAGCAGCCCAAACCATGATGCTCCCTCCACCATGCTTCTCGGTTGAGGTGAGGTTTTGGTGTTGATGTGCATCTGTGCTAAAAAGGTCCACTTTTGTCTCATCTGTCCTTAAAACATTTTCCCAGAAGTATTGTGAAGCATCTAGGTGGTCTTGGGCAAACTTGACACAGGCAGCCATTTTTTCTTCTGGCCAGCAGCGGCTAATGTCGTGGTGTCCTTCCATGAACACCGTTCTTGCTCAGTGTGTTTCTAATAGCGGACACACGAACAAAGGTTTGTGCAGTCTGTGGAGGCTTCTGTTGCTCCTTTGATGTTAACCTTGGGTTCTTTTTCACCTCTTTCAGGATTGCCCACTGTGGATGCTCTCTTGGAGAGATCTTGGCACGGCAGCCACCTCTAGGGAGAGCAGCAACAGACCTGAATTTTCTCAGTCTGTCAGCGGACCTTTGTCTGAGCATAGATCGATGTACACCCAGGCCTTTTGTAGCCTTGGCTACCTTCATACGTCTCTAAGACACATCTCCTGAGGTCTTCAGAAAGTTGTTTGAACAGCAGGACGGTATAGATCCGTCAGTAAGCAGGCTTTATGTGCTGCCCTTATTTACTGGGCAAGGCACCTGTGAAACCCACACTTCCAATCTCATCTCCTTAACTGAAACACCTTTTGGCAATTAGCTCTCAGCTGTTTCTTGCGTGCACTGTGGATGTAACTCAATGTGCTCAATAAAAGACATGACAAGTCCAACAGTTTGTGTGTTATTAGTTTAGTTAGTTATGCGTTTGTCTAGAGTTGTGAGTTGGATAACAATCCGACCACATTTTATTAGTAATCAATGCAGAAATCCAGATGATTATAAAGGGTTCACTTGCATGCTAAATCCAGCACTAAACTAAATAAGAAAACTACAGACGTCAAAACATGTCTTAGTTTTCGGCTACATTTGGAATAAGGGGAAAAAGTAGCAATTTGATTTGTTGATGAACTACTGCTTTAACCCATAAGAGCCCAGAACCATTTCCCTAAAATTTCCTTAAAGGAGAATGATGAGGGATCAGATCTAAGATGATAAAAGATCAGTCTTATTGAGACAAAGAGGTCACATGGCATCTTCTGGAAGTATTATGAGGTCAGAATACCGTTAGCATATGTCACAACAACCATTTCATAACCTGTATTCCATCATTTTGTTCTAGAAATGCTGGTCAGAATGGGTATATGTAATATAGAACATGTTTTCAAAGCATTACAGCTTAAATTGGTTGGAACATTATAGGTACAAAAAACAAGCTTTTAAAATGACCTGGCTTTGTCTCTAACTGCACCAACCAAGCTCATCGCCATTTTCTAAATGAGGTCATATGTTCACCAACTGTCAAGTGACTGCATCCAGGATGCTTGGTATGGGTCACTTATGGACTCCATGTGTTTAAGTGAAGGATAAAGCTGTATAAGGAACTTTCCAGACTTTTAAAAGGCTTGTGACACATATGTCACTGTGGGCTCTTGTGGGTTAAGCACAAAACGGTACTTAGCACAGTGAGGCTGTCTGCATAGGCCTATATACTTTTAAGCTCCATTTATGCAAAGTAATTACAGGATGGCAATCTCAAAAAAGAAGTTCACTAAAGAAAATAACTGCTGTCTTTAAAAGAAAACTTAATTTTCAACCTAATTTCTGTCGGATGCATTTGTAGCATTAGCTCGGTTAACACAGACCATAAATATTCCCATTCATTAGAGAACGGCAATTCAACCAATCTGCACCTAAAGGACCTGTCTTCGGGATAGATGTGTGATGCAGGAAACGTGTCAAAATAGAAAGCTTACTGACCCAGAACACATTTAGACTAGAAGCCAGTAGAAAGGTTTTCCAGCAACTGCCACATTAGCTTCTATTAAGTGTCCGTTTAGTCAAAGGGCTTTCCTGTTCTTCTACCAGGTACAGGAGAATGTGTCAGATTAAGTGTCCGTGGTAATGAACTGTATGCAGCAAACAGACATTAGCTTGAAAATGATGGATTATTCCTTTAAAACTACATGGAATGAAGCAGACTAACACAAACCTGGTGGCAATCACATTATGAGTGTGAGAGAGATGAGGGAAGGAGGCAAGAGCACCCCCTTCAGGATGGTGAGGCGGGATCTTTGCTGCAGAGTCGAGCTCTAGGAGGCCGTTAGTAAAGGTGCCGGTCTGCTAGAGAAGGGGAAAGAAAGGGGAGAGTGTAAGGAGGTCACTACCTTCACTATGAAAGAGCTAAAAAGCGAGAGGAAGACAGGATAGAAAAGAAGCAGCTGGAAAAGTTCAAATCTCCTCCATTCTCATCCCAAAGACAGTGAAGATCACCTGAGGAGTTCATAATACTAAAGAGGAATTCCACCAATTTGTTTTTCCGAGTCAGAATTCTCCACCGTGGTGGAGGGGTCCGTAGAGTCCGTGTCTAAAAGCTTCCTCATAAAAAAACTTCTAAGAAATAGTTAAGGACACGCCGACACAATTTAATCTGTAATTATAGTTTTGAGAAAGATTTGGATTACATGTACTATAATGTACACTCATCATGAAAAGAATAGCTGCACAAATAGCTGCACCCAGAAGGAATCAGCCAACAGGAATGAAGCTTGGTGGGTAGGTTTGACATGTGAGACATGCTAATGATTCGTGCTCGGCCGTGGATGTGACATAAGCAAGGACGGGTCTTATCGCTGTACCTGACTGACCCAACAGCCATGATGGTGGACATTCAGTGAGCAGTATGCCCTCCATGAGTCATCCTGTTAGTGCCAGCACCATTGGCAGACTGCTGCACAACACAGGACTACACGCACACAGACCGTTACAACGACTGTCCTTAACACTACGTCAACGTCACCAAAGACTGCAATGGTGTCGTGCCAGACTGTCATGGAGTGACTCAGAATGGCAGTGGGTCATCTTCAGTGACGAGTCCTGCTTTTGTCTTTAGATGACCAACGAATTCGTGTGTGGAGACAGCGTGGTCAGCGCTAAGATGAACGGTGTGTTGTCATGCCTGGCCTGGTGTCACTCCACCTCCACCACTACCACACAATCTGCAGGAACTGTGTGAGAATATTCAAGCTGCATGGGATGGATTATCACAGGACACCATTAGGAACCTCTACAACTCCATACCGAGACGTCTGGCATGTTGCGTTGACAAACATGGGGGCCCGACGCCATACTGAGAGACACTACTTCTGTATGTGTAGCTCAATAGATATTGATCATATCAGTCTAAATGTATCATCATTTATTGTTCCTGGTAACCTTTATCTTCCTTCCCAACAGCACTGCAATCCCACACCTCCTTCTGGGTGCAGCTATTCTTTTTGACCATGTGTATATATAGTATTTAATATTATTATGATATGATATTGTATATTTTCAGATTTACCTACTTTTTACATCACCACTACACAACTCATGTTTTGTCTATATGTGTGCTGTAGACATGATGACCCCTGGTTCCCATCATCACCACTGTAAAGAAACCTGAGTCAGTAAGTTTCTCTACAATGTCGGTGGAATTTCCCTTTAATGTTATTTCAATCATAGATATGCACCGTCAGTCTGTGTCACAGGATGGCAGCATCCACTAAATAAGTCGGAATCTAAGACGTTTTACTAATGATGTAACTTGCATTAGAATTTAAATGGCATGTACTTTTAATATAATGTAATGTTTTAATTCATTCATTCATTTTTTAAACTTCACATCACAGAAAAAAAGTGTTTAACATTTAGTTGTTCACTTCCCTGAATAGTCAGTGATTGTTTTATTGTGTTTAAATGTTTTAATCCAATGAGAATCAAATATTTATTCTTTTACTTTCTTGTATACAAAATAATATGATTCTAATTTGTCACTGTGATGATGTCACTTAAGGCCCAATGTTCCAAAAAATCTAATTCATTCATTAATTCACCCATCCTTCTGGGTTGCTGAAGCCTATCGCAGCTCTCATTGGGCAGAAAGCAGGAAACGCCCGGGACAGGCTGCCAGTCCATCACAGGGCAGACACACTCACAGACACACTCACAGACACACAGACAGACACACACACAGACAGACACACACACAGACAGACACACACACAGACAGACACAGACAGACTCACACACACAGACTCACACACACACAGACACACACACAGACAGACAGACAGACACACAGACAGACACAGACAGACAGACACACAGACAGACAGACACACAGACAGACAGACACACAGACAGAGAGACACACAGACAGACAGACACACAGACAGACAGACACACAGACAGACAGACACACACCTAGGGGCCAATTTAGCATCTCCAATTCACCTGACTGCATGTCTTTGGACTGTGAGGAGAAACCAGAGCACCTGGAGGAAACCCACCCGGACACGGGGAGAACATGTAAATTCCACACACAGGGGTCTCCCTGGCCGGGAATCAAACCCAGGCCCTTCTTGCTTTGAGGCAACAGCACTACCCAGTGCACCCCTGTGACGTCCACAGCAAATATCAGCATGATAAAAATAAACATGCATGTATCGCTGCAGTCAGAACAAAACCTCCTATGTCCAATTTTGTTGCGTTTCAGTTTTTGCCATAATTTGAAAGTACTTTACATTGTCTGTAGAATTCACGATGAATGGCCCAAAAGAAAATCAGCTGGTCACCTCGACTTACATTAGAAGTACGTTTTATCCTCCTCCTGTAATGATGCGAGGTGTTGTTCAGACTTACGTATACCTGTGTACACCCGTGCTACATTTTACCCCGTGTTTACCCCGTGTGCCTTGCGTCCTGTGTTCCCCTACCGCGTTTACTGAGCTGGTGTTAATGGCTTCTGTGCCTCACAAAAGCGGGGAGAAATCCCAACACGCTCCGGCTCCATATGCTCAATTTAATTACATGTTTCGACATCGAGGGTAATCAAATTAAAGAAAACATGGGTATTTAAATGAAACATATGGAGCTGGAGAGTGTGGCTTCATTATTAAGATCAAACACTTCTGTAAGAACCAGTTATACGGAGCACTTATGGAGCATGAATCCTCCTCTCAGCAGCATGAACTCACTGTAGCTGTGGGAATGATCCACCGAGGGGTAATGATAGGCTTGGGCGGCTGCACCTGGGGAGTCTGCTGTAACAGAGGAATAAAGGCATTGGAGTTTGCATACTTCAACGATCAAAATGATTATATATACATTAATTTCGAGCTCTTTGTGTTGTAAGAACTACAATAACCAAAACTGGAATACTCTACAAATACGGAAGCACAACAACATAGCAATGGTTTGGGGAAAAATCAAATCACCACAATTTCCCACTTATCTTAGATGCGTTGGATCAGCCAAGACATGTTTGGAATACGAACTTTTGCATCCTTAGTATAAAACTGGAGTTATGAGGACCAAATAACCAACACCAGAAGTCAATAGTCACCCAAATCTGTTCTGTAAACGCATCCTTTTCCACAACACCCACACAAACCTTCATAATTCAACTGTTAAGATGGAAACAAAGCCTTTCTGGGTGGTGTGGTGTGCAATGCTTTTCTCAAGAACCTTACTGAGTTGGAATTGCTCACAGTGGTGGTGACGGGAACCAGACACCAACTTTAAAAAGCTCCCTGACAGGAAATCATTACATGAAATGGTCATGAAACGTAATCGTCTGATTAATTAGACGCTGAACTGCAGTATGCTTGCAATAGTTTTGGCCTAAAATGTATTTTTCATTACGTTGTGAGGCAAAACTGTCCCCAATGAAACTTATTTGCCGCTTTTTCATAACCCGCCACACAGTCAGGAGGTTCACGGGTGGTTTTGGATAGTAAATACAATGGCTATGCAGACATCATGACCCCTGGTTCAAATCACCACCTCTGTAACAAAATCTAGGTCAGTTCCTTTTCAAGGAACCATTTACATCTCACGCCGTTTACATCTCAGTGATGGAATTATGTATGAAATCACATATGAAAGACTGCACAGAGGTGTTGCTGTGGTTCAGGACACAGTATGTACCTGGTCACAGCCGTCCACGTCACACAGATATACGGCTGTGACAAAGTAGAGTTACGATTTCTGCTTTTCTTGTTTACAAATAATCAGTCAAATTACATTCCTCAGACTGAAGGTATGTCTTTATAATCAACACAAGACATTATTCTAATATCTTGTCTATGTGACGTGTCCATGAATTTGGCACAACGCCTGTCCTAAACCACATAGGCTGCCAGGTCTATGCAACCTTAAAGACGATTTGGAGAAGCTCAGCGCATGTATTTACAGAAACGATTTGGGTGACTATTGACATCTAGTGTTTGTTAGGTACTTGAGCCTCGTAGTTCTAGAATTACACAAAAGAAGCACATTTGTGTGGGTGGAAAACTGTGTAAACTGGATTCTTCGCAGAGCCATTCCTTTACTGAAATGCAGTAACGCTGTAGCGGTGGTGTGAGTCTATGGACTTACTACCGGTGTAGGATCTGTGAAGTCTATCAGGTTATCGCTCTGGGGGGCTGCACATGCCTCCTGCTCTTCTGCTTTGCCCTGCAATTGACAAAACAAACTTTCATTATATACTTACAGTAATATAGATAACTATAATGTGCATTTCCTGAAGGAAACGCAGAATGGTTGTGCAGCTTGCTGTGGGAGGAACGAGGGATGAATAAACGACACATAGAAGAGTGCAGGTTGAGTGCAGCTCTGGAGCAGAGTTTTGGGTACCTGCCCCGAGTGAGTACATCCAGTTTGGTGACTGTAGCTGAAAGACACAACAGAGTTTGTTTGGGGCAAAAATTAATAGGAGTCTAGGGGAGGAGCGAGGGATGAATAAACAACACATAGAGGAGTGCAGGTCAGTATGGCTGTGAATTAGAGTTTGGGGGCCTGCCCTGAGTGAGTACACGAAGTTTGGTGACTGTCAACTGAAGGACACAACAGTGTTTGTTTGGGGCAAAAATGAAAACGAGTCTATTCAAGGAACGAGGGATGAATAAAGGACACATAGAGGAGTGCGGGGGTCAGTACGGCTGTGCATTAGAGTTTGGGGGCCTGCCCTGAGTGAGTACACGCAGTTTGGTGACTGTCAGCTGAAAGACACAACAGTGTTTGTTTGGGGCAAAAATGAAAAGCAGTCTATTCAAGGAACGAGGGATGAATAAACGACACATAGAGGAGTGCAGGTCAGTACGGCTGTGCATTAGAATTTGGAAACCTACCCTGAGTGAGTACATGCAGTATGGTGATTATTCCGTAATTATTCATTCTGCTGGTGCAGACAAGTATCAGTGTCCTACTTACAGCCTTCATTTCAAAAGAGATCTGAATGAGTATGAAGTACTCACGTACGGCCCCATCACTAAATCCGGTTACACCACCAGCACCAACCAGTAGGCCTTCACTAGTACCTTCTACCTAACGTGCACTAATGTAGGAGTACTAAACTGGTGAGCACATGTTTGAGGGACACTAGCACTTCAATGAATGAGTCGCTGGCGTACTGCTTTGGACTCTCAGTCCAGCCCCATAATAGCTTGAGCGCTGTGGGCTGACACACAGCAGGCTTTGTTACCTTGGCTGAGTGGGCTTCATTCACAGGCTCTGCCGGCAGACCGACCGCAGAGGAGATGAACTCATCCGCTTTCACTTCAAAACTGAGGAGAGACAATAACATACACGTTTCAGTCATTCAGTCAGTTACTACAACAAGGGTCTGTGCTGACTATGAGTTAAAGGGGGACTCTGCATTTCAGCATGAGGTAGTTAAATAAAGTAAAATAAACGTAAATAAAGTCATTTAGAAAGGGTTTGACCGATTCCTTTACTGTGGTGGTGGTGATAGGAACCCAACCTCACGGTGTTTACAAAGCAAATATAGTCATTTTATTTATTATCCAAAACCACCAGAAGCATGTGCCTCTAGAAAGTTTCCTCACTGAAAGGTATTACATGAAATGGTTATGAATCTGATGCTTTTTTGGAGACACTGACAGCATTTAAATGCCTTTCATAATCTGATTATAATCAGATTTCTGCACTTACCTGATTATTCATATGGTCAAGTAAACCGTATACTCTGATCTCTAGGGATAAAGGCTGTTAAAGGGTTTCTAGAAATCCAATTTAGAAATCCACAAGCATGGTGGCTCTTAGATCAGTACTCGGATATTTCAGTCTGTGTATACCCTTACTCTGATTTCTTTCATATTTCTGCACGTGTGAAAACAGAACTCGATCCAGGAAATGAGCAGCTCATGAGTTCAAATTTTCTGCGGTTACTGGATTATTGCTAGTTTATCACTATTTCACCATCATCAGCATCACAAACAAAACATTCAGAAGACATTTCTAGGTAGATTCACTGGCGGCTTTGGATAGTAAATAAATGGACTATATTTGTGTTGTTGACATTGTGACATCTGGTTCTCATTGCCATCACTGTAAAGAATCACTGGTCAGTAGCTTTTTCTACAATGAGGCCTTTAACATTAATTACACAGATATGTAAAATAAAAAATACACATTTGGCTTGCAAATGGTATTCCCACAGTATTATCAGTTATTTTTAGCTTCTTGACATTCTTGACTATTTCTTGCATGAATTTTGTTGAGCTGCGTAGTACAAAAGAAAGCAGTTCATTCAGTGTTAAACAATACCTTGTTATTCACTACAAGTCTTATAAAATTATAATTATAGCAAATAATTGTGCAAAAAAACGGCAAATAATGCAANAAATAAGCTGCTGCAACGAAAAGCCACAGTGAGGAAAACCACAACAGCACCTACAACAACATTTAGATTATGGATTAGTTTTGAATTATTATTTCAGATTATTATTTTTTAAACAATACAATGGGTTAATCCTTAACTTTAGGAATGTGCCAATGAAATGATTTATGACCATTCTGATCTTAAATTAGACCTTTTATTTTCCATTTGGTCATTACCAAAATCTTGTGTTTAGGCTGACCTTGGATGGACCTTTAGTGTAACACTGGGCTTTAAGCCACACGTCTTGTGAGTAATAAATGCATGCTATTTGCCAGCCTTAATCACATCTGCTCCGCTTCTGCCATTCTGGAGATAATTAAACCAGTCGTACCACTGCAAAAACTGGAACACATTACCATAGACACAATGGACAAATTATTCAAACCCAGAGCGCTTAGTCAGAGCGCTGACGTGTACGGTGATGCAGGCGGCGGTGTGTCCCCCGCATAGAGCCAACTCGCTCTCCGTTTCCCTCGCCTTTTGTCTATGGGAATATCTACGCTGCACAGATTCTGGTCATTGTGCATCAGCTAATTGCAGTCTATCTGCTGCATCTGTGCACACTGTGGTTGTGTAAGGACAACGTGTATCCAGGCAGGACTTGGGTCATGTGACCCACCAGTTCTCACTAAGCCAGTTGTCCTCTAGATGGCAACAAAGAGCTGGGAATGCTCATAAGGACTTTCAATTCTCACCAGCTTACAGTACTCAAATGTAGACCACTGGAGTGGTATTAGCTGGCATCAGGGCCAGTTTGTGTTTAAACATGAAGACCTGAGAATTACGGATGATATCCGGTCCTGTTATAAAGTGGGTCTTACACTGTATTTGTATCTAGATGGGGACTGCAGTACTAATTTACTGTCTGGTAAATTAGGGCTATACTGGCTTCTTTCATTTACTCCAGTTAAAACGGCCATCAAGTTCTTTTTTTCGGGATTGTATTTCTGGGGAAATATGATATAAATGTGAAGCCGACTACTAAGACTGAACTTCGGAGGTGTGTCTGCAGATTTCTTTTCAGAGAAACTGAAAGAGGGTCTCCTGAAGAGAACAGAACTGCACTGCACTGTATATGGTAGCTCGTGAAGTTGATCTTGATCTTTATGATGATACAATAAGAATCTGGTAAATATGGTGAACTATCTACACTCTGGACAGACAATAACATTCCATTTACTTCAGTTTAATATGTTAATGTACTGTCACTGTCTAAAGAAACGCATGGATCTGCATTTATTTTATTTTTACTTTCCTTAATTTACTTTTACTTGATTTGTGAACAGCAGCCGTCTTTCACACTGTGTGGCAATTCCATGATGGCTGGACCAATAGAAATGCTCCCAAATCTCTAAAAACTCTTTACATTAACTGACATTTAAAGTCTTTGGACAGTGATAAAGCAGTGATTATTTTGCATGTGCCATTTTGCACTGTATGTTAGCGTAGGCTGAAATGGGGTGCGTTTCAATTGGCTAGAACAGCACGGTCCAGCTTCATGGCCTAGCACCTTGAACACTCTGTAGTGACTCTAATTTTCACTGTTGGAACAAAACCCTGTACCTCCAAAATGGAAACTCTACAAGACCAAAAACACTCTTAACTTGGAATTAAAATTACTGGAACATGTCAGTTTTCACATGAATTCTAGAGCATATCTATTCATCCATTCATCATAAAATCTGAACACATGGTAAACAGTAACGGTGGTTTCCACATCATGCTAACAGTCAAGAATTGACCAAAATGGAGATGCACGCTTTTTCTTAGCAAAAGAGATGATATTTTGACTGAGTGAGTGAGTGACTGAGTGAGTGAGTGACTGAGTGAGTCAGTGAGTGACTGAGTGACTGAGTGACTGAGTGAGTGAGTGAGTGAGTGAGTGACTGACTGAGTGACTGACTGAGTGACTGACTGAGTGACTGACTGAGTGACTGACTGACTGAGTGACTGACTGAGTGACTGACTGAGTGACTGACTGAGTGACTGAGTGAGTGAGTGACTGAGTGAGTGAGTGACTGAGTGAGTGAGTGACTGAGTGAGTGAGTGAGTGACTGAGTGACTGAGTGAGTGAGTGAGTGAGTGAGTGAGTGACTGACTGAGTGAGTGACTAACTGACTGAGTGACTGACTGAGTGAGTGACTGACTGAGTGAGTGACTGAGTGAGTGAGTGACTGAGTGAGTGANTAGGATTAAGCGGTTTAGAAGGTGAGTGTCTGTGCTGCGACCGACCAGGGCGTTTCCTTCCTTCTGCCCAGCGACCCCCCTGCGACCCCGTAGGATTAAGCGGTGTAGAAGATGAATGAGTGAGTGTCTGCACTGTGATCGACTGGCAGCCTGTCAAAGAGGTATCCAGACTTCTGCCTGTTAAGCGCTGGGATCCACTCCAGCACCCCCCGTGACCCAGTAGGATTAAGCAGTTTAGAAGGTGAGTGAGTGAGTGAGTGACTGAGTGAGTGAGTGAGTGAGTGACTGAGTGAGTGAGTGAGTGAGTGAGTGAGTGACTGAGTGACTGAGTGAGTGACTGACTGAGTGACTGACTGAGTGACTGACTGAGTGACTGACTGAGTGACTGACTGAGTGA
>CM067480.1:3800920-3820065 GCA_034552555.1 Semaprochilodus insignis
AAATATGATATATACACCTGCACAACTTTGAATATGAAAAAAAGCATGCACCACAGTAATTTACCACCACACAATTTACATGAATGGGCAGCAGCACATTTTAACTTAAATAATATTTTACCTTGTAAGGTAGCCGCTGATATTGCGTCCAGTTTTTCCATAACTCACATCTGAGGGATGTATCCAGATATGTAGCTAACGTTTCCAAAGGTGTCCTAGCAAAAGTCAGATAGTTATCTTTCTTTTAGCTAGCTAGCTCACAACGGTAGCAGAGCTTACAAGGACAGTTGATATTAGTGAGCTAACGTTAGGTTAAGTAACTAGTTAGCTAGCTAGCTTCACGGTTAACGGTACACATTCACAAAAACCCATTAGCTAACTTAGCTAGGTTAGCTAACTAGCTAACCTATTTTAGCTAATCTAGCTGGCTGAGCGACGCTAGCACTTAAGCTGCATGCATTTGGTTCACCGCAAATGTAAAAATAATGCTACCTAACTATTAAAGTAACGATGCTTTTTGATTACCTCATACAAGCTAATAAAATTAACTTGGTAATGTTTGTACATACTGTACCTTCGAGCTGTAGAAAACACTATTCTCCAAACACGTCCGTTAACTGGCGTTCCCGCTTTTTCGGAGGAAGAAGGGCTCTACCCGATCCGTAGTGCTACGTCCGTAGCGTCTACATCCGCTGTTAACATAATGGACTATCAAATTTATTTTAATTTACTAACAAAATTTTAAATATAAGACAATTACAGTAGTCTTATAACCTAAAGCCCTTATTTTGGTGTTGTATCCATTTAAAGCATTAACCACTTTAAATGATTTACAACGACCCACCCTTTCCTAATGATGTAACATTCCGCCACTACAACAAGCCTTTTCGCGGCCTGCTGTGGGGTCGAGGGCTGTGTTATGAGGGGCGTCTTTACGCAGTAACATGATTTGGCGTTGCTTCATCTGCTGCCTTTTTGTGGCAGTGACATTAAGAGCATTGCTGAACCACATAAATACTGTACACAGTCGTAGTCCGAATTTCCGTGTCATCTGCGGCATTGAAGGTTGCAGGAATACAGAGTGTACAACTCTTTTTACTACCACGTCAAACGGAGCCATGCCTCGCATCTTCTCAGTCGCAAATGTTTGAGGCCAAGCGGAGACCGAACGCCAGATAAAGCAACTGAGGACAGTGCCGGTCTGTGTACATCTAGAAACGTTCGAATGCAACCGAGAGAAAGATATTTTGAGGATTTTGATGTACCTAGCATTCAGTCAGCACTTGAGGCACGCGAACCCACTACAACAAGCATACCAGGTTGTGTTGTTAGTGGTGCTGGCTGCTCGACCGCCGAAAAGGCCCGAGGTCACGCCGCTCCAGCTCCGGATGGCGCTCCGCCAGCTTCTACTGAAAGCGCAGCACTTACAACCCAGGCGGAACAGGATGAAGCACTGCTTGAATCTACACAAGTAAGTTACCAACAAAGTTTGTTACGTAGCACACTACTTGCACCGCTTATTTGTTAATTCTGTCTAAGTTAATAACCCCTTCGCCCGTACGTTCCAGCTGTCTGTACCAGTCTGCCCTTTTTACTAATAAGTCGATTCTTCAATGAGTCGGTGTCCACTCGACCAATGACTGAACGTTGACATGTTTGGAATCGACTCATTGTTCTTTCAGAGTACTTCACACAGTCGTTTATTTGCGTGTGATGCGCGCAACGGAGTTTAATCACTGGTGTTTCATTTAATATTTTTTTCGTTGTTAAAGTGAAGTGGATTTAACTGCAGTATTCAGCATACATTCGAATCCCACCTGTGTACTCATGAAATGGTTAAGATATTGATATCGAATAAATGTGTTATTCATTAAATATTAAAGATGAGATGCTTGGTTTTATCTCTAGCTGGGAGAAAGTGCTATACATGAAGAGCCTGATGTGAATCTACTGAGGAAACATGCCACTGCCTTTGTGCTGTCTGCTAGAGAGAAACACCGTTTATCACAGGTGAGAGACAATAGTGAAAGAAGAAAATAACTTGCCTAAAAGTTAACTGTACATACACACTGCAACTGGCTCTTGTCAGTCAGTTACTGTTAAAGTGCTATAATTATGCAATAATAAGTGTGAAAAGATGTGTTTAAGCTATTATGTAAATTGAATTAATGGTTGCTAATAAATTGAAAGCTACCAACAATACTGTTTTTCTAAACCAACTAAGTTACATTGAGTATATAATGTCAAGCATTACATATACATAATGAAACAACCATATAGTTAAATTATGGGCTGACTGATACAGATACTGCACAATTTGAATAATGTCAGATGCTGTTAATTAATAAGACCTTTTTGCTTCTCCCCCCAGAGTGCAGTCAATGATATTGTAGCTGGAGTGCAGCACTACCAAGCTTCATTGCTGGACAGTTTGAAGAATCAGATGGCACGGGTATTTCAGAGACATTCAGAAGTTACAGATCAGCTGCTTAGTGAGTCAATGGACATTTTTGATCATTTTGAAGACCCATTTGCCAGAGTTTCGACTACATATATGCAAGACTCAGCTGTCAAGGAGCTGTTTGGGGTAGTTGAAGCACAATAAATTGAGATTGCCCAGTCTGCATGCTATAAAGGACAAGGACCCTCTCGTGCTCTTGCTATTAGATCTGAGTTCATTTACTACATACCTTTGATCAAAAGTTTGGAACAGTTGCTTTCACATCCTGTGGTTCTGTCCATGTTTGACAAAGGTGTAGAGACATGCAGGGCTGGGTTTTTAAAGGACGTCATTGATGGTGATATTTTGAAATCACATCCATTGTTCTCTGTTAGACCCAACACCCTACAGCTGATACTGTATACTGACGAAATAGAACTGTGTAATCCTCTGGGGTCACATGCCTCAAAAAACAAACTTCTAATGGTGTACTATACTTTAGGGAATATACATCCTAAATATAGGTCTAAGGTGGCTGCTATCCGTCTACTTGCTATTGCAAAAGCAACTGATATTGCTCAGTGTAGCATTGATGTGATACTGAATAGAATACAGGAAGATCTGAATTTGCTGTACAATGGTGTGAAAATCAAAACAGTGGCGGGTGAGAGAATTGTATATGAAGCATTAGTCTCTTTTTGCGGTGACACCTTAGCTCAGCATGAGGTTACAGGGTTTAAAGAGGGAGTTGGATTTTCATTCTGTAAATGCAGACACTGTGAGTGTACTTTTGAAGACATGCAGCTTTACTTTGATGAGGACAGCTTTGTTCAACGGACATTAGGTAGGCACATCAGACAGTGTCATGAAATTGAGAGGGCCTCTACTGATTTTTTAAGAAACAGTTTGAAAACCACATACGGAATTAACAGGAAAAGCAAATTAGTAGACTTTCCAACATTTGATCTAATTAAGCAAACTCCGCAAGATATCATGCATGTAGTACTTGAGGGAGTAGCACCACTAGAAATAAAAAGTGTGTTGAAACATCTGGTGCTGTCAGGACAGCTTGACATAGACACATTCAATAGCTCTGTACTAGGATACCCCTACTCAGTTGATGTCCGAGACAAGCCATGTCCTATAACTGTTACAACACTGTCATCAAATGACAACAAATTGAAGCAATCTTCTGGTCAAATGCTTGTCCTTCTCAAGATATTACCATTTGTATTGGACAGTTGTGAAAGAAATGCATACATTCAAGCCCTTACTGAATTAATACAGATAGTACAAATCTTGTTTGCACCAGTAATTTCTCTTGCAACCATATCAAACCTCAAATTACTCATCAAGCAGCACTTGGTTAACATGAAGCAGTTGTTTCCTGAGAACAACATAACACCAAAGCAGCATTATCTGGTGCACATTCCAGCACAGATTAAAGCTTTAGGTCCAATGGTAAGACATATGTGCATGAGATTTGAATCCAAACACTGCTTTTTCAAACAGTGGTCATCGAAATTAAATTTCAAGAACGTATGCAAGTCTCTAGTAAAGCACAACCAGATGTATGAATGCTGTCAAAATGTCAGCAGCATGGAACACCCAATTTTTTCAAAAGAGGTGGCAATGGGACCGGTGTCTGATGTGAGAAATGCACAATATGTACAGGGTAAACTGAAGGATTTTTTGGGTGTAGAAAAGGTGCACCATATTGTGTCTGTAAAATGGCTTGAGCTGAACGGCAATAAGTTTGTCTGCCAGAAGTCAGTGATTATTATTAATGAAGTTGAAGGTTCCCCTGTATTTGGACTTATAAAAGACATATTCATTGCAGATTCTTCATTGTATTGCTTTGAATGTCAAGTGTATGACACTGTAGCTTTCAATCATGATTTTCTTTGCTATGAAATTGAAGTTCCAAATCTTGCTCAAGCTACTGAGTTAGTTGATGCTGATAAGATTGTTGACTACACATCTTATTATGCCATTAGCTTTAAGAACCACACTTACATTCCTCTGAAATACTATCTTGGTGATGTGATTGGCATACACAGATGCACTACTGAATGCTAGTATACAGGCCATTTAAGTTATGAGAAAAAAATGGTCAGAGGGAACAAGGGAGTTTTTGAAATAGAGTATCCATTCTGTTTTGTTGCGTTCTTTCTTTCTTACAGTTTTTTATTACATCAAGAATGCTTGTGCGTGTTTTTATATAAAGGCATACAATGCAGGGTTGTAGGGTTCAAAAATACAGTTTTGATTTTGAATTAATAGTTTACATGTAAAGATTGGTGTCAGACAGTGATTTATTCAGTTGTGTTTGTGTTTGAACCCAGCACACTAGATAGCAGTGGTGTACTCTGTTGTTAGATCCCACTGTTATGACAATATAAAAACTTTTCTTTTACTTTATAAATATGATGGTGTATTTTTATATTATGGAAGTTTATTGAATTGTAGCCCCTGTAATATTCTGAAGATAAGACATCTGTTTATACAGAATGTTTTTACACTGTTGTACTAATGTTTTTGCTCTGTTTGTTATAGAAGCAATGCACTCTGCCACAACTGCAAACAAAATAATACCAATAAAATACTTTTCAGTCACATAAAGTGTCATCAGTTTTATTGGCAAATATGTTGAATGTTTTTCAGTCTTGTTTTTTTAGTCTTGTATAAGTTTTAAGAACATTGTATTCTTAAATTAAGTAAAGTTGTCTTGAATTTCTTCTTTTATAGTGGAGAGCCTCAAAAACTTTCAGTAATATAAAACAAATTTCTTATTTCATTTTAGGAAGTCCTTATAATTAGAAAAAAAATCTTAATAAGATAATCATAGACAAGATTTCTAAAAACTAGAATATTTATCTTACACATACAAATCTAGTCAAGTCAGTTATTCTTAAATGAAAAAAAACAAGACGTATTATTAATTTTCAAGATTTTTTTGCTTGTTAAGATTTCATTTTTTGCAGTGTATCTACTCAGAGGCAATTATGCATTGACACCATAAGAAGCAGAGGCGATGCAGCATACTAAGCGCTTTAGTGAAGGCTTAAGTTGTATTTCTTTTCTTTTGTTGCAGTTGATTAGCTCAAGAGATGACGCTCTTCAAACTGTCACTACAGCAGAGTGTGAGATTAATTTCTGTTCCTTGTCTGCTGTTGTCATTGGCAGCAGAGCATCAGCCCATTTCACCGTGACAGACCAAATGGGGACACCTGCAGCTGTCTTCCTTTTTCTGTTTTCGATCGATTTGTTCTGTGACTGTGTAACTGAGACGACGCTCCTTGGACCCGAGAACAGAATGCTGATTCCCTTTCCACGAAGACTGAGCGTCTCTGTTCTGCCTCCTACTGAGGAGATGAAATGAGTTTCCAGGCTGACTTGGGACACAAGATTTCAGCCCATTTCCATCCACCCCCCTCCCCTCTCCCAGTTGTGACACTGACGCTCCTCTTTCATTTCTAGATGGGTTGTAAGGTGACTGTCCTGCTGTTCATCTATTTCCTGGCAACAAACTACTACTGGATCCTGGTGGAGGGCTTGTACCTGCACAGCCTTATCTTCATGGCCTTCCTGTCAGATACTAAGTACCTGTGGGGCTTCACTCTGATCGGATGGGGTGAGTATGTGGCATTGGTTATTTTGTTCTCCTTCGATTGCACATTGTTCTCTTCATTTATAACCAAACCCAGCTAACCCAGTCAAGCATCTTTCTTTATGTCCCACAAAGCACTTGATTTTGCTATTATACTTTCCATTACAGTAGTGCTTTGGATCGAAATTCAATCAGAGCTGCTGTTTTGCTGGAGGAACTCCTCCCTCTACATTGGACCTCAAGAAGTTCACACTTACGCTGCAACTCGGCTCCTTTTTTTCTCCTCCTTTGACGTAATTAATTAAACCATGCAGTTATGCATCAAGGCTAATTTGGGCTCGTTATACCAATTGGAAAGTTGGTACCTTGTTAAAATGGACTTCACAAACTTCTCATCACACTAATGCATGCCTGTACCAAGCCTTGTTAATGTGAGATGCTCGTGCGGGGACCAAATGTGCAAAGCTAATTAATGGCTTGGACTGACAGGTGAAAACCCTTCAGGAGCTGGTACTTCTAATAAGAACAGACCACCATCAGCATGTTATGTTCAAACCAGCAGTTTGCACTGTTCCATAAGTGGAGCACAGCAGTTCATACTCAGTATTTAGCTCGTATTTAGAAGCATGATTAACACTTTATCCACTTGTGACGTCCTAGATGTGATGTGTCCACCTTAACGTCCAGGTCCAAGACTCTACTGCGTTGACTGAGGCCCTCGTGGTTTGAATAGATCTGAGTAAAGGACTTAAAAGACTAAAGGTGCTAGTTATTATTCTAGCACTTTCCTAGAAAGAAAAGAAAAGAAGAGGAAATGGCTGCAGCTGATGGTTACAATGAGTTACAGTTCTTAAAGGAATGAAGAAAAACTAAGCTTGGTGCCCCTGGGCTCTAACACTAGCTAGTTAGCTAGCTAACCTAGTTAATGTTAGCACCCACTAGCAACAAAAGCTGGACTGCCCCTTTATGGACACCCATGATATAGATTATGACTTTTATAGGGCGTTTCAGGCTATGAAGCATCATGCTCATGCTTCGGTTGTCAGGCTAGCTAGCTAGCTTTAGCTGGGCAGCACAGAAAAAGGTCTCACAACTGAAATATAATGATGTGGCTTCATTGAAAGAAACTTAGTCCATATCAGGCTGTATCCACAAAGATCCAGTTTAGCTTTGGCCAGTGGGTGTTAATGTTAGCTAGGTTAACTGGCTAGTTAACATCAGAACCCACTGGCTCCAAAATTAGTTTTTCTCCTTCTTGTTTAAGAACTGTTACTTGCTGTATTACAGATGACAGATGAGTAGTTTTCTGGGCTCAGACCTGTCCAAACAGCAAGGAACATAGCACTGCAGCATGGTGAAAAGAGCCATAACCAACACAGTAGAGGCCTGGACCCGGACTTATTTACAAGCGGATTGGAGAATGTAGACCCTTTTTAACCCAGGTTCCGTCACAGGTTTGCCATTGTTGTTTGATCTGGGGCTCTAAAAGAGTATTTGGACCTGGAAATGGGTATTACGTCAGGCCTAACAAGCGGATTACTTCAGTTTTGATGCTATTTGAATGGAACTGCATAATAATATATGGTCATCATCAAAAGAATAGTTGCACCCAGAATTAAGTGTGGGATTGCGATGCTATTGGGAAGGAAGATAAAGGTTATCAGGAACAATAAATGATGATACATTTAGACTGATATGGGCAATATTTATTGAGCTACACATACAGAAGTAGTGTCTCTCACTAACACAACGTACCAGACGTCTCAGCATGGAGTTGTAGAGGTTCCTAATGGTGTCCTGTGAAAATCCATCTCGTGCGTCTTGAATAGTCTCACACAGTTCCTGCAGATTGTGCGGTAGGGGTGGAGGTGGAGTGACACCAGGCCTTCTGGACGTGTGATGCCTGACAACAAACCGTTCTTGACTTATGGAGGGCATCACTGTTCACTGAATGTCTGCAATTGTGGCTGTTGGGTCAGTCAGGTACAGCGATAAGGCCTGTCCTTGCTAACGTCACATGTGCAGCTGAGGGTGAAACTTGAATCATTTGCATGTCTCACAATGTCAAAAGCTACCCACTAAGTAGATTCCTTCTGGGCGCAGCTATATGTGCAATTATTTTTTTGATGAAGAGTGTATTAATAATGAACTTCTTTTCAGTTTTGGCTAATTAAACTATAAAATCCAACTGTCTGTATTGTAAGGCCTCATTCACAGCTAGCAATACCATACATTTTGGGTGACATGGTCAAAAGTGGAGAGCGCATATGACCGCATCTGTACCGTGAATTCTAAACCATCTTATAAAACAACTGCGCCATCGCAGCAGATGTGTAGCTGCTTTCTTCATTTCCACTCCAGTTTGTTGGGCTGCAATTGCAGTCCATGTGATTGAAATGTTTGTAGAGTCCGGTACATGTACATGAACAAGGACATGAAGAACATTTTCATCTGAAAACAAACACACCAAGAATCTGACATAGTAAGTGTAACTTTCTATTCAGGAAATGGCATCACAAGTGCTCATATTAGAGACGTATTTGATACATGATAACGGCTATATGTTATAGTGCCCTCTTGAGCTCGAGCAAAGCGGATGTTTATGAACAGGGCCTAGAAGCACTTATGCAGTTCTTTTTCAGGCCTGGATGATGAAAGTGCCCAGTGTCCTGCCGTCGATTTTGAAACATTTTAGACAAAGAGTTTGCCTTGTACTTTCACTGCTATCCTGGACAACACATCACACCCCCTCCATGACTTACTGGGTAGGCAGTGGAACACTTTTAGCAACAGACTCATTCAGCTCCGCTGTAGCAAAGAACGGTACAGGAGATCATCTGTACCAACAACGATCACACTGTACAACACCTCTTCACTGTGCCGGGACATCGTTATACACTGAGCCAACTAACAGCACAGGTTATCTTAGGCCCAGCTGGACATTATGACATCTCACATCACTCAGCACTACATCGATACATGACATCTGCATATTACATCTATGAATATATATATATATAAGTATTCTGTTATTGTTTACATACAAAATCTGTTTGATTAAATATTATACTTGGCTTTCTGCTGGATGTTTTTATATAATTTATTCACTGGACATGACAATACACCACTGCACTGTCACCTGCACAATATTTACTTTTTATTGCACATTATATTTTTCTTGGTGGTTTAATACTATTCTTTTTATATCTTTCTTCTATTTATGCATCTGTGTAATAATGTACAGTAGTACTGTGCTCTTGTTTGCTATTTACTGTTCTTGTGGTGCTGTAATACACGACTTTCGCTTATGGATTAATAGTGACCTACCCACCTACAAACCGACCAACTTACCTACTTACTTAGGTATCGTGAGGCCAATCATTCTCTGAGTAGAGAGCTTTTGAGCCATTTGTGATTTTCACACAGAGGAATTTGTATTCCGCATTTAACCCATCCGTGAAGTGAAACACCCACATACACCTCACACTAGTGAATACACACACTAGGGGGCCATGAGGACACTTGCCCGGAGCGGTGGGCAGCCTATCCACAGCGCCCGGGGAGCAGTTGGGGGTTAGGTGCCTTGCTCAAGGGCACCTCAGTCGTTACTGTCGGTTCAGGGAATCGAACCGGCAACCCTCCAGTCAAAAGGCTGGTTCCCTAACCTCCAGCCCACCTACCTACCTACCTACTCATCTACATACCTACCTACCCGCCTACGTACACACTTACCTACCTACCTACTTACCTCCCTACCTACTCATCTACATACCTACCTACCCGCCTACGTACACACTTACCTACCTACCTACTTACCTCCCTACCTACATCCCCTACCTACCTACCTACCTGCCTACTTACCTACCCACCTACCTACCTACCTACTCATCTACATACCTACCTACCCGCCTACGTACACACTTACCTACCTACCTACCTCCCTACCTACATCCCCTACCTACCTACCTACTGCCTACTTACCTACCCACCTATCTACCTACCTACTCATCTACATACCTACCTACCCGCCTACGTACACACTTACCTACCTACCTACTTACCTCCCTACCTACATCCCCTACCTACCTACCTACTCAACAACCTATCTACCTGCCTACCTGCCTAGTTATCAACCTGCCCACCTACCTACCCATTCCCCCACCAATCCACCTACCTACCTACCAACCTCGCAATCAACCTAACTACCTACCTACCTACCTGCCTACCTACCAACCAATCAACCTACCTACCCATTCCCCCACCAATCCACCTACCTACCTACCAACCTAGCAATCAACCTACCTACCTACTTACAAATTACAAACTTTGCAAACCACCATTATTTCCTACTCTTCCAGTGGGACTACATTATCTTTTTAATCAGTGTTACCATGTATCTTTTATAAAAACTCCCCCTTATTTCCAATTTAAGGAATATACTAATTAATAAAAAATAAATTCCAATTAGGACTAAATCTTTCTAGTCCCATTTACTGATTACCTTTTTTATTGATTTTTTAAATTCATTATGGCATCTTGCATATTATTAGAACTGGGTTTCTTCTAAGCACACATCGCTAACCATTCTGGATCTGCGCAGAGCACATAATTCCCTGCACTGTTCTTTTTAATGAGCATCTCCCCCTGGAGCAGAGCCAAGCCGATAGCTCCAGGCCAGGGCTGGTCGGGCTGCTTTATATGGAGAGTTCTATGAGACTGATTGCAATGATCTTGTAGCATAATGTGGTTAACTTATTAAAACCAAGCCGTCTATTAATTTAAGCAATTCTATAAAAAAACTTTATTAAAAATTCTCCCACAGTCCAGTGGCAGCGTATTGATTTACTCTTATTGTGTTGATTGTAGATTGTAGTTCACCTGCTGTTGCCATATGGCAACAAACTGTAAACTAACTGTAATAAGATATCTCCTCTTCTGCTTGCAAACACTAAAGTGGTATTGATTGAAAGTTTAGAAGCTACACCTTCAACAGAATTTCTCAGCTAGTGTCAATGAGCTACGAGTGATAAAATAATATCAAATTTCACTCTGCGTTTGCTAAATGTTCAATATTGATGTCACAATGCAGAAGCTATTTTTTACACTCAGCTTCTATATTATGACTGCTGCACACTTGAGTTAACATATAGATGACACTTAAACCAGCAAGTCTGTGCAATAGCACCGTCAGTGATTACTCCAGAGAAGTAGCAACATTCATAACGATAACTTCAACATTGAGAAATAACATCATGTCAACTGCAACGAGCGACAGTGCATCCTGGGGACAGTGCAAATTCCAGAAATTCAGTCCATACTACATATTGTCATCCCAAGTTAAATCTTGTTTGTGTGAAACGGCAGACCGCCTTTACATCCGTGTCTTTTGCTGACATCACAACAAATGGATTTAAATCATTTCAGTGCAGTCCATCACATCAAATACAGTCCTAAGCTCACCAGACAAAAAAATAGTCACCTGTGACAGAAACATACCTAATAGCGTGTAATACCTCCATGAGCACCAATAACAGCTATGACTGGATTTGGCATCAATGTTCAGACACTCTTGCATCAAAGAATTGTGCAGTTGGGCCAGATTTGGTGGATGCCTTCCCTGGCCCAATTCTGAGGAGAGTTTCCTGTAGACTGGGATTTTAGCCACTGCTGGTAGACCTGTATGACCGCACACTTCCACACACCTGCAGATTCATCTACTTCCTTCACACTATGGTCTTTGGCACGGCCAAATGCAGTCACTCCTTTTAGCCAATCATTAACATCTGCTTTGGAGCCATTTTCCACACATGGAATGAGACATTCACTGCACTGTAGCACCTCTTCTCAATCTATGGATCCCGTCACTCACACCCCGCAGGTATTTATAGCCTTATCATCCTTATGCAGCGCCATCTGCAGGAGCCTGAAGTTACTACCATCCTAAACACACAAGGTGACTAAGTTTTTGTCCAGTGAGCTTATTTGTTCTCTCAGCATACTCTGAACTTTTTTTGTATCATGTTCATAAGCTCCAGTGAGATGGAACCATGAAACATTGCAGATGGTAATAGTGTGGCTGTGCTGTTGGGACCGATCTCACTGCTGGAGTGTTTAAACACTGTGTCCACACAGCTGTCCACTCTATTAGACACTCCTACCTTGCTGGTCCACCTTGTAGATGTACAGTCAGAGACGATAGCTCATCTGCTGCTGCACAGTGCAGTGTTGGTCACCCTCCAGTCCTTCATCAGTGGTTAGAGGACGCGGCCCACAGGACGCTGTTGGCTGGATAGTTTTGGTTGGTTGACTATTCTTAGTCCAGTAATGACACTTGTAGAACTACACTCATCTTCAGAAGAATAGCTGCACCCAGAAGGAGGTGTGGGATTGCAGTGCTATTGGGAAGGAAGATAAAGGTTACCAGGAACAATAAATGATGAATTTAGACTGAAATGGACAATATTTATTGAGCTACACGTACAGAAGTAGTGTCTCTCGGTTGGGCGTCAAGCTAGTGCAACATACCAGATTCCTCAGTATGGAGTTGAAGAGGTTTCTAATGGTGTCCTGTGATTCCTGATGTCCTGATGTCCTGTGCAGGTATTCTTTTGACGATGAGTGTATAAAGTGCATCTGTATGGTAAGTGGAGCTGGTAAAACAGACACTGAGTGCAGACACAAGGAAGTGTATTTGATTTTGTGGCCGATTGTTGTATATACACACATATTAGCAACCACCTGGGATACTTTAGCAATGTCCCATTTACATTTACATTTACGGCATTTAGCAGACGCTCTTATCCAGAGCAACTTACAACCGTGCTTAGCGTTCTGTCGGATAATGTTTCCCAGCTACTGTAAGTAGGTTAGGAGTCTAAAACTCACCCTGAGCTCAGACACTGCCCGAACAAGGGCCAGTGCTGCTACCTAGAGAGAATAATACACAGACATATATAGCATAAGTGCACTACCTGGCAACCCAACCCAGTGACACTTTAAGAACCACTAGGGACACTCGCTGCACTTTAGCACAAAACATTGTTCACAAACTTTCCCTCCTGGTTAGTTATGCCTATTTAAAGATTCTAGGAACTTTATAGGTGTTTTGCTTTGAAAGTTTTATTGTGTTCAAATTGGTTCTAACGTTAAATTTAAAAGGTACCTCCCTCAAAACAGTCTGTCTCCTGGTGATATCTCTCTTCATTAACTGATTAAGGTGTAATTAAGGTGGAAACATTCAGGAAAGCACAGTGCAGTTTGGCCCACACCGCCTCAGAGCTATCTCGGCTCGCAAAAAGCAATTAAACCAGTATCATCATAGCAGGCCTGAAGGGGAATGTTTGGCACTACTGCGTCTTCACTTGTTGCAGAGCTCTGCATAAACACTGTTGTCATTCTTGGAAATGAGAAAAGAAGCCATTTAGACACCACAGTGATGCAGGCATTCCCGAGAATTGGGGAGGAACGTGAGCAGCCGGAGGACAGGGTGATTTGCAGAGAAAATCAGTACTTATTTGCCTGATCAAATAAGCCGGCCCGGGCTGAAGGTTCAGAAAGTAAATTGAATTCAAGCTAAAATAGCAGTTTGAGACTGGGCTCCTAAATTATTTCTCCATGCTCCACCTGGTGACCAACGTGACTTTTTCTGGTTAGTACTGCGTATTGCTTACATTCTGGGTGATAATAAGCTTCTGATGTCACTTCTCTTTTTTTGGTGACTTGATATCTACAGCTGGCAGTGCAGACAGCAGACAAATAGTAGGTGAGAGAGTAGGTGAACTGTTTATCAGGGAAAACTGTACAACTGAAAGTAGGCTCTAGTACCCTGTTGGGCCACCTCTAGCCTGGGTACAAGATGAGATACAATTGGGCATTGGCGCATAAAGGTTCCGTATGGTATCCTGTGCCACATTTGCCCTCAGATGTTGCAGCTGGGTCTGTAGACACTCGTAGGCTGCCGAAGCTGGCGTTCCAGCTAGTCCCATAAATGACTTGACAATTGACAACCTGGCAACCAGGCAGGCTAAGGATGTGTGGCAACCTGGCGGAGACATTCCTGGGAAACCCTTGCTGTGTGTGGCTGAGCATTATCCTGGTGAACAATGCCAGTTTGAAGTCCTGCCGTAAGAGGCAACACATGTGGCCAGAGGATGTCCTGCACATATTGCTAAGCTGTTAGTGTCCCTTGCTCCATCCCCATATCATTACACCAGCAGTTGGGGCAGTGTGTTGCTCCACAGCGAAGGCAGGATTGAAGCGCTCACCACGAGGCCTCCATACTTGACCCCGACTGTCATCAGTTCCCAAACAGAGCCTGGATTCATCTATATCAGTCCAGCTGTCTCATTCACAACATCACTGCAAACGGAGGCGATGGTGGCTGGGTGTCAATGACAGGACATGTAATGGATACCTTGACACCAAATTCCCAATTCACTCCACACCACTGCCCTGTTATCCTCGCTCCACACCACTACTCCACCGTCCTCACTCCACACTACTACCCCACTGTACTCACTCTACATCACCGCTACATCGCCATTCTCACTCTACACCACGACTCCATCTTCCTCTCTCCAAATCACCATCCCATTGTCCTTACTCCACACCACTGCCCCATCATCCTCACTCCCAAAAATCACCACTCCATTGTTCTCACTTGACACCATCACTAAACCATCCTCACTCCACACCGCTGTCCGTCATCCTCACTCCACACCACTGCCCCATCCTCACTCCACACCACTACTCCATCTTCTTCACTCCACACCACTGCCCCATCGTCCTCTCTCTAAATCACCACCCCATCATCCTCACTCCACACCACTGCCCCATCATCCTCACTCCACACCACTGTCCGTCATCCTCACTCAACACCACTACTCCATCATCTTCACTTCACACCACTGCCCCATCATCCTCACTCCACACCATCGCCCCATCACCCTCACTCCACACCACTGCCCCATCATCCTCACTCCACACCACTGTCCGTCATCCTCACTCCACACCACTGCCCCATCCTCACTTCACACCACTGCCCCATCATCCTCACTCTACACCACTACTCCATCTTCTTCACTTCACACCATTGTCCTCTATCTAAATCACCACCCCATCGTCCTCACTCCACACCACTGCCCCATCATCCTCACTCCACACCACTGCCCCATCATCTTCACTCCACACCACTGCCCCATCCTCCTCACTCCACACCACTGCGCCATCATCCTCACTCCACACCACTGCGCCATCATCCTCACTCCACACCACTGCCCCATCCTCACTCCACACCACTGCCCCATCATCCTCACTCCACACCACTACTCCATCTTCTTCACTTCACACCACTGCCCCATCGTCCTCTATCTAAATCACCACCCCATCATCCTCACTCCACACCACTGCCCCATCATCTTCACTCCACACCACTGCCCCATCCTCCTCACTCCACACCACTGCGCCATCATCCTCACTCCACACCACTGCCCCATCCTCACTCCACACCACTGGCCCATCGTCCTCACTCCACACCACTACTCCATCATCTTCACTTCACACCACCGCCCCATCATCCTCACTCCATACACATCCATCACTTTGAATGCCTTTGTTTACACCTCAGCAGCTGGGCTAGCCTAGTACATTCTGTATGCTGTACGTTCACCACAGGTTTCAGCTGTATAAAATAGAAAAGTTGGAAATCAGCTTTGCTTCTCTATCGGCACGACTGCCTCTCCCTCCACTCTGCTGTAGAGCACTTCTGTTTGTTTTGATAGTTTGCCCCTCTTTTAAGTGGCTTCACGGTGAAGAGTGCTTAATGTATTTGTCATCACGGTTTGAGGTGCTTCTCCTGCTAACGCAAAGACGGAGATTCCTTTGATATGCAGATACACTGCTCGCAAAAAGTTGAGCTCAGGTGCGAACCAGCTACGCGTTTTGTCGTACGTGGCTGCTTGGGCCCTTGGTAGTAGAACGCATGCATGAAAGTACTGTAAAAAGACAATGATGCCAAGATGTGTATGCGCAATCACAGGAGGAGCAAATATGCAATTTGCAAGTCAAAGTAAGAGCGAGGTGATAATGATGCTCCACTATGCAGCTTCTCGTTACTGTACTAACCTCTCACAATGCGTTTAATGAGGAGCGCGATCAGAGCAGGCCGTTACATAACACGTGCTCACATGCACGGCGGAGGCTGATCTAACCCAAAGTTTGCTTCAGAAGCTTCGCATTGTGATCCAGTCGCATTTGTACTCGTATGTGTAGCAGAAAGGATGAACTGATTAAGAGTAATTTGAGACAGTGGCTAGGAGATTCTAAAGCTAGGCTGGCAGTTCATGAACAAAGGAAGCCGGAACTTTCTAGATAGAGTCAAACTGTACCATCTGTTCCTCCACGGTTCTGTACATTTCAGAAGATGCAGTTCTTTCATATCTGGGCTGAAAGGGGATAAAAGACCACAGATTGCACTCGGCTAGGTTCCTTCCTTTTAGCATCTCAGCAAACGCCAGGATTTCATGTCTTTGCGAGTGCACAGGTGCACAGACTCTGTATGGTTCACCTGTATGATTCTTTTTGGCAGGATATAGACTTAAACAGCTCTACTGCTAGCATAAAGCTAGTCAAGCATCTTCTAAATGAGTGAAATACATGTTATGGCCAAACCCCCCGACCCAGATTGAGCATAATCCCAGACCAGTGTTTCCCAACCCTGTTGCTGGAGGCACCCTGCCCTCCACAATTTAATGTTTTCCCAGCTCCGAACACACCTGATTCAACTCATCAGCTCATTAACAAGACCCTTCAGAGTTGCAGGGGGTGTGTTAAAGCAGGGATGTGCAGGGTACCTCCAGGACCAGGCTTCAGAAACACTGTCTTAACCGGGAAAGCCTTTCTAAAGTTAGCTAATTGGTGGAACATCATTGGTATTCCAAGTCTCGGTTCAACCCATCCACATATAAGAAGCTAGCTTCTGTTTGGTGGGTTCAGGATATTCGTGAACATTGTAAATGGTTTCCTGGATCCATGCTGAAGCATAATGAAACTTCATTTTGTTCATTTCTAGATAAGTAAATTCCTAGATAAGTCCTAAATCAAGCCCTAACCTTTTAATTCACAAAATTATCTTTTATTTTCATAATACAATAATTGTGTTGAGCTAGTGCACACTCGTGATAGTGACAGGTTATCTCTGAACATTAGCACCATAGCCTATTAGAGACAGCAATTATGCAAATGTGGTGTCTTTGCAGTTTATCTTCTGACCACAAGACATGCAAATGTCTGGAACTGGCACTGGTTAGCTCTAATGGAGTTTAAAGATCCAACTTGTGGTGTAAACAAGCAGCTATCTCTAGCTTTTTATCTGCTTGTTGACTTTAATAACTGGATTTCCCGTTTATTTGGATTATGTTACTGCTTCATACCCATCCCTTAAACATACAGCAGGTTTCATACGTGAGGCCAATCATTCTCTGAGTAGAGAGTTTTTGAGCCATGTTGAGCCAGTTTTTGCCATTTGTGTTTGGACAAATGGAGGGATTTGTTTTCTGCATTCAACTCATCCATGAAGTGAAACACCCACATACACACGCACTAGTGAACACACACACTAGGGGGCAGTGAGCACACTTGCCCAGAGCGATGTTCTTCCAAATGATAGTCCCTAAATTGGTGTTTTGATGATGGTGGTGGAGAATGTGGGATAACATGTCTGTTTATAATCTTTCAAACGTGTACACCTGAGCTGAGCTCTGGTGAAGGCTGTAACGTATGATTTACATCATTCTTGTACTTTTCAAATCATTTAGCAATGCCTTGAAACCTGTGCATAAGGGAAACCGTCATTTTGGGAAATGTCACTCCCATCAGGATAGAAATCATCAGATGAAGATTTTGAGTGAGAATAAATTTGTATTGATTTGCTTCCTTAAAAGGGCACATGGACTCATACCCATAGCATAACAGAGTGACCTGCCGTTTGTCACGCATCCATACATTAGCTGTGGAAGTCATATACCTATCATCAAAAGAAAAGCTGCAGGAAGGAAGATAAAGGTTACAAGGAACAATAAATAATAAATTTAGACTGATATGATCAATATTTATTGAGCTACACATACAGAAGTAGTGTCTCTCAGTATGGCGTTGGGCCACCATGTCTGGACGTGTGACACGTGACGACAAACTGTTCATCTTGGCGCTGACCACGGTGCCTCCACACACAGATTCATTGGTTGTCTCCACCAAGTCAAAAGCAGAACTCATCACTGAAGATGACCCGCTGCCATTCTGAGTCACTCCATGACAGTCTGGCACGACACCATTGCACGACACCATTGCTGACGTGATGTTAAGGGCAGTCGTCGTAACGGTCTGTGTGCATGTAGTTTTGCATTGAGAGGATGACTCATGGAGGGCATCAATGCTCACTGGCTGTTGGGTCGGTCAGGTGCAGTGATAAGGCCCGATCTTGCTTACATCACATGCAAGCAAGTGCGAGTGTGAAACCTGAACCATTTGATGTCAAACCTACCCAGCAAGTTTAATTCCTGTCGGGTGATTCCTTCTGGGTGCAACTATTCTTTTGATAATGATTCATTATGAACTCGTGTTCCAGTACGTTCCAGTCCCTACCCGTTTTTGAACTGCACTTTATGCATTTGCCTCTGTTGCTCTTGTCTGCCTGTGTACTGACTTTGATTACTGCAAATGCTCTGCAGTTACACCCCACCACCTCAGGCCCCAGTATGTTACACTTCGTGCTTTTCAGTAATTTAAACAACCATTTGGTGGCCAATTATCACAGTAGGTTTATCTAAGACCAAACAGAATGGTAATGGAATATTAGCAAGTCAAAAACAACACGGTTAAGTGCTTTTACTGTTTCTCTGATTTCAGGTGTTCCTGCACTCTTTGTGTCAGCCTGGGCGATCGTCAGAGCAACAGTGGCGGATTCAAGGTGATATGCTTGCATTTAATATGATTTTTACCATAATCAAATATTAGCCCTTTACCGCAGGGTGTTGTCACATGGCACAAAGGCCTTTTTTCTGATCTTCAATACCACATGGGGAGGCCTAGCATCTGAAG
>CM067480.1:3820565-3841134 GCA_034552555.1 Semaprochilodus insignis
GAGAGAAAGAGAGTGAAAGAAAGAGAGAGAGGGAGTGAGAGAGAGAGAGAAAGAGAGAGAAGGAGAGAAAGAGAGAGAGAAATAGAGAGAAAGAGAGAGAGAGAGAGAAAGACAGAGAGAAAGAGAGATAGCAGGAGAAAAAGAGAGAGAGAGATTACCTTAGTGTTCAAACCACACAGAGCTAAAACACATTCCTGTAACTCAGATGAAAAGTGAATCAGCATTGTGAGGAGGCAGGAATTATATTAATGATCATTATAAAGCTTGCAAAAATAGTAAACATCACTTATCAATTGTAATATTAACTATTAAGAATGGTCACTTTTTTCAATAACTGATGACCTACCACTTACTTTAACAAATAGTAAAAAAAAACAAGATCAAACGTTTAATAAATAAATAAAATAAGCACTAACAAACCATTCAAAGTAGGGAGGCAGCGAAACGAACATTTCTGGCCGAAAGCCGGAGCCAAATACTGAACACAGTTTTTCAGTGTTTCATTTGCCACTTTTTCACCAGCAAGCGGGTGTGGGCCACATCTGGCAAAGATATGGCAGTACTAGCCCACTGTCGGCACCGGCAACCTGCTGTGGCCAAAAGTGGCCCTCATTTACAACATGCATTTGGCCTACCTGTCCCAAAACAGATCTGGTCCAGTGTGTGTGTGTGTGTGTGAGTGTGTGTGTGTGTGTGTGTGTGTGCTGAGAAGCTGCTGTCTCTGTCTGTCGCTGTAATGCTTGCTAAAGCTAAAGGCCCTGTTCTGTTCTTCACTCTGTCTGGAGTTCCTTTCGCCTCGCATGTTTGAAACTGAATAAAAGTTGGGAAGCGTCAGCGTGCTCCGGTGTGACCCACAGTGGAATAATCACGCGTCCTGGTTCGGTATAAATAATAGGTCTTTTCACTTATTCCCTAATTCAAAGTCTTTCAAAGATTTCTAAATGCTTTACAGGAAAAAAAGACAAGCCACAAAGCCTTTAAAAGACTTACCCACATGTCAATGAGAACCATTTTTAAGAACCTGAAATATTTTTATTGTACAAAACAGTAAAAACTAAACTGAACAAGATGAAGATGATCCTGAGTCAGTATCCTTTCCTGAGTCATGTCTGAATATCTCCTGGCTGAATTTGGCGTTTCATTTGTTAGTCTTTTGTCTGAATCCACCTTAAATGAAGCAGCAGCCACATTCTGGCACTTGTACAGGCACCCGAATGTAACTGCTGCACCCAGATGGAACAGGAAACTCTGACATGAAGCCAACTTTAGCTTTAGCAAGCTTTGTCATGTGTGCATCCCACAAACTTTTGCCTCAGATTATCAGACGCTGCTGGAAGACAATTTAGACAATATTGTCAGAACCAGTTGACCTACAGTCTTATATACAGCTCTGTTTATAGACAAGGACTCGAGACCAACTAGGTGAACTACTTCAGACGCAGTGGACTAGACAGCGGCAGGAGACTGAGGGTCTGCCGCTTTTCCATTTTCACGTGCCTGAAACGTGCCTGAAACATCCCTTACTCTGCCGCTCAGCTACACGGAGTAACCTTACTACCACTCAACCGCACCTCAACCACAGCTGGGTTTGAAACCTAGTGAGGAGCCCTGTCTAGGCTGAACGTGCTTCATGCAACAGACCCCTGGAAATAAGTTCTACCTTCATAGAGGTTCCGGATCCCAACCAGCCGCCTTGGCATGCTTATGTACCATTCTTATGTACTTACCGTGTGTATTCTTCCTGAAGCTTGTTGGGATCGCTCACAAAAAACTTCACCCGGAAGTTCAAATGATGAGGAGAGCCCCCTGGCACGGGAGAACACGAGAGCGTGTCAATGAAAAGGTGGATTTAAAATCAATCAATCAATCAATCAATCAATCAACAGCTCAGGTTAAACAACCGTGCGGTGAAGAGTCTCGTTTAAATCCACTTACTTTTCAATTGCTTCCTGATGGGTTTGTTTGGATCCAGCCACCTCTGTGCATTATTGATAAGGTGACAAGAGAAAGGAGGGAGACTCAGTAACAAGGCACCAGTCCAAAACAATGCCATTCAATAATTCAGCACTACAGTGTTCTCTAGTGAGAGTGGGCAGGAGTGTAATTACACCACACACACACTAACAGCTTTTAACTCGGATTCAACTCGGGCAGCAAAAGTGAATTATGGGTAATATTCTACACATCTAACAGCTGAGATCATATTGTGTACACAGAAGTGCATTATGGGTATTACTCTATTAATCTAACAGCTGAGATCATATTGTGTACATAGAAGTACATTATGGGTAATACTCTATTAATCTAACAGCTCAGGTCATTAGAGTGGAGAGGTCTAAAGTGAGGTTTGCCCCAGATTCTGAAATGTAGGCCTGCCTCAGCAGAGCTGTCCATTTCCACTGCGAGGCTCATCTATAACGGCTTAAGGGATCACGCTTGTGAACGCCCAGGGATAGAGCTGCTTAGCCCAGGCCCGGCTCCCCTGCGTGACCTTTGAACTTACCGGACAGTCGGAGGAATCGTCTGCCAGGTGCAGCCCAAAATAATCTCTCTCAGTCAGCTCCAGGTGCTTAAAGACTGCGTCCAGCAGGACCTGTCCTTGATCGTGCTTCTGCAGAACGGACACAGACACACAAGGATAGAGTCAATGATGAGGGCTTAGTGGAGCAAAAGAGATGCTAGCACTCAAAGACAGAGTCCAGAAATGAACTACAGTGTGCGCTCTGCGTAGGAATGGGGTGTGCGTCTGACCGCCACTGTCAGACCGCAGTTTGAACTTGACAGTGAACTGCTGGGCTGTGAGTCTCAGACATCATAGCAACTCAAGGAAGGAAACAATTCCGTAATCATGAAATCGCAAATTTAGACTCATATGGGACTCATATGCATCTGCTCCAGAGCATCCCTTTAACCCCTATTGGTCAATGCTTTTCTATAGGGATGATACAAACTGCGAGTGCCAAACTGAATGCATGCACCATAAGCTTTGTTCACACGACACTCATTGCTCAATTCCGATTTTCGAGCTCAGATTTAATTTTTCTAGCCAAGCCATGTTAATGTTATTGCTCCTAACACACAGATACATGTTCAGCTCTTTCTCCTTACTATTCACCAGCATCACTGTAATAAGCTCACTGGACAAAAAGTGAGTCACCTTGTGTGTTTAAGGTGGTAGTAACTTCAGGCTCCTGCAGATGGCGCTGCACGAGGATGATGGGGCTATAAATACCTGCGGAGTGTGAGTGACGGGATCCATAGATTGAGAAGAGGTGCCACAGTGCAGTGAATGTCTCGTTCCATGTGTGGAAAATGGCTCCAAAGCATATGTTAATAATTGGCTAAAAGGAGTGACTGCTTTTGGGTGTGGCAAAGACCATAGTGTGACGGAAGTAGCTGAATCTGCAGGTGTATGGAAGTGTACGGCCATACGGGTCTACCAGCAGTGGCTAAAATCCCAGTCTACAGGGAATCTCCTTGGAATTGGGCCAGGGAAGGCATCCATCAAATCTGGCCCTGCGCAATTCTGTCATGGAAGAGGGTCTGAACATTGATGTGGTCTACATCCAGAAACCTGTCCAGTCCATGCCCAATCCAGTGACAGCTGTTACTGGTGCTCGTGGAGGTATTACACTCATTTTGTTGTCCAGTGCGCTTGGTCATTGTAGTATTAGTTGTACTGAACTATGCTGCCAGGCACAGCTGGCTACAAATCACAGCTACAGGAGAAGCTAGGACATCATCAGTTTGTCCTAAAGTCTTCTCACATGGAGTTATGATTAGATCATGAATGCTCGTTCTGTAATAGCCCCGTTCTTAATCTCAGCCCTAAACGAAGCTGTCATGGTGACTAAACCCACAAGATTTCAGAGTTAAGATGTTCCTGTAATGCAGCCCCAGCAGAACAAGCCTTCAGCGCAAGGATAATTTGCTCTGAGGAGCTCACAGCTGTTGATTATCAGAGCAAGACGAAGGTGAAAACGGGCCAGATGTGGTGGTGCCGCAGCGGTTATTGGTACTAACATCAGGTTAGGAGCTTCTGCCTCATTAACGCCGAACGACGGCACATGCACAGTGATGACGAAACATCTGAACTCTGATCTGAGCGTTCTCATCAAAGAAGCAATTATTCTATAAATCTAACCAGTGAGGTTATACTGTGTATACAGAAGTGCACATTGGGTAATATTTTAGAAGTACAAGATTTTTTGTTTTTGGCGTCCCCCTACAGTTGCATAGTGTATTTCAGTTTTGCACAGCTGTTGTAAATACATATCATGCTTTGACCCCATGCATGCATGTTATCTGATATACTGATAAGTGGGTCAATAATATTACATATTATTATCACAATAATATACAGTATATACCTTGAATACATCTCATGTCTTTCTTTTCCTGCTAAACGAAGCCACGTTAGAACGAAATACAGGGAGGAAGTTTCCAGCACCCAAAACTCAAGGCGTTTGCTGCACATTAGTCACAGCTTAAATCTTATTTTGGGGAAAAAATATGAGCAGACGTTCCAGGGCTTTGCCTCAGCACTTCCCTCCCTGCCCACAGCCTTTACAGCAGCTTCCTGAACCACACAGATTTTCAGTGGAAGTCTAAACTGGAAGGGTAAGCTTACTCCGGAATCCTCTGCGTGTGTGTTCCTACTTTTTCACGAGTAAAACAGTCTGACTGCTGGATACATACAGATATATCCAGAACATGCAGATCAAATCAAAAGATCACCATTTGTTTATCTTCCACTCCAGATTCCAATTAAGTACAAGTTTCAGCATCAGGAAAAGCAGAAAATGACACAAAAGCTTGAACAACTAAATCTACACTCATCATCAAATGAACAGCTGCACCCATAAGGAGGTGTGGGATTGCAGTGCTATTGGGAAGGAAGATAAAGGTCACCAGGAGCAATAAATGATGATAACTTTAGACTCATATGGACAATACTTATTGAGCTACACATACAGAAGTAGTGTCTCTCAGTATGGAGTCGGGCTGCCATGTTTGCTAACGCAACACGCCAGATGTCTCGGGAAGGAGTTGTAGAGGTTCCTAATGGTGTCCTGTGATAATCCATCCCATGCAGCTTGAATATCCTCACACAACTCCTGCAGATGGTGCGTAGGGGTGGAGGTGGAGTGACACCAGGCCTTCTGGACGCGTGACAACAAACTGTTCATCTTGGCCCTGACCACGGTGCCTCCACACACGGATTCGTTGGTCGTCTCCACCAAGACAAAAGCGGGACTCGTCACTGAAGATGACCTGCTGCCATACGGAGTCACCCGAGGACAGTCTGGCACGACACCACTGCAGTCTTTGGTGACGGTGACGTGGTGTTAAGGACAGTTGTCGTAACGGTCTGTGTGCATGTAGTCTTGCGTTGTGCAGCCGTCTGCCAATGCTGCTGGCACTAACAGGATTACTCATGGAGGACATCACTGCTTGCTGAATGTCCACAATCGTGGCTGTTGGGTCAGTCAGGTACAGCAATAAGGCCCGTCCTTGCTTATGCCATGTGCATGGCCGAGTGTGAAACTTGAATCATTCGTATGTCTCATGATGTCAAACCTACCCACCAAGTTTCATTCCTGTCGGTTGATTCCGTCTGGGTGCAGCTATTTGTGCAGCTAGTCTTTTGATGACTAGTGTATAATCCGCTTTGTACCGTTTCCTGAAAACCTAATCTCTGGTTTTTAGTGGTCATTTTGACTGGAGCTACTGCAGAGCACTGTAGGTGTTTACGTACACACCTATACAAAAGTACAAATGTATGACCCAACGTCCTGCCAATAAATGTGTGTATATGTCTGTGTGCGTGTTGGGCCAGAGTCGTGTCTGAGGAAATAGCTGGAGGCTGGAATGTGCTGCGGCGCTCATAATGGAAGCGTATGAGGACACTCTAAAAGCAGATGCAGATGGGGGTTTACTGTACTGCAGCCGCGCCAGAGCTTTTCTGGTGCTCTCTGACAGACACTCAGGAGAGGTGGGACTCCTCTGGCTTCCCAAAATTGTTGGCCAAACTTGCAAAAGCACTGAGAGCCAGACTTAAATCATGTTTTATTTACAGGGGTTTGGGAAGGAAGCAAAACACAAGGCCCAAAAATAAAAGTCACAATTTGCGAATGTGGCTTGGAGAAGCGTACTTGTAGTATATCCGTCTGCAGCGGCTGGCGACTAAGAGCGCAGGACTCTAACACTTCAGACAAAAGAGGCATTTAGAATACTATGGAGTAGCAATGCTACATATATCATATCATATCATATATATCATATCATATATGATATCATATATATCATATCATATATGATATCATATATATCATATCATATATCATATATCTTATCACATATTTAGGCAGTAGGCATGCATTGGCATCAGCATAAACTTGACATAACCGTGCCATAAACATGTCATGACAGATTTTAAATGTCATGACAGGTGATAAATTGTTGCCATATTATTAATACATGAGATTTGTTGTAATATCGATGTCATGTTGGCTAACTAGAGCTGAAATAAGCTGTAATAACAACAAATATTCCAGCATCTGTTATAACCATCATTTGTCATGTACAAGACATAATCTGCATATGACATCTGCCATAAGATCTTCACAGAACGAGAAAAGTCTTTTCCGAAAGACTTTTCCGAAGTGTGGGATTGTGATGCTATTGGGAAGGAAGATAAAGGTTACCAGGAACAATAAATGATGATACATTTACACTGATATGGGCAATATTTATTGAGCTACACATACAGAAGAGGTGTCTCTCAGTATGTCAACCCAACGTATGGCTAACCCAACATGCCAGACATCTCAGCATGGAGTTGTAGAGGTTCCTAATGGTGCCCTGTGATAACCCATCCCATGCAGCTTAAATATTCTCACACAGGTCCTGCAGATGGTGCGGTAGGGGTGGAGGTGGAGTGACACCAGGCCTTCTGGTCGTGTGACGTGTGACAACAAACTGTTCATCTTGGTACAGACCACAATGTCTCCACACACGGATTCGTTGGTCGTCTCCACCAAGACTAAAGCGGGACTCGTCACTGAAGATGACCCGCTGCCATTCTGAGTCACTCCATGACAGTCTGGTACGACACTGTTGCAGTCTTTGGTGACGTTGACGTGGTGTTAATGGTAGTCTGTGTGCATGTAGTCCTGTGTGGTGCAGCCGTCTGCCAATGGTGCTGGCACTAACAGGGTGACTCATAGAGGGCATTACTGCTCACTGAATGTCCACCATCGTGGCTGTTGGGTCAGTCAGGTACAGCGATAAGGCCCGTCCTTGCTTACGTCACATGCATGGCCGAGCGTGAAACTTCATTTGCATGTCTCACGATGTCAAACCTGGCCAAAGTTTCACTCCTGTGGGTTGATTCCTTCTGGGTGCAGCTATTTGTGTGACTACTCTTTTGATGATGAGTGTGCACGCAACAAAATCTTAAACTTCCATGTAACGTGACCAGTTATGGTAATTTAAAGCTCCTTAAAATCAGTGTCGCTAAAGCTATTAGAACCAAGGCTGCAGATCTGAACGGTCAGCAGCTGAGCAGAACAGCGAGAGGATGAATAATGAAAGAAGAAAAAGCAGAGACGTGAGCGTGTGTGTGTGTGTGTGTGTGTGTGTGTGTGTGTGTGTGTGTGTAAAAGTCTGCAAAGAAAGAGAAATAGGACACTGAATTTAAGCAGAGCACAACAGAATCACAGCAGCAGCTCTGAGGAACACGGCGTGTCTAACCACAAGTGCCACTGAAACGTTCCCTTCCTGTGGATAAACGTCCACCGACATCAGCATTCGCATCCGGCTGCAGTGCTGTGACTCCATCTGTGGGGGTGAACACTATTAGGCGGTGACTGTAATGCTAACAGAGGGAGATAGATGGGTGTCGAGTGGAGGGAGAAAACAACAGTGGAGGTGGCCTGAGTGGAGGAATGACAGCAATGTGAGCAGACAGGAGGCAGCTTGTCCAGGAATCATATCAACACCGGAGAGAGGCTTCTAACGGTTTGGAAAACTGAAGCTTCATGCCGAGAAGACCTACAAACCACAGTCGGATCTGAGCCCTCAGAACTGTTACCCAGAGGTGTACAGACGCGAGAGACGGAGCATTTTCCCATCATTTCATGTACACATCCTAAACTACGCCGAAACACTGGAAATACATTTGTTAAAGGAATTTCACCCGCTCTTCCTTGCAGAATGCCTCGATTAGGGAGACACTCTTGGGCCGTCTTGCATGGACGGCATGCTCAGGAGCTACCAACAGATTCCAACGACCCTGAACTCAATATTTATTGAGCTACACATACAGAAGTAGTGTCTCTCAGTATGGTGTCGGGTCGCCATGATTGCTAACCCAACATGCCAGATGTCTCAGTATGGAGTTGTAGAGGTTCCTAATGCTGTCCTGTGACAATCCATGCCATGCAGCTTGAATATTCCCACACAGTTCCTGCAGATGGTGCGGTAGGGGTGGAGGTGGAGTGACACCAGGCCTTCTGGACGTGTGACGCGTGACAACAAACCGTTCATCTTGGCGCTGACCACGGTGCCTCCACACACGGATTCGTTGGCCGTCTCCACCAAGACAAAAGCGTGGTTCATCACTGAAGATGACCCGCTGCCATTCTGAGTTACTCCATGACAGTCTGGCACGACACCATTGCAGTCTTTGGTGATGTTGACGTGGTGTTAAGGACAGTCAGCGTAATGGTCTGTGTGCATGTGGTCCTGTGTGGTGCAGTCGTCTGCCAATGGTGCTGGCACTAGCAGGATGACTCATGAAGGGCATCACTGCTCGCTGAATGCCCGCAATCGTGGCTGTTGGGTCAGTCAGGTACATAAGGAGATAAGGCCTGTACTTCCTTAAGTCACATGTGCAGCCGAGCACACATTTTTCCTAGAACCATGAGACTCTTTTTAAGAGTCTACTTACAAAAGCCGGTGTTGACATAAGCATCTTGGGCCCAGCAGCTACAGCTACATGCCTACAGTGACAGTGTCTCGGCTTAATTCTAATATTTACAGGTGTACTGGGATTTTTTGGCATTCCAGACAGTACATGCACCAGTACGGACAAACAATCCGAAATATTTACAGCAGGCTCTCCAGTGACATTCAGAAGGTCTACGGCGGTAACCTCCACAACCCCAACACCGGCCTTCCTGTTTGCGTCCATCAGCATTTCTCTTCGATAGCCCTCTCTTCGCCCTCTCTAAACAATTAGTCCGATTTCCATTTCCACCTCTCTTGTGTACCTCATCAGGGCCACGCGGTGGAGATATCTGGGTCACGGAGAGGTTTAGAAACAACAAACACGAGACCAGAAAGCAGGGGAGTAAATCTGATCGACCGGACGGTTACATGAGCGCAGGCGTTCCTGGAAATGCTGGGGACGAACCAAAGAGCAGCACATGAGCGGAGCACAGAGGAAGTGGCTTTTATTCATTTAACTGATTAGCGCTCGTTTCATAAGGAGGACAGCAGACGGTTAACCCTTTCAAGCCTAAAGTCCCGTCTGTGATCCGTTCAGAGCCTGTCCTCGGCACAGGCCTATACCGGAGCACTCTAACTACCCACGGGTGCTCACCGTCCTGACGCAGCCCGCTCCGCCCGGACTATGGAGTCTTATTTTATTGACTTTTCTTCTGTTATGTCCCAAAGAGAGTCACTACTGTAAACATAAACAGCCAGGAGACAGACGGGCAGATAAGGAAACTCACTGTTTGTTTAATTGTAATGGATTTTAAACTGTTCTTTCCAAACGGTCCGAATCAGGAAACGGCAGAAATTGCAGGATACGAGGAAAAGTGCACAAAACAGTGGGAAAAGAAAGGAAAGCCAACTGATCAACAACAGGAACGCTGCCAGGTTATGGAACATAATGCTACTGTGGATACAATGCTTGTTATGTGATATACCAGCACAGACACAGAAAACTATGACTTACTTAGTAACCACTATGAATTATTCAGGATCTTCTATGTGTTACCTAGTATGAGATATGAATTATTCAAAAACTACTATGAATTATACTATAATTAAACGTATTAACTTATGAATGAATGAATTAATTAATTATTTAACATCTAGTATGAATTATTCAGTTGTCGCCATGAATTACTCACAATTAAGAATTATTCAATAAACCCGAGAAACCACAATAAATTGATCAATATGTTTTATGTACTGCATCGTATTGTACTGTATGTATTGCATGTATTATATGTATTGTATGTATGCAATTTAGTGACCATCAAAAATGATCTACTATGAAACTACTACGAATTATTCAGTAATTACCATAAATTATTCAGTATCTACTATGAATTATTTAGCATCATATTATAATCTATTATAATCTGTTAGCCATCATCTATGAATTATTCAGTTTTTGCTATGAACTACTCAGAATTATGAATTACTGTATTGAGTTTATACGATAAACTGGTCAGCATGTTTTATGTATTGTGTAATTATCTACTCTGGAACTACTATGAATTATTCAATATCTACTATGAATTGTTCAGTATCTTCTATGAATTAATCAGCAACTGCTATGTATTATTTAGTAACCACTATGAATTACTGAGCCATCTATTACAAACTGTTTGGCATCCTCTATGAATTATTTACTTTTTGCTATGAATTACTCAGAATTATGAACTATTCAATTAATAACTCTATTCAGTAAGTGCAATAAATGAGGTCACTAGGTTTTATGTACTGTATGTATGTATGTATATTATTTCGTGACTACTATAAATGATCTACTGTGGAATAAATTATTCAATATCCACTATGAATTATTCCAACATCTATGAATTAATCAGCAACTACTATGAATTATTTAGCCATCTATTATAAACTGTTTGCCATCCTCTATGAATTATTCACTTTTTGCTATGAATTCCTCAGAATAAGGACTTCCTGCATTCAGTACATACAATAAACTGGTCAGTATGTTTTATGTATTCTGTAAGATATAAAATTATTTACTGACATCCATAAATTATCTACTCTGTTAATACTAGGTGTTACTCTACTCCTATGACTACTTCAGTAATTTCTATGAATTATTAATGATCTAACGTCCACCATAATATACGAGTTATTATAAGTGTGGATCCGCGTACCGTCCTACTAATCGGACTGATTTCGAGGCAGATCTGTTGCTCCCGATATCAGGATGACCTTATACGATGATCCATAATGCGGTCTTTACTTCTCCAATCTAATACTAGTCCAGTCAGGGCCGCAGGGGGGCTTTGATGACTAACAACCAACCATCAAAGACCAAACAAAGCGTTGATAAACACCGTTATGTGTGGGCTCTCTCATGTACTCAACGCTGGCTGTGATTTTAGACCCCGTAGCACTGTAGTGTGGGCCAGACAGGAGAGGCTACGCTTTGTGGTTTTCTTTTGGCTGCTCCGTCAAGGTCATTTGCACAACAGTCTGCGCCGGCCCAGTCATGAGGATGAACAAACCACGCCAATGTTGCAATCGTCTCTCCCCCCGTGATTTAGTGCCCTAGATTACAGCCGTGTGCTGCCCGGCGCGTGTGCTTGTGGCGCAACGCTGCAGGTGCATGTACGTACTTGACTCGTAGGAACCCCAAACGAGGCTCCACCCTCCGCTGGAATTTCAGACACGTCAACCAACTCTGAGCAAAACTCGGCCGCTTACGGCCTCGAGCTGCACGGCGTGGAGAGATGTGACAGACGTATAATCCAGGACGTCTCAGGCGATCAATCACAAACACCGCTGACTTCATGACTGCATGCTAGCAGCCATACACATTCTCTAAAGGGGAATTCCACCGATTTGGCAAAACATCCATCTAGATTTGTACTAGATGTACTGTTTCAGACTCTCATCAGTTGGAGCTGTTAAGTGTAAGACTGCAGAGTCTTTACGACAACCAACAACATCCATTTAGGTGGACGTGTCTAAACTTTTGACTGGTACTGTATCCATACACTCACCATCAAAAGAATAGCTGCACCCAGAAGGAAGTGTGGGATTGCAGTGCTACTGGGAAATAACAATAAATTATACATTTAGACTCATATAAGCAATATTTATTGAGGTACACATACAGAAGTAGAGTCTCTCAGCATGGTGTTGGGGTGCCAGATGTCTCGGTATGGAGTTGTAGAGGTTCCTAATGGTGTCCTGTGATAATCCATCCCATGCAGTTTGAATATTCTCACACAGTTCCTGCAGATGGTGCGGTAGGGGTGGAGGTGGAGTGACACCCGGCCTTCTGGACGTGTGTGACACGTGACAACAAACTGTTCATCTTGGTGCCGACCACGGTGTCTCCACACACGGATACGTTGGTCGTCTCCACCGAGACAAAAGCGGGACTCGTCAATGAAGATGACCCGCTGCCATTCTGAGCCACTCCATGACAGTCTGGCACGACACCATTGCAGTCTTTGGCGACGCTGACGTGGTGTTAATTTATTTATTTTATTTTTTTCAGATTTAATGCCTTTTTGCCATCATCAATGTTATTAAATAAATAGGAAAAATAATTTAATATCATCATTATTATTATCATTATTATTAAATTAAGATATTCAGAAGATGTGCAGGTTCACTGGTCAATTTATATAGTAAATAAATTGGCTATATATACACACAGTATGTGTGTTGTGGACATGGCGATCCCCGGTTCCCGTCACCACCACTGTAAACAAACCTCAGTCAGTAAGTCTCTCTACAGTGAACCACTTGACCTCAAACCTCTTTGAATGACTTTTTCCATCTCTGGTGGATTTCCCCCGTACTTACTTCTCACTCGCTGAAACAGTTCTGGTGAAAGTGCAGATTCTAAACTCACAATCTACAGCACACTTGTGTTTGTAAGCAGAAGACATTTGATGTCTGGATCACAGCAGGATGTGGTATCCCCCCCCGAAGGTTCACATTAGCATACTTACGTTAACCTTAAAAGGCTGGACGGTGTTGTCCAAGAGAACAATGTTGCAGACCACTTCGGTGTGCTGCCTATCGCGTGCCAGCTCCGACGCCCGGACATTGTAGGATCTGCCAGCAGGCAACCGGAAGCGTGCGGTCATTACGGTCCAGCCAGAGTCTGCAACACAAGGACACAAGCCACTTAGTAAAGAGACCTGCGGGTCTGAACGCATACGCGGGACTAAACGCCCACTCGACATTCTGAGACGTCCGGTATGAACGTGAGCTCAGCGGAAGATTACAGGACTCCTTTAATCTTCACACAATTACCACAAAACAAGATTACACACAGAACAGTTCACTACGGACGCATGGATACTTCCGTAACAATGGACAAAAGCACAGGAAAAACTCAAACTCTAAACAATGACCTTTAAAACCGGGGAAAATTTAACTGGGTACTTGTAATAAGTCCCCAGTTTGGTGGGGTTGGTGTGGCACAACTGATAACACCGCTACTTGCCAGTGAGCTACCAGCCAGTGAGCTACCAGTCTGGGTGACTATGCTGTGCTACACCAATAAGAGTCCTTGGGCAAGACTCCTAACACTACATTGGCCTACCTGTAATACGAATAACCCGGGAAGTCGCATTGCATGAGAGCGTCAGCTAAACGGTATAAACATAAATATATAAATATAATAAAGTCTGCAAACTGTTAACCAACTGTTCATTCTGATGTAAACAGTGATAAATACATGATACATACAGCCCTGGAAATAAATAAGAGACCACTCCAGTTTCTTCTTAAGTCAACATCTCCAGGAACAGAAGGTTGGGTTCTAGCTTTACTGGCAGATACAGTGAGCGTCTGGTTCATAAGAACAAGGTCAAGCAGCAAACACACAGGACAACACAGCTACAGACTGGCAGAGGGCCAAAACCACTCTCTACTGACCGTGATGAGCGCCACCTCATTCCAATGTCACGTAAGATGACCTCAAGTGACCTACAGAAAGACTGGCGAGCGGTGGCTGGGGTGAAACGCACAGCGAGCATGATTCTAAAAACTGGCTTCTGGAGGCCTCATTAGTGATTTTCTAAATAAACAGATCTAAATACAATATCTGATCTGGAATTTGGGAGACGTGTTTCCAGTAGTGTATAGAATAAAACAGAACTGCTCATTTTGGTCAAACACAAACCCAGAAACTGTACAACTAGAGAAACTGATCATTTGGTGGTCTCTTCAATTTTTCCAGACCTGTATGTGTATATACATGTATCAGAAACATTAATAGCAAGTGCATTTGCTCTAACTTAACAGCTCTGCCAACAATACATCACACAGAGCCTAATATGACATAACACAATAACACTGTGCATTTGGAGGCCCTCGAGGACCCAGGACACCGAGTACAGATCTGTTATCAGTGGTATTGTTAAAGTAAGTATACCTCACAGTGTGGAATTGAGTCTATGTGTAAACTGACGCAAGGCTATAATTATACATCACTTCACGGCCACAAAAGAGAGAAACTAATACAGTAAACAGATAAGAAAAAAGAGAAGGGAGTGATGAAGTAGGATGACAGATAACGCACTGCAACATTACTGTAACAAACACGGACTGATTCAATACGTCCCAGCAGTGCATCACCACCTTCTGCTCACTGAGTAACAAACTCCTTGTAAGAGAAACGTTCTAGGCCAATACAGAGTTAAGGGGCAGATCCGTCTCTACAGAGGTCCTGTAAGTGAAGTCAGTCCGGCGCAGGAACTGCAGAGTGGAGGGAACATGCAGAAACTGCCTTTAAACAGCAACCAGAATATAATGACACAAATTAATATCAATTAGAATATTAGACACTGAGTCAGCGGATCGCACGTGTAATCCAAACTGAGGATTCCGATTTAGACACGGCTGAAGCTGTAAGTAGGTCAGGGGAGCAGGGGGGCTCGTTCTGTTTCAGAAGCCACAGACTGCCATCACTGATCATTAAACATTCCACAACACGCTGCTGAGCCAGCAGGGCGATTCAGGCAACTCCGCACTGTTCGTGAAAGAGTCCAGAGCGAAACAGTGAAGCTTTGGGCCTGTCGACACTTTACAGTAACCTGCGGTGTAGTGACCGGATTGGGTTGACTGCATGACTGCATGAAAAGCCAGGTGTGCACAGGGCGCAGAGAGGATTACCGTCGGATCACTCAACACATACAGAGGCGGTCAAAGACACAGCTTCACCGCATTCAACACAAGCATAAACGGAACGCTGCTTCATCATCCGTAGACAACCACCAGAGGTGAGGTGAGAGAAGGCGCATACGCCATGCTGCAGTTATTCCCAACACAGGAGCCTTCATGTAGAAGTCTGTGCAGGAATGATGTTTGGTTTCCGTTAGAATTTGCTCGCTTCCAGCAAACACCAGCAACTGTTTTGTCCCACTCCCACCCACATTCCCATACAAGGGTAAATGACCCCGTTTGAGATCCTCTATTCCCACATAAATGATTTTATCAGAACTGAAAATGCCTGCCGCATGTCGGACTTGCTTTTAGTGGGCTCCACTGTAGTGTACAGGCCTTTCCTCACAGCACTTTCCACAGCTGAGGGCTGACTGACCGCCTAAAGCGGTTCCGCCGTTTCTGTACCACAATGATGCAGCTCATGTGTTGGTGCAGTTGTCGTAACTGTAAGACCTGTGTTGTGCAGCCGTCTGCCAGTAGTGCTGGCACTAACAGGATGACTCGTGGAGGGCACCACTGCTCGCTGAAAGTCCACAATCGTGGCTATTGGGTCACTCCGTCGGTTCTCCCTCTCTGTGGTTCGTGTAGGTCTCCCAGATCCTTCATGTCACTGGTGCGTGCCTTCTTCTATATCCACTGCCGCCAAGAGCGTGCTATGGTAGTATCCGCACAACCTGTAAGGCGTGCAATTCGTTGCTAAGGCCCTCACGCTTCTTGGAGCCCCACGAGCCGACCCCTCTCAATTGTTGCAACCGCTCAAATTGCTTTCGAACTCTTCTGAGGCACAATTTGCTTACAAAAGAAGCTACCAACACAACAACACGAGTCAGAATGGAAAGCACGAGCAACTGGAAGACCTTATATAGTCAGTCAGGTACAGCGATAACGCCCATCCTTGCTTACATCACGTGTGGCCGAGCGTGAAACTTGAATCATTCACACAGTGTCACGATGTCAAAACTATCCACCATCCATCCATCTATCCAACTATCCAAGTTTCATTCCTGTCGGTTCATTTCTTCTGGGTGCAGCTATTCATTTGATATATATATGGATCCATATATGGATATATCCACATATGGATATATATATGGATTTAACTAAGCAAATAGGTAACAGCCTCCCATTGGATAATTACTGCATGATGGGTGATTATGTTTCAGCTGGCAACAACTTATTTAACCCTGACTGTAATGAAGTAAGTAGCTTCTCATTTGTTAAACAACCCTGCTGAAAGACACATCCTGTGGTCGTGGAAAAGATGTTATTGGCATGCATCAAGCAGAGAAATCATCTAAGGAGATGCTGAAACTACTAAAATCAGGTTAAGAACTGTCCAACGCATTATTAAAAAGTAGAAGGTCAGTGGGGCAACATCATCTTCGACGAAGGAATGTGGTCAGAAAAAAGGTCCTGAATGACGGTGATCGGCGATCACTTAAACGTTTGGTGAAATCAGATGGTAGAAAAACAGCAGTAGAACTCGGGGAAACGTTTAATAGTGAAAGTAAGAGCTTCTCCACACGCACAATATGAAGGGAACTCGAGGGATCGGGACTAAACAGCTGTGTAGCTTTAAGAAAACCACTTGTCAGTGAGGCTAACCGGCAAAAATGGCTTCAATTTGCTAGGGAGTATAAAGATTGGACTCTGGAGCAATGGAAGAAGGTCATGTGGTCTGATGAGTCCAGATTTACCCTGTTCCAGAGTGATGGGTGCATCAGGGTAAGAAGAGGAGATTGTGAAAGAGTGGTTCAGGGAGCATGAGACATCATTTTCACACATGGACGGGCCACCACAGAGTCCAGACCTGAACCCCATTGAGAATCTTTGGGATGTGCTGGTCCAAATCTCCCATCATCAATACAAGATCTTGGGGGAAATTAATGCAGCTCTGGACAGAAACAAATGTTGTGACATTGCAGAAGCTTGTGGAATGCGTGCCGTGATCAAAGCTAAAGGCGGTCCAACAAAATATTAGCGTGTGTGAAAATATATATATATATATATATATGACAGGACATTATGAGAGGCATGTCAGAGACTGTAGAGCATGGAGTGACACTGTAAGGTAGGTTAAGGTAGTGAGCATTGGAATGCTCATCCTGCTGATCCAGTCTGGCACCAACCATTTGAAAACGACTGCCATGTTCGAACGAATTAATATGAATACGGACAACAGTATCGTTTGTGAACAAGCTTATGGATACATCGGTACTGACCAGTCAGATCCCAGTACCAACATAGCATCGGTTCTTGATAACCATCCCCAATAATCATACAAACTAACAGTATCTATAGTCCAACAGAACACAACCAATAAACATATACTAGTCCAAACTGGCATGAACTATTAGCATTAGCATGCCCGGAAAATAACACTGTTCATACACTCATACTAAACTAAAACGAATCTAAAAAAAATAGTACTGGTCTAAAAAAGTGCATCTAAGGGAAGAGAGGAAGTAGACATCTTGATAAAACCACTCCAGCCTTTTAATTTCACTGTATTGTGTTCCAATAAAACACCACCCAACGTTATTAGTGCAGTCCCTGTTCGGAAGAGCTGAAATCGGAGCAGCTGCCTGCCTCTGCGAAAGCGCCAGAGCTTAAACGAAGAACGCCCACCGCGATCAATGGTCTGTAAACGAATCCTACTCTTTTCATTAGCGAGGGGATGTTTCCCCAGAGCCTAGGAAAGCTAAAGACGCTGGAGCATTGATGAGTTAAGAGAAAGGGGGAAAGCCCACTAACGGGGCTCTTCAGTCTTTATTACTCATTTGCCAAATCAATACAATCGATGTGACGCCTCAGGCTCGCTGATCAGTGACCTACAACATGTTGCACTACATCCCTCCACTTTCTCCGAGCGATGGGACAACGAGACTTTGGGGGGGGAGTGTGGACCCTCGGTTAGGAGGCGCTGCCGCCGCCCTAGTTGAGTCCAGGTGGATCACGGAGGCCAGCCTGTAACCAAGGTACAGTCGCTGGCTGTTTGTTTGAGCCAAATTTTATTTCTGTAGAACAAACAGAGACTTTTCCTCTCCTGCAAGCAGCCCACGCTAGCCCGCGCCAGGCCCACATAAATACTGCAATGTGTAGTTTGTGTATTTTCAGGCAGGTGGGGTGGGAGAGGTGGGGGGCGTTCCTCCTGACTCAGGTGAGCACACAAGCACTGTGTCCACAAGAGCCTGTAACCAGAGCTCAACAGCACGCACACACTCGTAGCCAGTCTCCGACAGAGCCTGACATTCTTGCAGCCTCTGGCTACGTTCAGCGCAGCAACCACAAGCCACCACTGGAGGAAGTTAAGAAGGAAAGAGCACCCCGCCCCCACCCCCGCCCCCAACACCACCCTCTTCCCACCAACTACTCGGCTTCAAAAACAGGCTGAGGGAAAACCTTGCTGATAGCTGGGAATCTGCGCCCAAAGCCCTTTCAGGCGCACGACACCGCAAGGTCAAGCTTTAAACATACGTTCCGGGAGGGGAGAATTCCGACACCGCCCGTCAGCATCCCAGCCTTTTTTCGGGATGAGTCAACACGAGCTGTTGATCCGGCTGAACTCCAGCATCGCAAAGCATTCCCTACGAGTAATCATCAAAGCTTATGCTAATCTCTTAATGAGCTTACCTGTTTCATCTTCAGAGTCACAGTAGACTCATCTGCAACCCATGAAACCACTATGACAGCCCAGCGTACCTAATCTCTTAATCCGACCTGGACTGATGTGGTGGAGCGCGCAGAACTTCATCGGTGCGCTCCCAAGGCCAGAGTGCAGCAGGACCGTATTCTCTCACCTACTCTCCACTGAATTTCACTGTTCGGTTGCTGAGGTTCGCCAAACTTTGTACCAACACAGGTACCAAAACATTCTTTGGAGTGCCACAAAAAAAAATTCCAAGGAACCTAATGAACCTGTCAATAGCAGAAGGTTGGAATTCTCAGGTGTGTGTTCCGTCAGAACTATTCCACATGTATATGTTCCACAAGACGGCTCTCCAGTAAAGGGAACGGTTCATTTCATGCTGTAATGGTTCTTCGTGTGGCGAAATGGTTCTTCAGATTGATAGAGAACATGAGACGTATATGTAGAACCCGTTTGAGAATGTATTATATAGCACCATGTCATGGTTGTAACAATAGCAGAACCCTTTTTTGGAGCCATAGGGCAAATTCATGTTACGTCACAGCAGCAAGGAACCTGCTTCCGGGTGGATAACGCAGGCAGCGCTGCCCTGACACTACAGGATTTTGTACCAATCCAGAGAATTATTTAAGCAGGATACTGGAAACAAACCTTCCCAGATCGATTACTACACAGCTTAGTGTGGTTCATTTTTCATATGATCATGAATTTGCTCCAGCTGCCCCGTAACTGCAGAGTTTAATAAAGTAATACTCAGTTTATGAAGATGTTTTACCACATACACACTACAACAACAAGAACCTGAACATCAACAAACTGAACTCACGATTCTAACGTTGCATTTTCCATCTGCTTGAGAGACAGAATCATTATTATCACTGTGATTAACCACTTTTCGGGTCATTTTATGTCACTCTAAAGCATCTAACTAGCCTAATTAGCTAGCTAGCTAACTCACTGTTTAGCTTGTTGGCTGCAATGAACCAATATACTGCTCTACTAAGCACACACACACATTTACACAGAATCGTGTGGAGAATCAAACAAAGCTTTTATTTTTCTCTGTCGAGTGTTAATATGCTCAGAAACACTCGTTCCGCGGCTGCTAGCATATACGCTAATAACACTAGCTTCTCCTAGCTGGTCTCCTGATGTTGTAATGCTCTCCACAGAGTAATAACACTAAACATATGGATCAGCACATCATCATACCGTCCTAGTTTACACTCTGAAGCTCTTACTGGTGTATGACAGTGCTGATGAAACTTAATCTGGAGAGTAAGGGATTTGCTAAACTGTGATTAGCTTCACCTGCTAATGTTAGCACAGATGATCCTCAGTGCTAATACAGCAGTTCTGCCTGCTTTTGAAAGCTGAAATACGTAAGTAAATCCATTATATGCACCGGCATATTTGACATTACGGCCTCAAACGCGACATAATTTGATTGTTTAATCTGTTTAAATAGAATAAATCTGCTGAATTTGTTATATACTGTGAGATTAACTGAGCTGCTTCCATTCTAACCGGGTGCGATTTCTCCACCTGGAAGAGTCTGGAAGCTCTTTGTTTACAGACAATAAATGAGTTCTATACAGAACCATTTAAAACGGTTCTACACAGAATCATAACCAACACAATCTGAAGAATCATCTCCCGAAGAATCGTGCAAACCCACGGTTCTTAACAAGGATGTATCGATATCTACAGTATCGAGTACAGATATTT
>CM067480.1:3841634-3871882 GCA_034552555.1 Semaprochilodus insignis
ATCGTGCCTATGCCCTACTCCCTACAGTCACACCCTACCTTTTACTGTATCCCCTCACCCCAAAATAACTTGTGACCTCTTTATATTAACTTGTGGCCTCAATATAATCAATTGTGGCCTCGTTGTATTAATTGGTGATCACAGTACAATAACTTGTGACCTCAATATAATAACCTGAAGCCTCAATATATTCACTTGTGACCTCACTATAATGATCTCAATATAATGCCTTTTTAAAAAAAAAAAAATCACCATGTCACCTTAGGGGCAACAAGCTTGATAGTCAGTAGTATGGATTTAACCGACTAACATCTGTATGTTAAAAGTAGAAGTGGTACTTTATTTCTGTTGATGACGTGAGTAGCTTACTTTGCATAATATGCCAAATAGAGTCAGTCTCAAATGACTTCATATTCCCTATATAGTGCACTACTTAGGTCAAAAAATAATGGCTTCTGCTTCTAAATAGCATCCTATAATATAATATACAGTGCACTATGTAGGGAGCAGAAAGCCATTTGAGATTGAGCCCCAGGACTGAGAATATACTGTACTGACTTCTTGAGTAGGAATTTCCATCTGATGGGGTGTTTTCTCCAGTTGCTCCTCGTCAGAGGTCAGAAATTGCGACCTGCATGCTCTAGTTGAAGAAAGTATGTGTACATAAGAAGCAGAGAACAGGAAAGGGCGGAAGGAAAAGAGGTTCTCATATCCTGCCCATGTCTCATTTGCTACTTTCTACATTTTTATAGCATCAAAGACAAATTTGATTTAACACTAGATGATATTTAGCTTACTCCTTAATGAAAAAAACAAAAAGATCCTGAAATATCAAAAGCAATGGTATCAGTTTTGCTCAAAACAGTTTTGCTCAGAATATTGCAATGCACACAACATTATGGGTGACATACCAGAGTTCAAAAGAGGACAAATTGTTGGTGCACGTCTTGCTGGCGCATCTGTGACCAAGACAGCAAGTCTTTGTGATGTATCAAGAGCCACGGTATCCAGGGTAATGTCAGCATACCACCAAGAAGGACGTTTTCCTCCACCAGCATCACGTAGTGACCTGGCCACTATCCTGCAAGAAGAATGGCTTAAAATCCCTCTGACCACTGTGCAGGACTTGTATATGTCATTCCCAAGTCGAACTGACGCTGTATTGGCCGCAAAAGGAGGCCCTACACCATACTAATAAATGATTGTGGTCTAAAACCAGGTGTTTCAGTTTCATTGTCCAACCCCTGTATATAGCCATTTTGTTTACTATACAAAAACACCAGTGAAGCTACATGTGTCTTCCAAGCTTGTTATTATGCAGATGATACAGGGTTGAGGTTTAACATTATGCAGAGGGTAAGAAAATCTGGAAAAAAAAATCTTTGGGGACTATTTTGCCTCACATGTACCCCTCCGCCATGATTGGATCAAACTAAACGCATAAATAAGATGTTTTAGGCCGAAACAGTCACAAAAAAACAAAAGGGTCTCAGACACATATAACCATTTCATGTAAAATGCTTTTTGAAGCTTGAGCCCTCTCTCTAGAGCGGAGTTCGTCCTCATCAAACCAATTTAAATCACTTTGTTTACGTCTAAAAAGTATAATTATGTAGAATTTTGGAAAACTCGGTGGAGTTCCCCTTTAAACTTGAACGCGTTAGTGTTTTGGAACAGTCCACTTTCACATCCGCGGGGGGAGATGATCATTGTTTGATAAACGCGTTCAAGCCCATGGTTTCCTACAATTAAAAACTTTTAGAAAGTGTTGTTTCTTAAATTATAGCCTACTTTACAGTCTTTAAGTTACATTAAATCTCTGGTTAAAGGTTTGTCATAATTTAGCCGAAATTCAACATCCCCTCCAGACGAGTCCATTCTATTTATAGTAGCAGCAGCAGCAGCAGTTGCGATATAAAGATTCTACGTTAGCTAACTAGCTAGCTAGAGTGTTTATACGGCGGCGGAGTAATGTTAGACAGGCACGGCGATGTTTTTACTGATGTTATGAGGGAAAACTGCTGACTAACTTCTGTCTGCTGCCTTTAAAGGGATGTGGGGAGGGTTTGGGGAGATATTCTCTCTCAGCGAGGCTTCAAACCCATCAGTGGTAAGTAAGCTGCTGCTGCTGCTGCTTCTTCCTTCATCACAATCTGATGCAATTTTTGATGCTAAGCTAACCGTTTAGGAGAAGTGTCTGATAAAGTACAGAACTTGAGGGTACGTTTTACGTTTCCAGAGAAAATGAGATACAGAAAAGGTCTCTATATAGTTGTCAAAAAGCTCTGAATAAACGTTATTGAAGTTGGCTACCTATTTGCCAGCTTCTCGTTCGAATCTCATCGTTCCACCTTAAATGGTGCCCCAGGCGCCTGATGCCCGAGGCGCCAGAATGCAACTGCCGCACCATTTAAGGTGGAACGGGGAAATTCGAACGAGAAGCTGGCAGATAGGAAGAAGCCAACTTCAGCCTGGATCTGAATAACCAGTCAGGTATGCTGATCACCACTGAATCCATCCTTTGCCCGTGGAAGCTGGATAAGGCTCTCCCAGCTGTTTGATTATATGTAAAGGGAAATGCCACCAGTTTTCCAAATTTTCCCTGCTTACTTCAGTAGCTGATAGTAAACAAGGTCTTTCAGACGTATTGTGATGTGAAATGGCTCTTCATTAAGAAACGTACTAGCTCTGATTTCTACACAGTGGTGGAAGGAGGAACCAGGAAGTCTGCAATTTCAAAATAAAGTTGTTTTTTTTTTGCCATCCAGAGGGACCAGTGAACCTGCACCTGTCTTCTGAGTCTTCCTATGTAGTGCTAATGGTGGTGAAATACATTTTAGGCCAAAGTCTAATCTCATAAATATCATACACACGTACTAACAGTGTCACAGGCAGCATCTTCCTAACGGTGTCATGTGACAACTTTGAGTAAGGTAAGTTTAGGTGTTAAGTTCCTCAGATGTCTGGTTACCATCAGCACCACTGTGAACAGTTTTAGGTTTCTCTGGAACGGACTACTTATGTCAGAATGAGAGGAATGACTTTGTCTACATCATAGCTGTTTAATTATGCTGTTTTAATTATGAAGGAATTTTGGAAAATTGGTGGACTTGCCCTTTACTTGTATGACAGCATACAATGCTTCTTCCTGATACACAATTTCTTCTGGTCCACTAACTAGTCCCACAGTTTTTGAGATATCAACACCGTTCCAACCCCAGACTGTTGGGTCTGATCTGGAACAGTGTGCTTGTATCCAGCTTTTTGATCGGATACACGGTTTCCATGTAGCAACGGAATATTACCGATTTTTTTCCTAAAATGAATGAATGGGATGGAAAAGTGCATTTCCATCTACTGTACTCCTGCTTGACCCAAGGACACCGTTTCTGATGCATCATCTCAGCACAGACCCCCAAGCAGGAAATCAATTTTGGTTCCACCCACACTTGTCTGTTTGTCTTTTTTCCCCCCTCATCCCTCTTTCGACCCATAGAATCCCATTCATTTTCACCCCCATTCAAACTCTATTGTTTCCTTTAACCTACAACCACCAAACTGCATGTACTCACTCAGAGCAGATTCCCAAACTCTAATCTGACCCCCAGACATGCTGACCCACACTCCTCTATGTGTCGTTTATTCATCCCTCGTTCCTGTCATAGCTATCACAGCCTAGCGGAAAGTAGAAACCATTTAAGCTGTGCAACATTCCGTGTTTCCTTCCGAAATCCACTTTTCTAGTTGTTATCGTTAGTTGTTATTGACAACAGTGGTGGTAGGAACCAGAACCAGTCTGAAGAGTTTAATACCTCACAGAAAGTTATTACTTGAAATGATTATGAATGTGCTGCCTGATCCCGAGACATTGTTATAGTTTTCAGATCAAATTATTAAAAATGCGATTCCTGGTGGAGAGGTACTGGCAAGGCGTTGTTACATGTGTTTTTTCTTTTTTTTACCACTACGTTACTCAAGAACACGCATGAAGGTTCACTGGTGGTTTCGTATAGTAAATAACTGACTGTATTTGTGTTGTAGATGTTGCTACCCCTGGTTTATATCACTACCACTGTACAGAAATCAGAACCAGTAAGTTCACCACAGTGAACCATTTTACTTCAGTCCACTCTGAATGACTTTGTTGGCATCTCAATGACAAAATTGTGCAAAAATTGGTGGATTTGCCCTTTAAAGTGGCAGCTGCTTGCACTGAAAACACATCAGAGAGAACCAGCACTTCATTATACAGTGTTTGAATTATACAGAAATCTGTGAGATATCCCCTTTAATTCCCCTTTAAATTTGATATTGTTCTACTCAGACAGTACTTTGGTATTGAGTTTTGGCAATATTGCCCATCACTGCCAGTACGAAGCACACTGAAGAATGCCTGTGTCCGTGGTCACTGAAATGCAGAACAGCTGCTCTTCAAGGCCAAAGTGAAGCCCCCTCACTCGCACTCATAAAGGCAGCACCCTGTTTCGTATGGCACCAAATGGAGCTAATTACAAAGCGTGTCAGTGATGGTATCTTCACGCACAGTGATGCCAGAGCTGGACTGGAATGACAAAGACAATACAGCATTGAGGTTTAACAGCGTCCAGTTCAGCTGCCCCAAACAGAGAACACGTTTCGGGATGCAGATGTGTTGTACAAAAGCTGCGTTGTGCTGTGGGAGTGAAGTGACTCACAGTGACACGCTTGAGCTATTAATGAAGTCTCTGTACCACTCTATAACTTACACCATACATAGAGAACATTCCTTTGAAAATGGGCCACATGACCAGACCACATTTGATATCCTGTTTTCTGTACAGGTTTTGAATCTTACCCTCTAGGCTAATTGTTCATTTATTAGACATTAGGCTTATTAGTCAGTAATTAAACTTTACTCTTAACTACTATACATAATTACTGTGAAATATTCAGTAACTACTAGGAAACCAATAAACTTTTACCAATACTGTGTAAAAGTCAGAGACCACCCTTTATTAACCCCCACCCCCAGTATATAGACTCATGTATTTACCCTCATTGTCCTTTTCATCAACTCCACTGACCATATAGGAGTACTCTGTAGTTCTACAGTTACAGACTGTAGTCCATCTGTTTCTCTTCATGCTTTGTTACCCTGTAACCCAGGTACCCTGTGTTGTTTTTCAGTGGACTTGCACCTCCAAAGGACCACCAAAGAGTGGGTGGTGTGATCTGGGTGGTGCGTCATTATCAGCACTGCAGTGACACTGACGTGGTAGTGTGTTAATATGTGTTGTGGTGTTATGAGTGGATCGTGCACCCCAGGCCTATGACTGGTCGAATTAATCAGTTTGAGCCAATCATTTAGATTGTTGGTTTAGTGCAGCATACTCATCACCCTGCCAGCATGTGACCTGTTGCTATTTGTGAAGCTTTTAGAATTTTTATTTTTCTATATTCATGCATAAATATGACACCCAGCACACCAGCTTTTTAGCTTATGGTGGGTTTCCTCACTTGAACTCCTCACGTCAGGTCCTCCCACTGCATTTCTGTTGTCAGGATTTTGACTTGGTCTTTCTTTGGGTTGTTGTCTTGCTGTACGACCCACATTCTCTTGAGATGCAGGTTATGGACAGATAACCTGAAATTCTCCTTTAGAATTTGCTGGTGTAATCCGAATTCATTGCTCCATCAATGATGGCAAGCTGCCCTGGCCCAGCCGCAGCAAAACAGGCTCAACCATGATACTACCACCACCATGGTTCACAGATGGGATGAGGGTTTCACTGGTCTACAGTAGAGCATTTTTAGTCTCATCCATCCACAACCCCCACCCCGCCCCGCTCAATCCCCCACCTCCCAGTTGGCTTGCTTTGCGACCTTTATAAACTGCAGACGGCTAGCAATGTTCTTTTGCCAACCCTGCCATTCCCACCATTGTTGTTCGGTATTCCATTAGCCACTATGTGAAATGGCTTTAGGTACTTAGAAGTTACACTGGGACCCTTTGTGTCCTTGTGGACTATTTCACTCCTTCCTATTGGAGTGATCTTTGTTGGTCGACCACTCCTGGTAGGGTAATAATGGTTTTGAATTTCCTCTGTTTGTACACAGTCTCTCTGAGTCCATTACGTTTAGAGACGGTTATGTAACCCCTTTCAACCTGATTAGCATTACCAACTCATTTTCTGAGATCCACAGAAATCTCCTTTGGCTATGGCATGATGCACTTCTGCACACATGTGATGAAGATATGACTTTGATAGATCCCTGTCCTTGAAGTACAACATGGTGACCGCTCACACCTCATTGTTGTCCCATTGACTGAAAACTCTGTTTGAAGTGCTAGATCATTTTCCTCATTTAATAAACAACCAATATTTTAGTCTCATTTGTTTGATTGGGTTCTCTTTATCCACAGTTAGGACTTGTGTGAAATCGAAATCGAGTCTAAACTGTGGCTACAAATCACATACTGGCACTGAAAATGACTGGTCACTTATCTCTCTGTCACCTTCTAATGTGAAGGAGTTTGTCCAAACCTGATTCAGCTCAGCAGCTCTTTCCTCAGTAGTAAGTCCGGTACGAGCTGTGACCCGCCATGGGTTTGGGTTTAAGTGCTGGGCGTGTGAGAGTGAGGCGAGTTTGGGTTCCCTCGTGAACGAGGGTGCTCTGATGTGAAGTGGGTGGAATTAGGAAGGAAACTCACTCCTTCCTCGTATTGTGGACCGCAGGAAGGGGCGGCTGTCTCCCCGCTGACAGCCGTTTCCTCCCAGGGTGGCACGGGCAGGGTCCCCATTCAGAACCGGCCACGGCCGCCGTCCTGCTGGCCTCGGTGGTGTCAAGACAGTGTCAGTGGGTTATCGCCAAGGTTTGAAAGAAAGGCACGTTTAGGTAAGAATGAATTTTGTTGGTGTCGTATCGAAGCCGTGGTATGCGTTGTGTGAACTTTTCATTAGGCATGGGCCAATAGAAGTGGTCCAAAAACACCTGTAAGGCTGCTGTTTCTGCGATATGAGGATCATTATGATGACAGGTTATGATGTTTTCTTCTTGCTACACTACAGAAATATTGTGATACACTGCATCTTAAGAAAACATGAAGAACAATATGGATATATCGATCAGAGGTTAAGGTAATCACACTTCCCAATATGCCATTTTTATACAGTGCAAAGGATCTGCATGAAATATCAAACAAGAAGTGGCACTTCCTCTTGCAGGGTTTTGCGTATGTGTGCTGTGATCATTCTTTATATGTATAGACCAATTTGTAGACCAATTGAGTCTGGTGTGGCCAGGTAGGTCAGCAAAGAAACCTCTGTTTGAGCTATGAGGACATGTAGGGATGGACAGTATGATGATATGTGATCATTATTGAGAGAAATGATATGTAATATGCTTGTGTAAACAAGTATTATAAAATATAATAATCCAAACTATATAATCCCAAACAGATGATTGCTTAATAACCTATTATGCTGTTGTTATTATGACATTATGAAGGTTTATTCTAATTAGCTGCTGCTATTGCAAAGACTCTTTCTGTCAAGTGCGTTGTTAAGTTGACAACACCTACGTCAAGTGAGGTTTCCTGACATTAGCTGTTGTCATGATGCTTTCTGGCATGAAGTGCGATGCCTGTTTTGATTAGCTCAGTGTGTTTTTGGTGAGTGCGATACATAGTGGTGAATTTGCCAATCATGAACAGCAAACTAACCAGCAGTAAGCAGCCTTAGCTTTAAAGCTAATTGGCTTTAATCAGCTGCCTTAGAATGAGACGAAGGTGAAAAGGCTTGGATGTGTTGCTTATCCACTGTTTAATGTCTCTGTCAGGTTGGACACTGCTGCCACATTGATTTGCACAGGCACCAAATCACATTCATTCCAATCTGAACTTACTCTTTGAGGTTGCGTGGCCATGACTCAGATACGCATCTGATCTAGGACCACGTAATGATGTGGCTCAGGTCGGATTTCAGAAGATCAGATTTGTGTGTCCACAGGGTTCTGTTTCACAGTAGGGCAAAACTCTTGCTTTGTGGCTCTTCAGCATGGCAGTGTGGACCCAGCCAAAACCTGCTCTTCACTGCACCACTACCTGATCCAGGGTAACTAATGCAGCATAGCTAGCTAATGTACTTCATGTAAAACCGGCCTTTGAAATCATTTTAAAGGTTTAACTTTGAAGGTGCATCACTCTCATTTGCATTAACAGCTACTAAAATGGGCAGAATGGTGTCGATGCATCCCTAGTAGGATCACTGACTTGGATATTTACTGTATAGTTGTTCTGTACGTTTAATTCTGATACTTTATGACAGAGTTATGTGTATTTTCTCTGCCCCTGAAGTAAAACGAATATCATGTTTATGCTTTTGAGATTATTATGAATACCTTTGCCAGTAGAGCGAATGTGTTATAGCCCTAAAGTAAGATGTGTTTCATTCATCTATTTATAGGTTGTTATTCCAAAATACTGAAATGAGTTATGTGTTTATGTACCTTGATGTAAGGGTTATATCAACCTGACAGTGAAGTTGACAAAAGCAGCTTGTAAGACCACTGCTACTTATTGGAATAAGCCTTAATAAATCCTTTATAAAGGTTTTGTAGGTTTATTTAGCCATCATGAAAGGTTTATGTAATTATCATGTACCCGAATGAACTTGATGATGGTGAAGTGTTATTGTTTATTTTTGCCAGTTGTTTATTAGTCAGTCTTTATAGCTTTTTTCCCAGGGCTGTCAAACAGCAGATAATTAATCATGATTAATCACGTTATTTGGTGGAGCTAAACACGATTAATCACATTTGTCCGATTTCCTCAGTGTTGTCCGTGTGAAAAACAGTGCATTTTGTTGTGGCTATGTGAATGGACAAATAAGCTTCAGCTGAACATGTTGATTGTTGTCAGTAACATTATTTTTGTGTTCCAAACATGAAAATCGCATGATTTCCACAGTGAATGCTATTTTCAACTTGCATCACCATTGTTCAGAGAGAGCAACGGTGGCTGCATGTTCCAGCGAATGAGTGTATACAACATATATACAACATATGTACTCTCATCGTCAAAATGTAGTTGCACCCAGAAGGAAGTGTCAGATGCTGTGCTGTTTGGAATGATATTCTCAGGCAGTTCCTGCAGATTTTGCGGTGGAGGTGGAGTGACACCAGGCCTTCTGGACGTGTGACGCATGACAACAAACCATTCATCTTGGCTCTGACCACGGTGCCTCCACACATGGATTTGTTGGTCGTCTCTACAAAGATAAAAGCGGGACTCGTCACTGAAGATGACCCGCTGCCATTCTGAGTCACTCCATGACAGTCTGGCACGACACCATTGCAGTCTCTGGTGATCTTGATGTGGTGTTAAGGGCAGTCGTCCTTGCATGCATGTAGTCCTGTGTGGTGCAGCCGTCTGACAATGGTGCTGGCACTAACGGGACGACACATAGAGGGCTCATGCTCGCTGAATGTCTGCAATTGTGGCTGTTGGGTCAGTCAGGTACAGCGATAAGGCCTGTTCTTGCTTATGTCACATGAAACTTGAATCATTCACATGTCTCACAACGTCAAACCCACCCACCAAGTTTCACTCCTGTTGGTTGATTCCTTCTGGGTGCAGCTATTTGTGCAACTACTCTTCTGATGATGAGTGTACATTCAGTGGTTTGACTCCTTCGTGATTGTAGCCTCTTGCTCTTAATCTCGTTCATACAGCTGTAAGATTCTAGTTACAGTGGAAGCTCTCAAGGGAAACTGTAGCTGGATTTCGCTGCTGCTTTTGTTAGTTTGCTGCTTGTTCATTTATCCATAGGTCTCCTGCAAGCTCTGTGTAGTGCAGCCTGCTGAAGGAGTCGCTCTATAAGCCATTTAAAAGCTCTCTTTTCTTTGAGAGGGCTGCAATCACAGATTCTCAGATCACAATAACACGTAGCTTGCTGCAGCTGGGCTTCAGGCTGCACTGCTGCAGTTGATTTGAAGCCTCAGAATCTAAGGAATTACTCATTTATCCCATTAAAATGTCATTATCACATTAAATTTAGACAACCCCACAGTTTTTTTTTTTTTTTTTGGTTTTGTTTTTAGTGTGACGCGAACATAAAATAAGAAAATTCAGGAAACAGGATGGAAAAATGAAGCTGATGCTGTCACAAATCTGAAATAGTGCTCGCTCTGTTAACTGTGTGGTTGTCTTGCCTTAACTGTGCTTTCTTCCTAAGTGAAGAACGTTAATTAAAATGGCTGGTTTTTAAAAGGAGGAAATCTTTCATCTGATTGCTATCGGCTGATGCTCCAGGTTTCGGTATGAGCATTGGTATCCGAAAAGAAAAAGTGGGTCTTTTGTCTCTGTACTTTCTGTTCTAACTACCACTTCAGTAAATCATATTACAAATGGAAAGTTTTGATGCAAAACCTACACATTCTCCATTTCTGTTGGCAGTATGGAAACCTTTTTTTTGCTCTTTATGGCGGCAGAGGGCTATGAAAAAACCCCAACAATGGAGAAAAACGTTAGTATGGTTTCTGCATCCCACTATGGGAAAACCCCTTAAGACCTATGTTAAGTGTAAATGATAGAGGATCATATATTTCAGAGCTTCTCTTATTTGCTTTGGTGTGCAATGACAGGGTGCAAACTTGTGGTTTGGTTATAAATGTGAAATGCTTGTGAAGTGCTGCTTCACCACTGCTACCTCCCTGCTACCCAGACTTCCGCAGTTTTTTAACCCCTCGAACCATAGGTTTAATATTCAGTTATAGCCTTTAGACTTAGTACTGTAGTACATACTGTGGAACAAATATTAAACCTATGTAGTTATGAGAGTGAGGAATTGAAGTGTGTGTAGCACAGAAGCTTGTATCTCCAAAATTGCAAGGAGGGGGAAAAACTTTCTCTTTTGTTGCAAGTTAATGTAACAAGTCATTTTGGACCATTTATTATGAAACTGTAAGTTAAGGCAAAGAGTAACTGGAACGGACTCTCGAAGGAAACATGAGCTCCATGTTCTTATTGCTTTTGTTATTTTGCTGCTTGCTGATTTGTTTGTAGTTCTGACCGTATCAGTATCCGAGGTTCCTAATGGTGCCCTGTGATAATCCATCCCATGCAGCTTGAATATTCTCATACAGTTCCTGCAGATTTTGTGGTAGGGGTGGAGGTGCAGTGACACCAGGCCTTCTGGACATGTGACGCATGACAACAAACCATTCATCTTGGCGCTGACCACGGTGCTTCCACACATGGATTCGTTGATCGTCTCCACCAAGACAAAAGTGGGACCCACTGCCATTCTGAGTCACTCCATGACAATCTGACACAACACCGTTACAGTCTTTGGTGGCGTTGACGTGGTGTTAAGGATAGTTGTCGTAATGGTCTGCGTGCATGTAGTCCTGCGTCATGCAGCCGTCTGCCAATGGTGCTGGCACTAACAGGATGGCTCCTAGAAGCATCACTGCTCGCTGAATGTCTATAGTGGTGGCTGTTGGGACAGTCAGGTACAGCGATAAGGCTTGTCCTTGCACGGCTGAGCAAGAAACTTGAATCATTTACATGTCTCATGATGTCAAACCTACCCGCCAAGTTTCATTCCTGTTGGTAATTCCTTTTGGGTGCAGCTATTTGTGTAACTGCTTAATTGATGATGAGTTTACATTACATTAGCTACAGGTTTGGGCAGTTTAAACCATGCTGTAAGTGACTTGAAGATGCACAGGAAAAGCATGTGTGTCTCGTAATGTCTGAGGTATTTTAATATTTCTGCTATTTTTGAACTAAATACACACTAAAGTAAATCTACAGTGGGTGAAAAACCAAAGACATTTTCACATCTGGTGTCTTGCCGGAAACCAACATAATTAAAGTGAACCCCAGTCTGAGAGTCTAGAGAAGACCACACTTCCTCTGTGGGTCTTTGGCTTGTTTTAGCTCTTGTTCTATTCAAGAGGAGTATTGCTCTCAAACCTCAGCGCCTCCTCTGAAAGCGCATGGCATTCCCTCATTTGAACTTCGGACGTTTCCGTCTTCATGCTGAGCGTGGGTCTCATATGACCTCCTGCTTTTCAGATGCTGGAAGAAGCAGCCAGTGGCAGCAGCAGGTTTCCAATATGTTCTTCTTCCCTGTGTTGCAGGTATAGCTGTTGTCATGGCGACCAGCGCTGTCCCTAGCGACAACCTCCCCACGTACAAGCTGGTGGTGGTGGGGGACGGTGGCGTGGGCAAGAGCGCTCTCACCATCCAGTTTTTCCAGAAGATATTCGTGCCTGATTACGATCCGACCATTGAGGACTCCTACCTGAAGCACACAGAGATCGATGGACAGTGGGCTATTTTGGATGGTAGTGTCTCCAGCATTATGCTAATGGTCTTTTCTCTCTGAGTTTGTCCCTCATTTAGGCTTCGATATTTTAGTGCACGTGTCTGCATGATGGCACCTTGACCCTGCAAAGCGCACATGAGAATGACTGCTATTTTATCTGCTGTTAATCTTTTAATCCGCTCTTAATCATTTCTAAGATTTCTCAGTTTGAACTAGTAGATTTTACTTTGCTTGTATGACAAACCATCAGTTCAACAAGCAGACATATGAATATGAATATACTGTAATGCTTCGGTTGCCTTTTAATGTGGCTCTTAAGAAACAAATCACTAAGCATTTTCATAGCAGTGTAAATCCCGTTCGAAATATATACACATTTAAATTGGCAGTAAATTTTAGTGTTTATACTGAGGATCATGTATGTTTCAGAAACCTTCCATGTATATACACTACCAGTCAGAAGTTTAGACACCGCTACTCATAGATGGTTCTCCTTCGCTTTACTTTTATTATAAAGTGAAGACACCAAACTATAAAATGCCACTCATGGAATTATACAGTCCACCTTAAAAACCTCCAAAATGGAACTTTACTGGAAGATGATACAGCTTTCTTAACCTGCAGTGGAGGCTGATAGAACAAGTTTTATTTCTAAGCAGTTTTGGAGCAATTCTATTGGTCGGTCCATCATGAATATTCACTAAGCTGAAAGGGGAACTAGAGCTTTTACACTGCGCAGAAAAAGAGATCAAAGTTTTTACTAATTATATATTAGAGGTGGAGATATGGAGAAATATAATACTGTGGTACATCAAGAGTATATCAAGATATGTACTGTTTCAGACTCTCATCAGTTGGAGCTGTTAAGTGTAAAACTGTAGAGTCATTAAGATCACCAACAACATCCATTTAGTCAGGTGTGTCTAAACGGCGAGTAGATTACATATATAATAACTGAATATGGCAGTGTAATATAACTTGCACAGAAACTGCATTAGGAAGGTAGAAGCCATTATATCTACTCTTTTCCATTAGTACTGTAGTTTCTCAGTGATGTTGTTGTTTATTTACAGGGTTATTTGTATATTTGATTAGTGAAGCTGAAATTCAGGCTGATTTTTAATTTGTGTCATAGCAATCCAAGTCACACTTCAGTCCTGCTTTATTGTTACCCTCATGTAACAAATCAACAGCAAGCATTAATGGATCTGAACTTTACTCTGAATGAGCTCACGCTCGCTGAAAATAATAAACTGGGTAAAAGTCCTCTAGTGAAAAATTGCCTGCATTTGCATTGTTGTATTGTTTTTGTGTCAAGAGAGGAGAAGATGAATAACCAGTCTAGATCACGATACAGAGGCCTAGCAGAGCAGAACAAATGCTGAGCCTACACAGTACCATGGCAGTTGGTGAATCATGCATGCAATTAATGGTTGCAGAATTTGGTTATATGTTCTTCTATTATTGTGTCTAAACCCTGATCCAGTGTTGCATGATGTTGTTTCAGTGCTGGACACAGCAGGGCAGGAGGAGTTCAGTGCCATGCGAGAGCAGTATATGAGGACAGGGGACGGCTTCCTCATCGTGTTCTCTGTAACGGACAAGGCCAGCTTTGAGCACGTGGACCGCTTTCACCAGCTCATCCTCAGGGTGAAAGATCGGTGAGAGATGCTGTCTTGTCCCTCACTAAGAGATGTAGGGGAGATCTAGGTGGATGTATCTGCAGCCAATATATCACTACAGCCAATGATTTAGCACTGTTTTTGCATGTTCACAGTTGGCACAAGTGGTGATCATTTCCATCATCATTTCAGCTCACTCTCAGATGGATAGAATGGTGGATAACACACTGTTGTTTTAGTAAGAGTGCTTGGACTAGACGTCTTACACTGCATTCCCTTCTTATGGAAGTTATTCGAGCCATATTTAACCTGTACATTTGGAAATAACCACAGCAAGGTGTTAATAATCAGATAGCTGAAGCCAAAATTCTATAAAAACAACTTTGTAGATATAAAAAAACAACTTTATAGTTATATCTTTTATTTGTTCGTAATAACTTGCCTGGTTAAACTAAACATTAAATAAATAAAAAAAATTCACCACCTTCCAGCTGTATTTCTGTCCTGGCAGTCACTAGTCAGTATAATGTATTGCTAGATAAATAAATAATCTTGCACTCAGCGGTATTTGTTTAGCTTTTGTCGTGTTTACTTTCCAACAGAGAGTCCTTCCCCATGATCCTGGTGGCTAACAAAGTGGACTTAGTGCATTTGAGGAAAGTGACGAGTGACCAGGGCTGCGAGATGGCAGCCAAACACAGCGTGAGTCTTCCAGGCAGATGCTCTCATGCATTTCCCATCTTTCTATTTTGGTTCTATTAAGCTAGGTGACCTTATAAAATGGGAAATGTTCATAACCATGGCAAATACTGCTCTCCAAATTCCTAACTTCAACCTCCAACTTACCAACTCAGATGTCTTTACAGTGGTGGTGTTTGGATCCAGGGGTCTCAGTGTCTACAACACAACTTTTGAGATATTGTAGCCTAATATCTTCCCAAAACTGCCATAAAACAGTCTGTCGGTCATGGTGTAATGCATTTGTTAGCATGTTGTGTAAAATATTAAAAAAAAATTACTTTTGGCGAGGGTTTTTAAAGGCATTACACTCTTCAGATGTTCTTATCACCAGCCTTGCGTATAGTTCAAACCCAGTAAGTCTCTCTGAAATGGAGCATTTCACACCTTACCACACTGAATGGTGATGGAATTCCCCTTTATTGCCAGTTTTTTATTAGAATTATTTGTCTTGTTGTGATGAAGGTGCACATACCAGATAATTAAGCAAAGAGAAGCTACTAATAAGGACCCAAAGTTGCTTGACGCAAACAAAGCTGCATTTGGACCAGGCTTGTTTGCATGCACACAGCGAAAACACAGACAGTGGATGAATATGAACAGTCATATTTAGGATTATCAACTGTAAATGTGAGGCAATTGTGACTGTTTGAATTTTTATATCTCTCAGGTGAGCATAATCTGGATCTTTCTACTGAACTGGATCAAAGTCAGACATGAAACTTTTAACCAACATGGACTTGGTGTGACCCTATACATGAATCATGTTTATTTTTATTAAAACAAATGATTGCACCTACCGAACATGACTAGCATAACACATCTGTAAACAGTTGTATGCGCAAAGTCATCGTAATTCATTAAAGTACAAAAACTTTGTAAAAATATGAGTTTCTGACTGGTCCGAACTGATTTTCAGAAGTTGGGAGGCATTTACTTGAATACAGTGGGATCTAACTGCTCACCATGTGGCCATGAGGGACATGGAAAAAATACAGAACATTTAAATATTATTTTCTGAAGCATAAATCTGGGGTTTATGGTTTGGGGCGGGTATCTGCTGATAAAAAGTAGCCTATAAATGATAATTTCTCAGAGACTTAGCTTATTATTATCTCTCTTAGTGCCCTGGGGTAAGCTCTGCAAATATCTAAAATCTGAATAATTCATTGTTTTTATATAGTTTTTCTTTACTGTGGGACAGGTGTGTGAAGTAATATCTATAATGCATACAGCTCTGGAAATAAATAAGAGACCACTCCAGTTTCTTCTTAAATCAGCATCTCCACATGTACAGCAGGTTCTTAGTAAGGAACAGATATATACTGTATATTGGTAGGATGGTCGATTTAACCACTGTTTTTATTATAGTGTATTTTATTAAAGCTTTCTTTTGTAGAGCTCTGAAGTTGACATCTTCTTCATATAATGGTGTGATTGCACCATTATAAATCCTTTCTCATTCAAGATCATGGCAGCTTGGCAATGATTGAATTAATGGAATACAAGCTTTTCTTTGTCTCTTTTTAATGATAACGGTCAAGCAGCTGCAATGTTTCTGTGTTTTGCACAGAAGTGTATGTAATATTCTATAAATCTTTCCATCCTGCTTTAGTGTGTTTTAAATACATGTGAGCTTAGAATATTTCATCGCTGTGATTGCTTAATGTCCTACAGTGACAACTAAGTGATCCAAATAAACCGGGACATGTTTAATAACCAGTGTGAAGCCTTAGGTGAAAATATAGCATCACTCTCTCATCAGTATGCAGAGACATTAACGTCAAGACTCCCTGCAGGTTTTAGAATAACACTTGGGCTTCACTTTAAAATAGAAGATTCGCCCACAGCTCAGATGCCGAAGCTTCTGTCTACTCTCAGCACTGGCTTTAATTAGAAAGTGATGAACAAGCCCAAAATCCAGGCTCCCTTTCTTGGCAAATGTGAAACCAGCACAGGAAGAAGTCTGTCTGGAGAGGCTGAAAAGCTTTTTCTCTCAGGCCGGGACACCAGTGGGATTGGCAGCCATTGGAGACCATGTGTTATTTTGGTGTGCGTGTTTGTTTTTGTACATTTTCAGGACCGAAACGACCTGACTAGGAGTAACTTTGTCCTGACTATGTTGCATATATTTAAGACTATGAAACTGATTCATTTTGGTTCAGAGGGTTGGGTTGCATATATTACATACTTATAGTAATGCGCAAAAGTCCGAGACCATCCTTCATTTTTCAATCAAAATGACCATTAATTACACGTCCGTGAAAAAAGAGGAGCTTCCAAATCTGTTTAAAAGCTGCAGAGAAAATGGGACTCCTGGTAGACCACAAAAACAATTCCAATCGGATGAACAGCATTTAAAGCTTTTATATTTGATGGAAAGGAGAAAGTCAAGCTCATTGAAAGTGTTTGGAGAACACTTGGATTGTAAAAATCAAAAACTACAGCCCTGATTGGATCAGTTTGTTAGAGGGACATCAGTCAAAACAAGACTTGCGTGTCTCCACAGTGATACAACCTGTGCATCTCTATGGCTGTAAAATTAACATAAAGTGCGGTATGTATACATGTAGCTGCCATTATAGTCGCCCCTTAAATCAGCCTGCAGGATTTCAGTTCTGTGATTGACTTTTTCTACTACCCAGGTCAAGTAAATTGGTGGCAATATAAAGTTTAACATGTTTACACATGCTAGGAGAGTAAACATGGACAGTGGCTTCGGTCAGAAAACCAGTGCAATCTGCCTGGAAAATACAGCAAAATTACAACAGTTTGTATCCAGACAAGGCTACATTTATCAGACAACCGCCGCTTTAGTGGATAGTAATTCAGCCTGCAATTTTCTCAGGGGAGAAAAACACCGGCATGAGAAAGGCGGACAGAAATAATCATGAAGTTGCCCCTGTAAACGAGGAAATTACCCCGGGGTCCTGTCCCAATCAGGCTTAAGATTGAACTTTGGAGGTGTGGGGGGTAAAGAAACACACACTAAATACCGAGTATATGAAATTTAGTCTACTTTTTCTGTTAAGTCTGTTTTGTTTAGTTTTTTTCCTAATGCAAAATACTGCATTTTTTTAGGGGGTGGGGTGGGTGGGGGAAGGTAGTATTGTATTGTAATTCGTAGGGGGAAATATTGTAATTGTGACCCTACGTCCTGATATTGTATGAAAACCAAGCGCATGTGTGCCCATCTGTGTGTTTGTTTGGTGGGTTGCGGGCTCTAGTGTTGACTCACCCCTAGAAACAGGCTGTGATTAAAGTTTGCTTTAGCCACGCGATGAGCCAATCAAAGATGGCTGCTGTATTTTTGGGTGTCCTATTTAAAGATTTTGTGAGTCACACAGAATGAGGCCAGCATGCATGATGATGATGATGATGATGATGGTGGTGGTTTTTATTTTTTTTTTGTTTCATTCACAAAACAGATCACTTACATTGAGACGAGTGCCAAGGACCCTCCGATGAATGTGGACAAAGCCTTTCATGAACTGGTCAGGGTGATTAGGTAAGTGAAATGAGTAAACCCGAGCACAGTGGCTTTCAGTTGAATCAAGGTCCTCAGTAATGAGCTCACTCCAAAGAAATTGAGCATCAGTGGAAAGCAGCAGGTCACAGCAGACTGCCACCTTGCTGTTTCCTTTCACAGCACTGGAGTGAAAGTTAGATGAATATGAGCAGACCTTATCTGAGGTGGTGAGCGACAAAATAACTGGGGAAGTTTCTCCATTTAGTATTGTTCAGAAAGAAGACATCACCGCCCGCCCTTGTTGTGTTTCAGTTCTCTATTGGCTGAGTCTTCCTAGGTTTGCAAAAATTCACACTGTGAAAGTTCACCAAGCAGGCTGAGAACTTCTGCTCTAGATTTTTCTGCTCATTTTAGTGCACCATTTCTACTTATTTGCTGAGTGTATCATTTACAAACTAAACATAAAAATGCAGCAAATAAACAAGTCATTAAAATGTGCAAAATTGTGCCTCTGCTGAGGCTGTTAAACTCACCAGACAAAAAACGTGTCACCTGTGACTGAAACGTACGTAATAGCATGTAATACCTCCACAAGCACCAATAACAGCTGTGACTGGATTTTGCATGTACTGGACAAGTTTCTGGATGTAGGCCGCATCAATGTTCAGACACTCTTACATCAAAGAATTGGTCAGTTGTTCCAGATTTGGTGGACGCCTTCCCTGGCACAATTCCGAAGAGAATTCCCTGTAGACTGGGATTTCAGCCACTGCTGGTAGACCCGTATGACCGTACGCTTCCATACACCTGCAGATTCAGCTACTTCCTTCACACTATGGTCTTTGGCATGGCCACATACAGTCACTCCTTTTAGCCAATCACCTAACATCTCCTTTGGAGCCATTTACCACACGTGGAACGAGACATTCACTGCACTGTACCACCTCATCTCAAGCTATGGATCCCGTCACTCACACCCCGCAGGTACTTATAGCCCCATTATCCTGGTGCAGCGCCATCTGCAGGAGCCTGAAGTTACTACCACCTTAAACACGCAAGGTGACTTTCGTTTTTGTCTGGTGAGCTTACTTTCACTTCAGAAAACAACTTTTCAACTAATGACACCCACAGTTTAGCATATGACTGTATCTAGCTTTACTAATGGTCATCTTTATATCTGGTCATCTTTTCTGTTCCTCTGATTATCATTAAATTTCCGAGAATGTAAAGGGCAGCTGTTACTCTCAAATTAAAAGTGAGAAATGCAGTTGGAGGGTTTTGATATGACACTGAAGATCTGAAATATTGGTTTGTTTGATAAGAAGTCATTTCCTGAATGAACCCGCGTTGTCAGTCGTGTGGAATGCAGAGTGCAGTAGGAAGTAAAGTCATATCCTGTTTAGAGGAGCATGTAACCACTGTAGGGAGCTCTGAAAGGGCTGAAAGGGAAAGCTGCCTATCTCACTGTAACCATTTCCTTTGTTACCCTCTCTCAGTGTCTTATCTCTCCATCCCTCTACTGTTATTCCTTCTCCCTTTCTCTTCTTATACTTTCTCTCCATTTCTCCTCTTTTTATTCCTGCATTTTCCCCCCTTTTCTTATTTTCTTTACTTTTCCTCATTTCTTAATTCCTCATATTTTCAAAAGTGTTTTTGTTTTCTTATCCTGATTTTTTTTTAAATTAATGTTGTTATTATTATTATTATTATTATTATTCTTTTTGCACACAGGCAGCAAATTCCAGAGAGGAGTTTAAAGAAAAAGAAGAAGATGAAGTGGCGTGGAGATCGAACTGCTGCCTCTCCTAAACTCCATTGCAGTATTTTGTGATGAATTCCTTCACTACCGTCCACGAAAATCCAGGATGGCACGGTTCCTTCAGACCCAACAGCTCTCCCTCTCTGTCTCAGAACGCTGCAGTTGGCAGAGGAGCGCTACAGAACCAGCCGGGCCAGGCAGGAGCTGCAGCAAGAGCTAAACAACAACAATAAAAAACTAACAGAGACGCTACAGTTTTGCACACACGCAAAGATGACCACAGACAACATTGCCCAAGGAATCATCCAGATGAGGCTTTTGTGGCCGGGTGGCTCCCCTGGTCGTCAAAAGCGTAATTGGTGTTGGTTAAGGGCTCAGTTGGAGTGGACAAGTTGTTGCCTTATTGGTTCGTGTCTCTGGGCACATTTTGAAGTATTGTCACATTGTAGCTCGGCCAAAGTGGAGCCAGTCATTAGCACCGTTGTTTGTAATGAAGGTTTTTTTTTTTTTTGGTGCATTGGGAATTTTTAATACCTCCTCAAAATGGCCTTTACTGTTAAGCACAAAAGCACAGGTGTTACGGAAATGGAAGACATCCCTTTGCACTAGTAAACAAATCCTGAAGACTTTGCACTTTTACTTTGCATCAAATATCAAATAATGGGTCTTTGTGTTAAAGTGATATATCTGCCTTTGCGGAAGGCTTCGGTTATAAAAGGGTTAAAAAAATTTTTTTTTTCCTTCAGTTTTTAGTTGTTGCACTTCTGAGTTGCACTCATAGGCTGCTGATACCATTTATTATAATTCGCTTTGTTTGCATTTCGCTACCTTTTCACTTTTCTCCCATTCTTATAAACCAACATTCATTGTGCTACACCAACAGCTTTCAAGATCCTGCTTCTAAATGTGCAATCCTTTCAGCTGTGCTGGCCTAAATATCTGCAGTTCCGAATCCTTATTTATCTTTATCAGTCAAATCTTCAGACTTTTCTTTGTGGGCCAAACAGCTCTAAACATCCCTTTCTTGGAACTTTCTGTACAGATGCTGTGCCAGCACAGCTTTATATCCTAACACAGTACAGTACTAGGCAAAACAGGAGACCATCCATCACTTATTTATTTCCCTGTCAAAACAGTCACTAAGATGTTTTCAGGAGATGTTTCTGAGGAGTTTCCAAAATTGGAATTCAAAAAATGCTACAGTGAGAATGGGATTCCTTACAACCACCCGCAAGACCTAGTAGACCACCAAAAACGTTCACCGTCAGATCACACAGAGAAGCTGCTATTCTCAGAACAATGGACTGAACGCCCAAGAGTCCAGACCTCAGCATTACTGAGGGTGTTTGGGATTACTGATATTATTACTATTATTATTATTATTATTATTATTATTATGAGAAGCCGGTAATACAGCCAACTTCTAAGGCTGAACTTTGGTGGTGTGGACATATATCCCTGCAGGCAAGCATTCTTGAAAGACTGGAAGCTGTACTGAAGATGAAGATTGAGGCTTCTGAGTGATGCACTGTTACATGTTCACATATCTCCTGATGGTTTTTTTTCGGGTTTGTCTGGAACCTGTATGTATGAAGGGTGGTCTCTGACTTTTTGCACAGTACAGTAACTGTAGCATCTCGCTGCTTATGTCTGTAACTGCAGATGTCTCTGTATTGCTCTGATAACAAGCTGTTGCTTATTTTCAAGCATCTGGCTCTCTTACTCGAGCGTGCTAGAATGATCCACCCTGTTCGGTTTGGCAGTCATTCTGGAAGGAACACCGGCCTCTGTTTCAAAGACGTTCTTAATGTCAACTTGCCCTCGAGGTTGTGTGGTACCTTTAGGTTTTCTGGTCACATGGAGGGTCATTTTTCTTTTTTCCTCCCAACAGCAATCCACTAGGATAACCTCAGTGAGCTAATTGGTTAACTTTGTAGTTAACTTTAGTATCTGAGACATACAGTTGTTTTTTTAAGTTTGCTTTATCTGGTCTAGAGTTTAAAATGAAAACTGCCTTTCTTTTTTTTTTTTTTTGTAGCTTCTAGCTGTGAACCTCCCCTGTCCAGTGCCACAAATCACCGTACAAGATCAAAGTGTAGATGTAGATCAAGCCAAGATGGACTCAAACTTCTCCTAGGGTGAGTGTAGCCGTTAGTCTGTTAGCTATTGCTGAACCACTGTCCTGCTTGGTTTCCTTCTGTATTTCTTGTCTCTAATTTGGCAGCACAGCAGAACTTAATTGTGCAATACGGCCATGGAAACCATTAGGCTCAGTGGAAAGGACAGTCACGATTTATGGGCGAGCCCTGATAGTGAAGTCTACATTTATGTTGACTTGATCGCTCATCCCACCACTTAATAAGCTTCACTCGAGCTCTTACAGCAGTGAACAGGTGGTGAAGGCACGGTAGGACGTTCCCCCAAATGAAAGTAGAGGGGGGGATAAGTCGATGATGGCATGTTGAAAGCAGTATTGAAATGGAGGGCTGCTCAGCACATAAGGGTCATATCCAGTGGCTCCCCTACAAACAGGAGATATGTTGCTATATTTTGTCAGTGTATTCCAAAATAGAGTATATTATATAATATATTTTCATTACCTTTTGTATGTATACAGTAAATGTAGGCTGGGGTACTATCACTTTGGCTCAGGCCACAAAAGACCATAATACTGCCATATGCTCCTCTGATAACAGGGACCCAACTGGTGCAAACAGTCCATAACTGAAAGGGTCAGTTTAATGCACATGTGATATTTATTTCAGCCATCATGTCTAAGTAACATATGGAAATGAAGTCGTTTTTGTACATTTGCCTGGCAGAAATGCTTAATCAGATTACTGTTGCACATTTTGTACCCTCAGAAAGTACCTTTAGAAAGCAGCTTGCTTGACAAGCGTACTAGCTTTGAGCGAAGAGTTCAAACATCGCCATCATAAACCTACACAGGCCTACGTGGCTCTAAGCCGCCCTTATCAGCTGACGGTTCAGTAGAATGGTTTAGGAAAAGGAAGTCTTCACCACATGGTGTAAGTCAGTAATCTCTCAGCTATGTTATGTGCACAGACCCAAAGACTCAATGCCTTACACATCAACACACATATATTAACATCCAGTGTTTACATCTCGCAGCCGTACGTGGAAAACAGTGAAGTGCTCATGTACGTTTAACTCCAACATGTTTCCTTGTTGTTGTGAAGGTGTGGTCGAGGCTGAATTGTGATATTTGCCTTGTTGAAACAAGATTTCATTTGCCAGCGCTCACATCAGTTTCTTTTTGGACTGAGACTTATTTGTTTTGATACCACCGTGTTTATTTAATAAATCCTCATGTATTAAACCTTTTGTTATTATTGTTACTTGCAGGAAATTTGGAGCATCGTTTGGATTCTCGCCACGTTTTCTCCTTTATAATGTGAAGCATTGAATTTGAACGTCCAAAAGAGAACACAACCGCCACAGTTTGATATATAGTAATGTATAATATATAATAATACTACTACTACTACTACTAATAATAATGATAATTATAATAATTATTATTTTATTATTATTATTATTATTATTATTATAGGTTACACTTGTGTAGTGCCTTTCACATACCCAAAGATGCTTTACAATTGAAGAAGAGAGAATGAAAGTATTCTGAGAAAAGATTTTTTTTTTAACTGGGCTTTAAAGATGGAAACAGGGGGAGAAAAGCAAATAGATGAAGGTAAGGAGTTCCAGCAACACTAAGGCCCAATCCCATTTCTTATGTTTACCCCTACCCCTTGTTTTTGAGTCTAACCCTCCCCCTTGGAACTGAGTTACAAGGGGTAGTGGTTGAAATCTTCCCCCTATGAAATGGGACAACCCTTCAAGACCCGAATAGATCAGCGGCTTTTATGTAAACAGACGCTTGGGCGCTCGCGGTTCATTCACAACTTTAGTTTTTAATCAATCAATCAATCTAATGAGTCACCGAATAAAGAAGAGCACAAACAAAAAAACTACACTACTTCATTACCAGGCTGCTAGCGGTGCTCTGTATGTGACCCTGCCAGTCTGCAGAGATACCAGAGCAGGGTGGAGTTCAGCTCCTCACTCCTTAAACACATTTAGGGCATCATATGCCTTCAAAGAGGCGGATGACAGTTATTTATTATCACCACCAATAATTCTTCTGTGACATGAAGCTGAACTTAGCTTTTTAATCGCCAGCTTCATGATCGATTTACAGTACAGCGGCTTTTTAACAGAGAAAACACATATTTTTGGGTCTGTTTGGTCGCTTGTGCAGCCATCTTGCCGATGATTTGCAGGGCATTCTGGGAATTTTCTCATAACACTCCGTTTGGAGTGTGGCTCTGAATAATCTCAGTTTGAAGGGCCATGTAGCCCTAACACTTCAACCTACCCCTCCATCTCAACAACAGTCGGGACAACCCTACCTCTGGACGTGAACGTGCAAACCAGAGGGGTAGGGCTAAGGGCAAGGGCTGAAATGGGATTGGGCCTAGTGTACTTACCGTACACTAACACATTACACTTACCGAGTTACTGCACACCGACACGCTACTTACAGTACACTAACGCATTACACTTACCGAGNACCAACACACTACACTTGAATGGGTCTGGGCTCTTACACAGTCCCTCATCTCTCCAAGGAACCGTCTTAACTTCACTTCAGCTCATCCAGTACAGCAGGAGTGGGGAACTGAGACTGATCAAGCCTGGTCCTCTTGGAGCTCTACCAGGCTCTACCTCAGCAGCTAAACCTGGTAATCAGCGGATGATTTGGAACAGGTGTGCTCTGCAGTTCCCCACCTCAGTAGTAAAGGAACAGTGATTGAGATGTTCTTCAGATTCCCACAGGTGGAAAGGCCATGAAGAGAGGGTGTGTTATTGAAAATATTGGCTTTTGGTTTTGAGTCCTGCCTTCTTGTTGTCCATTTTAATTAAGCCATCTGTCCGACCGTCTTAATCCTGCAATCTGTTGTTCCGCACAGTTTTCTGCAGCTTCAAAGTAAGGCAACCAGATGTGTAATCCTGCAGATGAGAGTTTGGGAACATAGGAACATAGCTATAAAAATTAGAAACCCATTGATTCATCTTTTAATAATTTTAATTTAATTAATTTAATAATTAGTTTCATTCTAAGGATGGATATTTCAGAAACACTAAGAATCTTGTATTCATAATGCATTATAAATTCATTTATACATTGTTATATAGCATACATAATGTCTTACAGTGCCAGGTGTAAGCTTTTATGATTTGTTTTGCTAATTAAGTTAAGTAAATGGCAGAGAAATGTATTAACACCGTATGTCCTGTATTACCAGTTAAACAAACTCAGTTTTCTCAGAGCCAGTAGGAGTGTTGTATTATATGGTGAATTACAGGCTTAGTGTCTACAGTGTTCTCATGGGCAGGTATTATAAGCTGCTATGAAATCTGACATAATTAAGTTATATACTCTTGCAGTATTAAGTCAAGTCAACATTTATTCATATGCGCCTTTTACAACAGATGTTGACACAAAGCAGCTTTACAAAGAATCTGGTGTCCGAGCCCCCAGTGAGCAAGCCAAGGGCGACAGGGGCAAGGAACAACTCCCTCAGTTCAAAAGGAAGAAACCTCGAGAGGAACCAAGACTCAGAAGGGGAACCCATCCTCCTCGGGTCAACACCAGATAACAAGACAAGCAAAAGAAGGAGCATTCAGTGTTTTGTAAGGTAGAGGAATAAATGTCTGATTAGTCCGTAATTAAATAGCTGGGTCATCGGATGGGTCAGCAGGACGCAGGCCAAGCTTCCACAGTGCAGGACAGCCAGGAGCTCCGTGGTGGTTAAAGACAAGCAGTGGCTCCCAGTCAAAGCAGATGTAGCAACAGGTAGGTTTTAAGCCTGGACTTAAAGACTGAGGCTGTATCTGAGTCCCAAACACTGACTGGTAGGTTATTCCAAAGCTGGGGGGCCTTGTACGAAAAGGCTCTGCCCCCTGATGTAACTTTGTTAATTCTAGGTACTAACAGAGGGCCCGCACTTTGCGATCTAAGGTCACATGATGGTTCATAATACGAGATAAGTTCAGTGAGGTACAGAGGAGCGAGGCCGTTCAGAGCTTTATACGTCAGAAGACGAATTTTATACTCAGTGCAGAATTTAACTGGTAACCAGTGTAAGATAGTTAAGACTGGGCTGATACGGTCAAACTTTCTAGTTCCTTTAAGGACTCTGGCTGCAGCGTTTTGGACTAACTGAACTTTGTTAAGGCTTTTGCTGGAACAACCAGAAAGCAGGGCATTACAATAATCCAGCCTTGAAGTAATAAAGGCGTGAACTAGCTTTTCTGCATCCTGTACGGACAGTGCATTTCTTAGTTTCGCAATATTGATTCACTGTTTATGTTTACAAATTGATAGCGGTCACTTAAGTAAGATTGTATTAAGTAGTATGCATGTGATTGCATAGTATGCAAGTACTTAAGAGACATTATACAATAATAATAATAATAATAATAATAATAATAATAATAATAATAATAATAATCTGTGAATGTATGTAACCTATGAATAGTTAAAATGCTTTTTAAAAAGTCAATATTACTGTTAGTAGGGTGAGACACCACTTGTGACCACTAGAGGGCAGCATAGCATTAGATTCCCTGCTCAATTTAATCCTGGTATTTGAGGCTTGTTGCTTCTTAAAATACCACATACACTTAATACAGTAAAAAGTACCAAGAATTCCTTCAAACAGTATTTGATGTCTTCTGAGTCCGTTTGAAGAACTGGCTGATTCCAATTTTTTACTGAGTTACTGTACACCAACACGCTACTTAGACTACACTAACGCACTACACTTACTGAGTTACTGTACACCAACACACTACTTACAGTACACTAACGCACTACACTCACTGAGTTACTGTACACCAACACACTACTTACAGTACACTAACACATTACACTTACTGAGTCACTGTACACCAACACACTACTTACAGTACACTAACGCATTACACTTACTGAGTCACTGTACACCAACACACTACTTACAGTACACTAACGCATTACACTTACTGAGTTACTGCACATCAGGTTTGGTTTGATTGGGTTAATAATAAATGTCTATTTTCTGGTAATTAGATGTTTATCAGGTTTAAATTTCATGTGGGCAGAACCCAGCCGAGTTTTATGCGTCAGCTGAAACATTGGCACTGGAGTTCACCCAGAGAACTACACTGAGTTCTGCAGAAGTGGGACGCTGTGTAAAATGCCTTTATTTTCATGCCATTTCTGTGTTTTTGTGAGTCACCACTGTCTGTTTTTCCCTTCAGCTGCTTTATTGCTAAGCCCACACACTAAAAAAGGATGGTTCTTCAATCATTCAAGTGAATGGTCTATTTAGAACCATGAGTTTGCATGGTGAAATGGTTCTTCAGACTGGAGAATGTGTTGGATATGATTCTACATAGAACCTTTTTTGAAAGTGATTCTATATAGCATCAAAGGGAAGAACCACTTTTTTGGTGCTATATAGAATCAAATACCATGCTGCTTGAAAGAGCACTTTATCACTTTTAATTTTATGTGAATTTTTACAGACATGGGAACAAAATATGATCAGATCTTCATTTAACTCATAACAGCAGATAAAGAGAAGTAATCTGTATTTGTTGGCAAAAGTTTGTGAAGCTCTTCTTCTAGGAATTGGTGTGACCTCCTTTGAGTAGCAATGACTTCAAGCACAGGGTTCCTATGACTGTTGATTGACTTGTAGCAGGGGTCTCCAGTCTTCAGTGGTGGATGAATTGCACAAGCCATGTAGTTGAGTTAAAGTAGAGATCCCCAAGGTAAAATACTCCTCCAGTGTCAGTAGAAGTTCCTCCCTTTAGACCTCCACTGGAGTAAAAGTACTAAAGTATTTACCTTCAAATGTACTTAAGTATGGAGAGGAACAGGAGCATGATTTATTATGGCTCTAATGTCCTATTATCATTTCTGGAACAAGACTCTTAATCAGCTCAGTGTAGGTGAAGAGACTCTAGTGTCTCTCAGTCCTCCAGTCTTTAATAGAAGCTCATTAATTAGTCTGACACTGACGTCTATTCAGATGATCATAAGCACAGAACACTGAAGGAGAACAGGTTCCATTAGCTAGAACCAAACTCTGTCCAACAGGTCAAAACAAGCTCCAAACAAAGTGACCACTGTACCCTGATTGGTGGGCTCGCTTCATGCTTCTTTCGTTTGGACACGTTACATGTAATTCAGTAAGTGTAATGCGTTAGTGTACTGTAAGTAGTGTGTTGGTGTACAGTAACTCAGTAAGTGTAATGCGTTAGTGTACTGTAAGTAGTGTGTTGGTGTACAGTAACTCAGTAAGTGTAGTGCGTTAGTGTACTGTAAGTAGTGTGTCGGTGTACAGTAACTCAGTAAGTGTAGTGCGTTAGTGTACTGTAAGTAGTGTGTTGGTGTACAGTAACTCAGTAAGTGTAACGCGTTAGTGTACTGTAAGTAGTGTGTTGGTGTACAGTAACTCAGTAAGTGTAGTGCGTTAGTGTACTGTAATAGCGTGTTGGTGTACAGTTACTCAGTAAGTGTGATGTGTTAGTGTACTGTAAGTAGTGTGTCGGTGTACAGTAACTCAGTAAGTGTAATGTGTTAGTGTACTGTAAGTAGCGTGTCGGTGTACGGTAACTCAGTAAGTGTACTGTGTTAGTGTACTGTAAGTACATTTCCACTGCTATGCCGATGACATGCAATTGTATATTTCAGCTAGACAAGATGTGTCACGCCTGCTGGCTCTCTTCTCACCCCTGATCTCCCGGACTCCATTTCCCATAACCCACCACCCGATGACGTCACTGTCACATGCCCGCCAACTCCCAATCCCGTTCCGTTTTCTAGATCCGAGTAACCCGAGTATTGATCACACACCTGTTGTTCATTCAGTCTGTTTGTATATATACTCCTCTCTCACACTGCTCATTGCGAAGTAGTGCTGCTCTGTGATTACTCTTGCTTGCTACTCTGGTTTTGACTTTATTCTGATTCGCTGGTTTACTCTTTTGTCTTTGCCCTTTTGGTACTTTTGCTGTTCTGATTGTTTGCCTGGTTTTGACGTCCGCTTGTTTCTTCACTCTGACTCTGTCTTGCCCTTCTGTTATGTCCGCCTTGCTCTTGTTGCTGCTGTGTTTGATTACAAACCTGTTAAATAAACCTCGCCTTGATTTTAGCTCAGCACTCGTCACAATCTGTTTGTCCATCAACACAAGATGATACACTTCAACTTGATAAGATAGAGGACTGTCACTGAAGACTGGAAATCAAGTAACTTCCTCCTACTAAACTCAGACAAAACAAAAGTTATTCTTCATGTTCCCAAAGCTGCAAGAAACAAGCTGTCTGCATTACCAGTTAATCTTAATAGCTTCTTAGTCACACCAGGTACATCTGTAAAAAGTCTTGGTGTCACGATCGACCCTGATCCGGCCTTCGATGGGCATATGACTAATATTACTAGAATAGCTTTTCTACATCTACACAATATTGCGAAACTAAGAAATGCACTGTCCGTACAGGATGCAGAAAAGTTAGTTCACACATTTATTACTTCAAGGCTGGATTATTGTAATGCCCTGCTTTCTGGTTGTTCCAGCAAAAGCCTTAACGAAGTTCCTTTAGTCCAAAACGCTGCAGCCAGAGTCCTTAAAAGAACTAGAAAGTTTGACCGTATCAGCCCAGTCTTATCTAACTTACACTGGTTACCAGTTAAATTCTGCATTGAGTATAAAATTCATCTTCTGATGTATAAAGCTCTAAACGGCCTCGCTCCTCTGTACCTCACTGAACTTATCTCATATTATGAACCGCCACGTGACCTTAGATCACAAAGTACGGGCCCTCTGTTAGTACGTAGAATTAACAAAGTTACATCAGGGGCCAGAGCCTTTTCATACAAGACCCAGCCTCAGACACAGCCTCAGTCTTTAAGTCCAGGCTTAAAACCTACCTGTTCAGTCGAGCGTTCGGTAATTCGTTTGTCTGCTAGATAAAAGGTGCAGGTCCAGGGGTCCACTGACAGAGAGTGTTTGGTAAGCTGGGAATGTTGGTGCTGTCGTCCCGCTGCTCTTCATGTTCACTCAGGTATGTTGACGGTGGAGCAGAGGGTCGCTGACTTCTCAGGGAGCCCTCATGTCTTTGTTACCTTCTGGCTCTCCCTTTTAGTTCTGCTGGAGTCACTGCTGCACTCTGTTAACACCATATAGTGTGTTCAGATCTTCTGTCAGAGCTAACAATCTGTCTGTTCTCTTTGCCTGAGCTGAACTGCTGCCCATCCTGTGTGGTCTGA
>CM067480.1:3891796-3929511 GCA_034552555.1 Semaprochilodus insignis
TAATCTGCCCTTGTTGCTGGGAGGCCTGTTCCTGAGCTAATCCAGGATATTATTTCACAAAATTTCCAATATCAAGCTGGTTTCTCTTCCATATGTTTAAACATTGACCAGGAATGCCCTCCATCTCAACAAGAAAATGCAGACCGCCTTGGTCTCACCAGGCCTCAATGGATCATTGTGCCCTTTTTGCTGGGAGGGCTGTTCCTGAGCTAATCTGGAATATTTTGCCTTTACATTACCTGTATCCTCCTTGTTACTATTCCAGATGTTTAAATTTCATACGGATAATCTCCTATCTGGAGAACAAAGGGTAGACTGCCTTTGTCTCGCCAGGCCTCAAGGGATTATTCTGCCCTTTATGCTGGGAGGCCTGTTCCTGAGCTAATCCAGGATATTATTCCACAAAATCTGCTTTATCCTGCTGGTTTGTTTTCCATATGTTGAAACATTGAATGGGAATGCCCTCCATCTCACAGGATCATTGTTCCCTTTTTGCTGGGAGGCCTGTTCCTGAGCTAATCTGGAATATTATGCCTTTACATTGCCGATATTCTCCTTGTTACTCTTCCAGATGTTGTAAAATCCATACAATTTATCTGCTATCTAGAGAACAAAGGGTAGACTGCCTTTGTCTCGCCAGGCCTCAAGGGATTATTCTGCCCTTTTTGCTGGGAGGCCTGTTCCTGAGCTAATCCAGAATTTTACAACGTAGCATAATCAAACTGATTATTTGCTGTACAGAGAACAAATGCTAGACTGTTGTTTGTCTCACCCGGCCTCACGCGAGGTTTCTGTAGTTTTGCTGGGAGGCCTGTGGCTGAGCTAATCCAGAATATAACGGCATGCAGTCTTCTATATGCAGCCTGTTTCTCCTCCAGATGTTGTAACATTGAATGTAAGCATTCTCCACCTTGTGAGAAGTAGCCTTACCAGGTTGCCTGTTTACCGGGAGGCCTGTTCCTGAGCTGGTTTATGACGATGTGACGTCTGCCAGGTTCTCCTTGATTTGGGACAAATTATGGAAGAAACATCAGACACTGTGAAATCTGTGGGAAGATCTCTAAACAACATAGCAATTACCTAAAACACCACAGTCTACAAAGACACAGCCCATGATTCCGAGTAACTATGGACTGATTTCAGGTTCGTATTAAACTTGTATTGAAGATTAAAAATTGTTTAGGTAATACTAGTGCATTTCATATTGTCTCCTATTTCTGGGGCGACATATGGGCTGTGTCCAGAAAGCCTCAATTTGCTGCTTTCTCCTACAGATCCTGCTCCACTCCTCTGCAACCAGGAGACCGAGTTCATGACACCATCTTATGGCCTGTCCAAATACTGGAGGCAATGAGAGAAGCAGCTTACAATGCTGCTTAAAAGTAAAGCTTTCAAGCACATACTGTAATAGGTTCATCAAATGTATTGAGGCTGAAAAGAATCAGCTGTTCCATTTCCCCAGTTTCTGCTCATTCTCTCTACTCCTCCTGCTCTTTTGTTCTGCTCGATTCCTCCATGTTATGCCAGGGTAGGAGAGGAGCAGCAGCGAAAGTTTCTGGAGGCAGCCTTTGTCTCCCTTAGTCTCTCCATTGTTACAACACAATCGTCCAAACATATTTCTCCCCATTTTAATATTCCAATACTGTGTGTTTCCTCAAGTCAATAGATTTAGTCAATAGTTGTGGCATGTACAAACGTTTTGGCACTCTGACCATTCCAACATTTCTTTTTAGCCAGTCTACAGTTTTTCATGCTGTGGCTTTAGCTTTACAAAATCAGAACAAGGGTGTTAAAGCTATCAGTACTTTGGTGCTGAGTTCAAACCAAAATTAAAGATTTGAAGAAAAAATCAATTTTGTTTTTTCTACAGTTGTGCTGTCGGCTAAACATGCTGCCCTAGCTGTTGAAGCTGGAATTGTAAAAGACAAAAAGGAAACAGAATTTATACACCTTAAACATGAACGGGATTTGTTTGGTTTGGGCCTTTTCTCAGTCACAGACAGGATAAGACAGTCGGGTGTCAGAAGTCTGCTTCATTAGTTTTGCCCTGTAGCCTTAAAGCTAATGTGGCTAATGCAAGTTGCATTGCTTAAAGCAAGCTAATGCAAAAATAAGGCAGTAAAGTATGTGACAGCTTTCTGTGCCTTACTTTTGCATTAGCTTGCATAAAGTAATGCCACTTGCAGTAGCGACATTAGCTTCATGGCTACGGTGCAAAACTAAAGAATCAAACTTCTGACCCCCAACATCTCTTATCCTGGTTTGGGAAAGGAGAAAATTCCTTTAAGCATTCTGGTTTTTTCCAGTGAAACAGCTTTCTGTGGAATACAAGCTAGTATTGAACTTTTGCAGCTTTTCCAACTGCTTTAATACTCCTTAACTATTTACTGGGTGAATTATGAAATATGCAGTCAAATGCAGAAGCTTGGGCAGCCCTGGCCAATTTATATATTTTGTTGATTTTTGTTTTACGTGGATTAAAATACACAGCCTGTACAGAGAAAATATGGCCCAATTATGGCAAAAAAAAAAAAAAAAACAGCACAGAAAAACAACATGTGGGAAATTATGATAAGTGCAGCTGCAGCTTGATACGTGTATGGAAATACTTTTTGTGTTCCAGACAGACCATCACAGATTATTAATATACTCACAAAAACCAACTTACAGAGGCGCCTCATAGACTGGCATCCAGACAGACTTCCAAGGTGAGTGAGTTTATTCATATTAGCGTTACATTAACAACATATTCATAGTGTTATGCTATTATCCACATCCCGAGATACACATTACCTTTAGGTTTAGTTTGAGACAGCTGGCACTGCTGTGCAGCCAACTTAAGGGTGCAACTAAAGGTGAAAGGCTACTATGTTTAGGCTAACGTAATGTTGCCAATGGCTAACATCCTTACCCTTCAATCTGTGAGCAGAGCTCAACCATATGGGTTATGGGATATGGGCAATATTTATTGAGCTACACATACAGAAGTAGTGTCTCTCCGACAGCACGGCGCAGGACTACATGCACACAGACCATTACAACAACTGCTCTTGACACCAGGACAGCGTCACCAACGACCGCAATGGTGTCATGCCAGACTGTCATGGAGTGACTTGGGTTAGCAAACATGGCGGCCCGACGCCATACTGAGAGACAGTTCTTCTGTTTGTGTAGCTCAATAAATATTGATCATATCAGTCTAAATTTATCATCATTTATCGTTCCTGGTAACCTTTATCTTCCTTCCCAATAGCACTGCAATGCCACGCATCCTTCTGCGTGCTATATAGCTATTCTTTTGATGATGAGTGAACAAAGAAGGACAGACTGCTTAAGGAAAGCATACGATCAGATAAAAATACAGCTTTTTGCACATAAAGCCTTCAGTCTCCCAAAGCAAAAGAAAAAAGTAGATTTTTAAATGTAGCTGAATTAAGAAGTTGATGTGGCAACCTCATGCAGTAAGGTGATAGGGCACTGTGCAGTTTTACTCCTATCACTACGTTACGAAGCCGTTTCTTAACAGATTTTCAGAAATAATAAAATTCTGAACAGCGCATGAACAAGACTTACCTCTGATCCATTTCAAGATATCTGTCTGAAGACGCTGCAGCAGCTCCTCCACTTCTTATTAGAATTAGAATGTTCTAATGTTGTGGCATGGAAACCACATTATTAGCTCATTAGCTTTTATGATGTCATACAGATACATTAAGAAGCGGTTTTATATTGAGAGAGAGAGCTAGACTGCTGATGACATCACAATATACACGACAGAGTGAAGCCACTTGGCCACTGTATACGTCCCTCTCTGCTGTGTAAACTGTAAACACATATATGCTAAACATACTGAGATGTCCTGTTTCCTGCAACCCTATCCAGTTAATGAGTTGTGGCAAGACATTTCAAGTGAAAGGATCAGTGTAGTGCTTTTAGATGAATCAATAATATATCATAGTCAATCTGATCCATAAATTCAATATTTAGTTATACGCTTATTAGTATTAATGTAGTTTAGTTACAACACACACACACACACACACACACATACATACACATATATATATATATGTACAGGCAAACGCATATACACTATATTGCCAAAAGTATTTGCTCGTCTGCCTTCACATCCATATAAACTTGAGTGACATCCCATTCTTAATCCATAGGGTTTAATATGGTGTCGGCCCACCCTTTGCAGCTATAACAACTTCAACTCTTCTGGGAAGGCTTTCCACAAGGTTTAGGAATGTGTTTATGGGAATTTTAGACCATTCTTCCGGAAGTGCATTTGTAAGGTCACATACTGATGTTGGGCGAGAACGCCTGGCTCGCAGTCTCCACTCTAATTCATCCCAAAGGTGTTCTGTCGGGTTGAGGTCAGGATTCTGTGCAGGCCAGTCAAGTTCTTCCACATCAAACTCGCTCATCCATGTCTTTATGGACCTTGCTTTGTGCACTGGTGCGCAGTCATGTTGGAACAGGAAGGGGTCGTCCCCAAACTGTTCCCACAAAGTTAGGAGCATGAAATGGTCCAGAGTCTCTTGGTCTGCTGAAGCATTAAGACTTCCTTTCACTGGAACTAAGGGGCCGAGCCCAACTCCTGAACAACAACCCAACTAGCACTATGCGCCTCAGCATCCGTTGACCCCGCTCTGTCATTGTACGTGGCCTACCAGTTCATGGCTGAGTTGCGGTCATTCCCAATTGCTTCCACTTTGTTGTAATCCCACTGACAGTTGACTGTGGAATATTTAGTAGGGAGGAAATTTCTCGACTGGATTTGTTGCACAGGTGGCATCCTATTGACACAGTGGAATTCACTGAGCTCCTGAGAGCGACCCATTCTCTCACTAATGTTTGTAGGAGCAAGTCTCAAGTATTAACCTTAAAGTCTCAAGCAAGTCCCAAGTTAATGCAGGAAGTTTCAAGCAACTCAAGTCCTTCTATAAGTCAAGCAAGTCTCAAGTCAAGTTATATGAAGTTATGATGCTGTAACTAACGAACAGTTTTCGTATTTAAATCATTTAAAGACAGCAGCTATAAAGAGCGGAATTTATATTAAGCATTAACGAACACTGTTTCATTTCTTCTTCACCTTTTAACTCATCTGTGTTTCTCATATGACGCTGCATCATTGTTTCCTGGTACAGGGCACAAAAACCCGGTGGCCAAGAAGTGCAAAACAAATTAACATTCGAGAAATTCGACAAAATTACAAAAGCAAAAACACTTTTACAAGGGCCAACAAATTTATTTATTACAGAAAACAAAATTACGAAAGTAAAAATAAATTTACAAGATGTGAAACACGTTTACCAGTACCGAAACACTTTTATAAACTGCAAATTCTGACGGAAAGGGTAGGTCTAACACACAGGAAGTGCTTGTTGCGAACAGGTGACGTCTAAACCACTTGGTTAATCAACTCCAGGTGGTTTAGACATCGCCTGTTTGTCTCTTTCTTCCACCCGCACTTCCTGTGTGACAGACCCACCCTTTCTGTCAGAATTAGCAGCTTGTAAAATTGTTTCGGTACTGGTATAAGTGTTTCACGTCTTGAAAATTAGTTTTTCCTTTTGTAACTGTATAAATCCCTAAAAATACAAATATTTAATAATAAATCAAGTCATTTCGAGTCATCTGTCTCAAGTCAAAGTCAAGTCTCAAGTCATGAATACCAAGTCAAGTCGAGTCTTTTATTAGTGTTAGTCAAGCAAGTCTCAAGTCCTTAAATTTGTGACTCGAGTCCGACTCAAGTCAAGTCATGTTTACCAGCTGCGTGTAGAAGCAAACAAGCCAGCAACTAGTGCGCTGCAGAGAAAACATGTTCATAATCACAAGCAGCTAAACACATATAACATATATAACACCCTTTAAATACCTCATTCACTCACTCACTCACTCACTCGTCTTCTAAACCATTTAATCCTACTGGGTCGTGGGGGGTGCTGGAGCCTATCCCAGCGCTGCACTCAAAGGGCAGAAGCCAGGATACACCCTGGACAGGCTGCCAGTCCATCACAGGGCCCTAAACTGATGCACATAACTGTTTAACCTGTGTCACAGCCCCAGCATATGGCTGGCTGTGGTGCTGCCCACTTGTCTGAGGACAGTCATGTATTTCATGCAGTGCTTATTGTGTGATCCCATGAGGAAGTTCATATGGCTTTGTTTAGATTAAACTTCATCCCAGCACTCACTGAGCAGAAAGCAGGACCCCGGAGAGGTCACCAGCCCATCACATACATACCCTTTCACACCTAGGGGGCAATTTAGCATCTCCACATTACCTGGCTGCATGTCTTTGGACTGTGGGAGGAAACCAGACCCCCTGAGGAAACCCACACAGACACGGAGAGAACATGCACAGAGGACACACAGAAAGGACCCCGGACGTCTGGCTGTGGATTCAAGCCTAGGCCCTTCTTACTGTGAGGCCATAGTGCTGCCCACGTCACTACGATGAGTTTGGAGTCTGGATTACAGCAAACCCAGGTGGGAGATAACAAAGACCACATGCATAGTCCAAAAAGTAGGTGGGTGTGGGTGGGCATGGCATGAGAGCAGGCAACAATGGTGCAGAAGTGGGCAAGAACTTTTATCACTGCTGGCAGACGTGAACAGTGGTTGAATCGTGAAGGTACAGACTTTAATAATCCAGAGCAGATCATTCACATAGCTGTATTATCATTACTGTAACACCTTTCAAAGGAATAATGCAGTCAATATGTTACAGTCTGTGTATCTTCCGGTCAACCCATGTCGTGCATCAACTCACGCATCCTTCTGCCTCAGTACTGAGCTTAGCCACTGGGGACTCCGTTTCCCAGGATACCCTGGGTGAGCATGTGACCTCCAGTATGTAGCCAGCAACCTATTCCAGATCAGCCTCAGCTGATTACTGATTTTTCTCAGCTGCTTCATGTTCTGTTTAAGATGTTTATTTTGTTTATTTATGTTTATTTTGTATCTGTATATTAATTTCATACCAAGCCTTTCTCTTCTCGTTGTACTCTCTGGTTTTTTCATTTTTGGCCTACAGTTCGACTGTGTTTTTGGATCTCCCTTTTGTGTATGCTTGCCTTTGTGTCGACCCTTTGCTTGTTTTTGATTTGGCGATAAACCTTTGTAGCCTCATCTGCATGCGCCATACTTTGACCCAAACCTCACAACCCATATACTGGATAATGCAACTTCATAATGTTACATCTTCAAAACACACCCTTTATTTCATATAAATTGTGAATTCTCAGCTTCTTTCCATTTTCCATCTCCCGTTTTCTATTCCTAACAACATTCTGGGATATACGGCTATGAAAACGTTTTAAACTTGTTTCATCGACATGTGGAAAGGTCACCAGCAGGGGGCGATATGAGGATTTAAACATAGAACAAATAACAGACCTCATGTAGCATGTAGGGGCACCATCCTGAGACCCTGCACCATGTTATCAGCTCCACTTACCATATAGGAGCACTTCTACAATTACAGACTGTAGTCCATCTGTTTCTCTGTATACTTTATTACCCTGTTCTTCAATGGTCAGGACCCCCACAGGACCACCACAGAGCAGGTATTATGTGGGTGGTGGATCATTCTCAGCACTGCAGTGACACTGACGTGGTGGTGGTGTATTAGTGTGTGTGTTGTGCTGGTGTGAGTGGATCAGACACAGCAGTGCTGCTGGAGTGTTTCAACACTGTGTCCACTCACTGTCCACTCTGTTAGACACTCCTACCTTGCTGGTCCACCTTGTAGATGTACAGTCAGAGATGATAGCTCATCTGCTGCTGCACAGTGCAGAGTTGGTCATCCTCTAGTACTTCATCAGTGGTCACAGGACGCTGCCCACAGGACGCTGCCCACAGGACGCTGTTAGCAGGATAGTTTTGGTTGGTGGATGATTCTCAGTCCAGCAGTAACACTGAGGTGTTTTACTCTGGTTCCTATCACCACCAATGTGAACAAATCTGACTCTGACGTTAGTAATGATGCACAGCTCTTTATTCTCTACAGATTATGACTAGATCTGTTCATGGTTTCCTAATGTACAGTCACTAGATTACTAATACAGCTGAAATGTAAACATGCTGCCCATGTTTGTCGTTGTCCATGATGGCTTGATATGAGTTATAGCACCTCTTCAGTCTTATGTGCCACAGTGTCGCATAGACCACTGCCCAGCAAATGCAACAGAGAAGGGTGTACGTAGCCCCTCCAGCACTTCACATGTCCAATTAATAACGTGTTGCTACGGCAACAGGAACAAACACAGTGTTGCAATTATCCTGTAAAGTTAAAGAGACAAACATGACGTCAGCGCTTCAGCAGAGGGGGTTATTCAAGAGACTGCTGGACCTGTGATTCTGAACTGCACAGCACCAAAGCCAACTTCTCTTGAGCGAGAGCAATGCTGACGTGCCTGAGTCTCAGTTTTACTCGGGCATGGAAATAGCCGGGGTTTCCATGGGAATGCTGGGAGTTTTTAATTATTTTTTTTTTCTTTTGCAAGAATGTGTCAAATACACTCATCATCAAGAGTACAGTTGCACAAATAGCTGCACCAGAAGGAATCAACCCACAGGAATGAAACTTGATGGGTAGGTTTGACAACGTGAGACATGCACTTGATTCAAGTTTCACGCTCCGCTGTGCCTAGGACGTAAGCAAGGACGAGCCGTCTTCTTGCTGTATTATATGATGTGTTGTTTTGTTGACCAAAGTAACCATTAGTCATAGTTTGTACACACAGTGCACACAGATTGGGCAGTTGTTCAGCTCAGGCAAAGAAAACACACAAGCAATGAGCTGTTAAATGAAGTGTTTAATGAAGTGGGGATACCATATATACCCTTAGAATTCCCATTCATGGATTTTAATAATAAAGCAACCTTTATCTTCCTTCCCGAAAGCACTGCAATCCCACACCTTCTTCTGGGTGCAGATATTCTTTTGATGATGAGTGTTTGCAGTGAGAACAACTCGGTTTATAGAAATGTCTAAAGTCATTTACACTAGAATAGAAGACTGTCTATTTATCTACCTATCCACCTGTCTATTTACACTACCCAGTCAAAAGTTTAGACACCCCCTACTAAATTGTCACGTCACGTCACGTCCTGTCCTGTCTAGTCTAACCTAGCCCCTGTTTTTCCGTTTTCTCTGGCTTCCTGTTTGTCCTGTCACTTCCATGTGCCTTTTGTCTTTTTCCATGTGCTTCTGTTTTGGTTTTTGGCTCCTCCTGTCTCCGCCCCTTGTCAGTCCCCTCACCTGTCCTTAGTTTGTAGCTCCGCCCCTTCCCAGGTGTTCCTTGTTAGTCTATGTCCTCTTATACCCCCTGTAGTCCCCTGTATTCTTGGTTGGTGTCTTGTTCCCCTGCTGGTGTTTTGTTTCCTTGTCTGTTACTTTTGTAGTCCTGTTCAGTTGTGTCTCAGTTGTTTAGTTTCTTTGGTTTTGTTTTATTTTTGTTCATTAAATCCTTGCGTTTATATCCGGCCTCCTCGTCCTGTCCTCCACGTGACATAACACCAAGCCGATTATGGATATAGCAAGGATGATCCTTGAGTGTGAGGGGTACAGGGCACAACTGGAGAAACTGCAGCCTACTATGGAGGCTAGAACACCTTCAAGGCCTCCTTCTCTGGCGCTACCTTCTCCTCCTGAGGACTCTGCCTGGTCTGCGGCTCCTCAAAAGGCCTCAGCAGGCCCGCCTGCCTCCGAAAAGGCCTCAGCTGGCCCGCCTGCCTCCGAGGACGTCGCAGCAGGCCCGCCTGCCTCCGAGGACGTCGCAGCAGGCCCGCCTGCCTCCAGGGACGTCGCAGCAGGCCCGCCCGGCCCTGCCCGTGGTTGCCGAGACTCCTGTCCTGCCCGTGGTTCCCGAGACTCCTAACCTGTTGGCTGCTGCTGCCCAGGCTATGGCCCTTGCTTCACCAGTTGCCCAGGATGTGGCAGCTGGCCTTATGGACACCAGCCTCCCTGCCCGGCCGCCCTCGCAGTTCCCTGCCCGGCCGCCCTCGCAGTTCCCTGCCCGGCCACCCTCGCAGTTCCCTGCCCAGCCGCCCATGCAACCTTCCCATTTCCAGTCACCATTCCAGTTCCCTGCCTGGCATAGCTCTTGTTCCGTGTTTTCCCTCATGTTCAACCCCTCTCCTGTTCCAGGTTTTGTGTTTTTTCCGGTTTCCGTGTGTGTCTCTGTTCCTGTCACTGTTAGTGTTCAAGTTCCCATGTCATCAGTGTTGTCTGTGTCTTTGTCCCTGTCCGAGCTATGATTTTTGTTCCTGTCCCCTTCTCATTTCTTCAGCTCTTTGTCCCATCTCCGGTCTGTTCCCCTGTCTCGTCTCCAGTCTCTTCTCCTGTCTGGTCTCCTGTCTGTTCCCCAGTTCAGTCTCCTGTCTGGTCTCCTGTCTGTTCCCCAGTTCAGTCTCCTGTCTGTTCCCCAGTTCAGTCTCCTGTCTGTTCCCCAGTTCAGTCTCCAGTTCGGTCTCCTGTCTGTTCCCTGGTCCGGACATCTGTTCTTTAGTTCTGTTTCAGGCCTCCCCTCTGAGCCAGCTCTCTTGGTGCTCTCTCCTATGCGCCTCGGGAGCTGCGCCTCAGAGGGGGGGTTCTGTCACGTCACGTCCTGTCCTGTCTAGTCTAGCCCCTGTTTTTCTGTTTTCTCTGGCTTCCTGTTTGTCCTGTCACTTCCATGTGCCTTTTGTCTTTTTCCATGTGCTTCTGTTTTGGTTTTTGGCTCCTCCTGTCTCCGCCCCTTGTCAGTCCCCTCACCTGTCCTTAGTTTGTAGCTCCGCCCCTTCCCAGGTGTTCCTTGTTAGTCTTTGTCCTCTTATACCCCCTGTAGTCCCCTGTGTTCTTGCTTGGTGTCTTGTTCCCCTGCTGGTCGTTTGTTCCCCTGCTGGTGTTTTGTTTCCTTGTCTGTTGGTTTTGTTTCCCTGTCGGTTACTTTTGTAGTCCTGTTCAATTGTGTCTCAGTTGTTTAGTTTCTTTGGTTTTGTTTTATTTTTGTTCATTAAATCCTTGCGTTTATATCCGGCCTCCTCGTCCTGTCCTCCACGTGACATAAATAGGTGTTGGTGGTGATCTTAAAGACTCTACAGACTTACACTTAACAGCTCCAACTGATGAGATGTCTGAAACAGTACATATCCTGATATACCGCTGTTAGGGAAAGCGATTGGCAGATACTGACTTTCACGTTGGACCACATGGGGTTGCCAATCACCTTGGTCTTTATAAACTGTGGGCTCAGTCGGAAATGGGTACCTGGGGCAACGGCGGTGCTTTAAGTGCTGCACGTTGGACTCTTCTTGAAGGAGGTTGCTCTCTTCTTGGGTCTCGTGCTCTCTCTCCTGGGGACACCATTCCATCACCTTATACAAACCTGAATGCTGCCATGGATACTGCTTGAGCTGGCCAACCATGGGCTCATGGACTGAGCTGGCCCCCTTTCGAGGTGATTCGGAGACTCGGACTACAGGTGAGCTGATCTCTCAGTGGGTCCAACCAGATGTAGGCACACACCGTTACACTGGTTCACGTCTCACGTCAAATTACAACACATAGGAGCAGTGTGTCTTTGTTACAGCCAGGGCCAGGATATGCTAATTCAACCCTAGACATTTTGGTGGTGTGGCTCCATGTGTCAGTGGTTCCTGGACTTCCTGGAATTCCTTCACATATACTCTTGATGTATCACACTATTATATTTCCACCATATCTCCATCTGTAATATATATTTAGTTACGCAAATAAGTTAGTGCTTAGTTTCGGTTGAGCTACTCTTTCAACGTAGTGAATATTCTGATATATTATGATGTAATTATTATATTAGATTAAAATTGAAAAATGAAACAAGCCTTTAGTTATAGCTGCTACTTTGTCATATGACATTTCCCTTGTTTTTCTCGGCAGAGTCAAACATAAAGCCCTTGGTGAATATTAGAAAGGCGCTGTGACTCACACAGACAGGGATAAGCGTAATGACCAGAAAACCGTTAGTCACCCTTTCTCTCTGTGCCAGTGACAATGCCATGAAGTGGAATTGTTGGCACGAACAAGCCCCATGCTAATCACGCTACCTGCTATCAACAGGAGTAATTGAGCAAAATAAGCAGGCAAACAGGAACGCATGGAGCACATCCAAAGTTGGCTATTAAGCTTGTTAAAGAGGTTTCTTGGTGTAAACCGCTGCTACACTGCAGCTAGCTTCTTAAAGCTCCTTTCCATCTTGTAGCATGACTGCTTTGTGTCACGCAGGACTCAGGATGAAAGCTTTGAGCGTAATCCTTTAAGAGCTGCTCTGGGTGTCAGCAGGATGTGAAACAGAAAAGGTAATTTGTGTCAAAAGATTAAATAAGTGGCAGAAACTTTAGTGGGGACTCAGTATGCCACAAGCTTAGCGTGCCAGAACATTTTGTGGACCAACAATAGCAAGTGGGTGAGTTTTATACACTCTGGGCCAATTTGAAGTCTGCTCAAAACAGCTTTCAATTTTAATTTCACTTCTGTTTGCTGGCAAATTCCCATTTGTCTGATACAAGGAACAAACCTTTTGAAGGAAAACTCAGCCAAACCAACTGACTGACAGCCTCTTCAGTTTTTCAGCAGCAGCAGTGGAGACAGAAATGACCTATAAAGAAGAGGAAAGCCAAAGAAAAATAAAGTGTTTCGAAACTTGAGGTCATAAATTGAAGGCCTGGTAGACCACCCAGAATACCACCAGCAAACAAACAGCACTTAAAGCTTTCACCCTTAAGATAGAGGAGAACATCCAGCTCCACTCTGGCTGCAGATTGCATGATGTGTGGAATTCTGCACAACACTGGCAAAGACAATGTTATAAGAGAAAGATCTACACTCATCATCAAAAGAATAGCTGCACCCAGAAGGAGGTGTGGGATTGCAGTGCTATTGGGAAGGAAGATAAAGGTTACCATTTACTGAGCTACACATACAGAAGTAGTGTCTCTCAGTATGGAGTCGGGCCGCCATGTTTGCTAAAACATCATGCCAGACGTCTCGGCATGGAGCTGTAGAGGTTCCTAATGGTGTCCTGTGATAATCCATCCCGTGCAGCTTGAATATTCTCACACAGTCCCTGCAGATGGTGTGGTGGCGGTGGAGTGACACCAGACCTTCCAGACGTGTGACAGCAAACCATTTATGTTGGAGCTGACCACGGTGCCTGCACACCAGGATTCGTTGGTCGTCTCCACCAAGACAAAAGCGGGACTTGTCACTGAATATGACCTGCTGCCATTTTGAGTCACTCCATGACAGTCTGGTACGACACCATTGCAGTCTTTGGTGACGTTGACGTGGTGTTAAGGGCAGTCGTCATAACTGTCTGTGTGTCGTCTGCCACTGGTGCTGGGACTAACAGAATGACTCATGGAGGGCATCACTGCTCACTGAGTGTCCACAATCGTGGCTGTTGAGTCAGTCAGGTACAGCGATAAGGCCCGTAGCTATTTGTGCAACTATTCTTTTGATGATGAGTGTTTAGAGTTACATTATATTAAAACTGAGAAATGAAGACACGGATGACACACATCAGGTTGCAGTCCACTGCACAAAGATGAACACCCTGCAGATAGATTTCCATTGCTTTCCCATTAGCCTGTCTGGCATCCTTTTACCTATTTTAGATTTTGCCAACAAATAAAAGCCTGAGATTTACTTTTGTTCGGTTTCATGCTTGGTCACTTTCACTTTTTCTCTTCCTCATTTCTTTCAATGTCTTGCACCATCTTAATACTACGGAACCTATTGCTAGCTGACCAAACTGAAGCCCTAAAGGCTGCTGAAATTGATGTGTTGACGTGTGGAAGGACATACAGCCAGTCCTGTAGCTGATGCGGTGCCATCTTTTATCTGTTTCATTCTATCCAAATGAACTGAGACACGACTTTTCCGCAGTTTTGCTCAGTTTGAACTAACCAATGCCATCCCTGATCCTTCATTTTCTCTCTGGGAGTGCGTCTGATGTTTCACATTCTCATAGTACTACAAACCGGCATTCTGCTGTACATTTCATGACTAATAGATAAATAGCAGCAGTCTAAAATTTCACCAACCTGAATTCCAAAAACATAGGCATAGGAAGAAGAACAGACAGCAGTTGTTTGTACTTAAACAATAGCAGTGCAAAAACAAGACATTTCATGTATTACATAATCATCTTCTTTCTTTATTGTCAATATACACTCTGCAACATGTTGCTGCAAAAAGGCTGGTCTGGGACTGGGACAGTTTTAAGACATTGCATTTGGGCGTGCCAAAGACCATAGTGTGAAGGAAGTAGCTGAATTTGCAGGTGTATGGAAGCGTACGGTCATACGGGTCTACCAGCAGTGGCAAAAATCCCAATCTACAGGGAATTCTCCTCAGAATTGTGCCAGGGAAGGCATCCACCAAATCTGGCCCAACTGCTTAGTTCTTTGATGCAAGAGTGTCTGAACATTGATGTGGCCTACATCCAGAAACTTGTCCAGTACATGCCCAATCCAATTACAGCTGTTATAGGTGCTTGTGGTTTTAGTCCCAGGTGACTCATTTTTTTGTTCAGTGAGCTTATATTGCCACATGGACTCACGAAAACTTTGACAAACACTGTTCATCACTGCATCCACAAAAGCAAGTTATCTACTGAGCATTGTGGAAGTCATATGTCCAGTGCTTACTACTCTGGGCACAAGCTCATCAGAGAAAAGCCAGGGTCTGTCCTGGTGTGGGAGGTGTGCAGTGCTAAAATGCAACAGTGGAACCAAGATATCATGTGTTTAGCAAAGAAGAGCAGATTAAATGGTAGAAATAGATTCTTTTTCCATCAATAGTTAAAGCTATATACATCAGGTTCTCCTATGGGTAGACATATGGTTACAAGAAGAAGAAGAAGAAGAAGAAGAAGAAGAAGAAGCAGTGGTCAAATAAGAAGCAGTAAAAGAAGCCTAAACAGTAGAAGAGGACCAGAAGATGTGGTCAAAAAAGCAAAGGAAGTAGAAGGCAAAAAAGCCAGAAGAAGGAGCAAGAGAACAAGATGGAGAACCAGATGAAAAAGCAAAAGAAGGAGGAAAAAGAAGAACATACAAAGTTGCAGAAGAAGATGAAGATGAAGTAGAAGAAGAAGCAGCAGATACAGATGTCGAAGAAGCAAATTCAGAAGATGCACAAGCAGAAAGCAGAAAAAGGAGAAGGAGAGGCTGAAGATGAAGATGAAGAAGATTAAGCAGATGAAAAGGAAGCAGACGGAAAAGCAGAAGATGCAAGAGAAGAAGAAGACAACACAGAAAATGAAGAAAGAGAAGCAAAAGACACCTAAGAAAAAGCAGGTGATGCAGAAGAAGAAGCAGAAGGAACCTGAATCATCCACATGTCTCACGATCTCAAACCTACCACCCAAGTTTCATTCCTGTGGGTTGATTCCTTCTGGGTGCAGCTATTTGTGCAGATATTCTTTTAATGATGAGCGCATATCAAAAAATGATAAACAACACAAACGGGAGAAAGTGAGAGCAGTTGTTCTTGGTCTTATAGAGACAGTTTTCTCTGACCAATCAGAATCCTGCAGTGTTTTTACATCACTTTTTGGTTTCGGCTCAGCTTGCTGGTTATTAATCGTGTGGGCTGTTAGTAAAAAAAACATGGTTGAAGTTTGACTCAAGCTTTTGTACTCGTATGAAAAGCACATGTGAGTGGTTTATAGAAAAAGAGGAATAAGAAGATTATTATGCACAGTGCTATTCTGCTCTATCCGCCTGATTTGGCTCATCAGGTAATTACGAAGCACTGAGGCTGATGTGTTAGAGAAAGAAAAACACCAAACCGTTACTAGCACAGAACCCCAGCTCTAAAGTACAGTACATTTATCCAGAGCTACTCATATAAAGAAAATGAACTAGAACACAAAATGAGACTCAGCTTACTCTCTTACAATGAAAGGTTCTAGGAAAGACAGGGTTCTAGGAAAGATGGACAAGGTTGTCTTTATTGTTGGATGCAAATGGACAGTTTGAAAAAAAAAAACAACAACTGAATTTCTAAGCTTTGTTAGATCACACTCTTTGCATGTCAAAATAAATGCAACAGTAGAACCAAGATTTCATGTGCTTACCAGAGAGGAACAGATTAAATGGCAGAAACAGACACTTATCCATCAGTAGTTAAAGAACTGTATACACTCATCATCAAAGGAAGTGTTGGATTGCAACGCTGTTTGGTAGCTACACATACAGAAGTAGTGTCTCTCTGTATGGTGTCAGGCAACGCAACATCCCAAATGTCTCGGCATGGAGTTATAGAGGTTCCTAATGGTGTCCTGTGATAATCCATCCCATGCAGCTTGAATATTCTCACACAGTTCCTGCAGATTGTGTGGAGGTGGAGTTATACCAGGCCTTCTGAACGTGTGACATGTGACAACAAACTACTCATCTTGGCACTGACCACGGTGCCTCCACACATGGATTTGTTGGCTGAGTTGTCCAAGTGTATAGTTTTTTCAGTAGTTTGTTTGTTTATTTTAGGCATTTATTACTTCGTTAACCTCAGTTCTCTCCAGGAGACTTGCTTTCATTTTTTTCAAAGAAATCTGTAGGGATATTTTTTTCTTTTCTTTAGAAGCTGGATACATATTTTGCTTCTCAGACACATTCAGTGATGTTGATGTCTGGACTTTGGGGTGGTCAGTCCATTGTCCACTTTTGCCAATGTTCTTCTTTCTGTCTGTTGCATGTTCTCAGTAAGGGCTTCCTGACAACTATGCATTCTTTCAGACTAATAATGTTGAGGAAGGATGGACAGAAACATCTGTGGATTGTTTTAGGTCTGAAGCAAGAGTCGAGCTTGATTGGTCCTCTCTCTCAAAGATAAAAGCTTTAAGTACTGTTTAGCTGATGGTGACAGTTTTGTTGTTTTTTTAACATCCATGGTTGGAAATACTCTCTTGTTCCTTATGTAACAGGGTTCTCTTACGTCTAGTCTCTTTAGAAATATCTCCTGAAAAATGAATGAGCTGTGCTTATACGCTGTGTTGAATGACCTTGCATAGTAATGTATATCAGTCTTATAGGCACAGTAATGAAAACAGCCTGTGCAGCGGTTAAGGATAAAGAGGGGCAGGGAGCACAGTCATGTAAAACTGAATTGCAGTTTTTTGGCACATGCATCCACATAAATATCATAATATTACCTCAAGGTAAAAATCTAAAATGTAAAATGTGGGTGCTTTAATAGTTATAATAGCAGCAGGACCTTTCTCTGACAGGCAGCAACCTGTTGCCTCCCTTAGACTCCTGTCTCCATTCGTTCAGCACTCTACATCTCTGTCCAGACTTCTGTTACGACTTCTGTTCAGTCTTCATAGCCTAAGGACATAACTCCAAGTCAGAGACTTTGCCTGTGGCAACACCTGTAATCGCACATCAGCGTGGGCTCACCTGCATCGTCAGGGTGAAGCAGAGTGGGGCTTGCAAGCCTTCTTGACTGACTATGCAGGTTTGAGAGCGATCAGCACAGAGGGTACCACCACCGAGCTATTGTGTTCTGTCAGTAGGCCATCCATCCATATCAATATTTTCAAATAAACACTTAAACGGCAAGCTAAATGGCAAGAATCAGGCAAATTACTGTATTAATAGACCGCCTGGGTGCCACTTGCTCTCGGCGCTCCAGTTTTTCCCTCCTCATGCCTTTAATTGTGAGCTCCTGATTTGATTTTTAAAAGGGAAGCTTTAAGTGAAGGCCTGTTATACTTATTAAGAAGCCATTTCACAAGGATTAATTATCAAGACCAATTATTTGGGATTGTATCATGTGAAAGGTTAGCTGTAGGTGACAAGGGAGAGGAAACAGACCTGGGGCGATGCAGCCGGAGAGCGAGGCTGTGCATTTTAATGCCCTGCGAAAATGAACTCGCCCGCAGAGCAAATTGCATTGACCTGGATCTCACGCGTTGATGGTGGAAAGGCAAATCCGGAGGAGAGCCTTTAACCCTTTGTCTGGTCAACAGAGATGCCTGACAGCTTTTAAATAGAGTTAGTCCTGTTGTGCTGTGCAGCGAACCACTAGGTGAATGCAGTTAAACTGAGTTGGAAATTACAGCCCTGCCTTAAGACAGTAGATTTGTATCTTGACCAGCACCCGTATAGCTCTTCAGAAATTTTACTTTCTGCTTTGCCATGGAAACTACAAGGTTGTAATGTGCAATTTTTAACTGACCCTCTTCATTCAACATAATTTGAGTTAGCCATCCTCTGGACNAATTTCTAAGCTTTGTTAGATCACACTCTTTGCATGTCAAAATAAATGCAACAGTAGAACCAAGATTTCATGTGCTTACCAGAGAGGAACAGATTAAATGGCAGAAACAGACACTTATCCATCAGTAGTTAAAGAACTGTATACACTCATCATCAAAGGAAGTGTTGGATTGCAACACTGTTTGGTAGCTACACATACAGAAGTAGTGTCTCTCTGTATGGTGTCAGGCAACGCAACATCCCAAATGTCTCGGCATGGAGTTATAGAGGTTCCTAATGGTGTCCTGTGATAATCCATCCCATGCAGCTTGAATATTCTCACACAGTTCCTGCAGATTGTGTGGAGGTGGAGTGACATCAGGACTTCTGGATGTGTGACGTGTGACAACAAACTGTTCATCTTGGCGCTGACCACGGTGCCTCCATACACGGATTCGTTGGTCGTCTCCACTAAGACAAAAGTGGGACTCGTCACTGAAGATGACCCGCTGCCATGCTGAGTCACTCCATGACAGTCTGGCACGACACCATTGCAGTCTTTGGCAGCATTGACGTGGTGTTAAGGGCAGTCGTCGTAATGGTGACTCACGGAGGGCATCACTGCTCACTGACTGTCTGCAGTCGTGGCTGTTGACTCAGTCGGGTACAGTGAAAAGGCCCATCCCTGCTTACATCACATATGTCTCACGATGTCAAATCCACCCACCAAGTTTCATTCTTGTCGGTTGATTCCTCCTGGGTGGAGCTACTTGTTCAACTATTCTTTTGACAATGAGTGTAGATCAAGTTCTCCATCATGGAAATGATATGGAAGAACATATGGTTACAAGAAGAAGAATCAGGATAAGGAGTGGCAGAAGAAGAAAAGGAAGAACAATCAAAAGCAGAAGATGCAAAATGCAGTAGAGGGAGCAGGAGAGGCAGAAGAAGTAGTTGCAGCAAAAGAAGAAGACACAGAACAAGCATTAGCAAATTTAGAAGATGCACAAAAAGCAGAAGAAAATGAAGAGATGAAGCAGAAGCAGAACAAGCAGAACAAGATGAAGATCCCAGATGAAGAAGCAGCAAACAGAAAAAAAAACAGAAGAAGAAGCAGTAGAACACGAAGAAGAAAAAAAAGAAACAAAAAGAAGAAACAAAAATAAGAAACAAAAGAAGAAACGGCAGATGCAGAAGAAGATGAAGACGTAGAAGAAAAAGAAGATGCAGCAGATGCAGATGACACAGAAGCAAATTCAGAAGATGCACAAGAAGCAGAAAAAGCAGAAGGAGAAGAAACAGTAGAGGAAGCACAAGTAGAAGATAGTGGTAGGGGTGGAGGTGGAATGACAAGTAAAAGACAAAGTAGCAGCAGCAGAAGAAGATACAGAAGAAGATACAGGAGATGTAGATAAGGGGGAGAGGAAGAGGGAAGAAGACAAAGCAAGAGAAGATTAAGCAGTAGAAGAAAAGGGAAGCTAAAGGAAAAGAAGACGCAAAAGAAAAAGAAGAAGAAAAAGACACAGGAGATGAAGAAGATGAAGGTGCCAAAGAAGTAGAAGAAAAAACAACAGAAGATAAAGCAGAAGATGAAAAAGAAGACAGAAGAAGAAGTTGCAGGAGATACAGAAGATGAAGCAGAGGATCAGAAAAAGTAGCTGCAGAAGAAGTAGAGGAAGCAGAGACGAAGCAGAAGATGCAGAAGACAAAGAATCAGGAGCAAAAGATGCATAAGTTAAAGTGGATGTTGCAGAAGAGAAAGAAGCAGACGAAGTTGAAGAAGATGAAGAAGTAGAGGAAGCGGAAGTAGAAGCAGAAGCAGAGGAGGAACTGATGCAATAGGGAACATATGTTTATCTGTTGACCTATACCAAAGGGATTAAATGATACAGAGCACCACATAAAGAAGAGCAGACAAAGATCTCCTTGTGGCTTAAGTCATGCATTCCTTAGTGGCTCTTCAGTGCTCCAAAGTCCTGCGTACTGACTCCTTTATTTTTGAGAGGAAGAAGATCTGAATTGTGGCTGAGTGAAATGAGAGATTGATGAATCAGTGCTCCGGCTGAATGAGCTCTACAGGTGTTGGTGCATGAGCACAATTGACTAATCAGAGGTGATTAAGTGATTAGCAGGTTAATGAGGGCGAATGATGTGATGAGGTGGAATCAGGTGAACTGGAATGACGGAAGGAAGGCATAAACTTTAGAACTTTGTGGCCCCGTTTAGACTTGGTTGTATCAGGCATTCAGCAGGGATTCAGCAGGGATTCAGCATGGCCTTATGAGGCCTCTGGGTATAAGAATCTTTAAAGGCTTCATGAACCACATGTGCAATAAATGAGCAAATAAATAAACCAAAACATGTTGTTATTTATATGCAACATGCTCATGAGACATTAACTGACAACAGTAAATGGGCCTTGATACCGATAACGGATAACAGATCATTTGTTTAGTGTTTGTACCTAATCAAGGGCACTGTGTACATCTACATGTCCACAATTGGAGCGGGTTGATCTTTCTTGAGCCAGGTAGCCAAAAGCAGAAGCCCTGGGACACTGGACCCACTTTCCTGGTCGGTAATCCCACCCTGAGTATTAGGATTATATCCAGATAGAGGTTATCATTTGTACAGATGGAACTCAAGGGAACTGCATTAATGGCCTGGCAGAGCATCACCCAGCATCTGGTCACATCTATGGGTCCCTGATTTCAGGCAGTTTTTGACTTCAAAAGGATTTGCAACCAGGTATTAATAATGAAAATGATGGCATTTTGCGTTAGCAAACATGGCGGCCCGACACCATACTGAGAGACTTCTGCCATTTCTGTATGTGTAGCTCAATAAATATTGTCCATATCAGTCTAAATTTATCATTGTTTATTGTTCCTGGTAACCTTTATCTTCCTTCCCAATAGCACTGCAATCCCACACCTCCTTCTTGGTGCAACCGTTCTTTACTGATGAGTGTATTTATGGCTCTGAGTAAGAACCACACTTTAGTGCCAGCATGGCTGTGCATAACTGGTACCAGACATTCCATATAGTAAATACACGTATAGTGAAGACACGTTTACGTAATGCTACAAGATGCTACAAGAGTTTACATGCTAACAAAGAAGTTTGTTGCTGTGTACCATCCGTCTCCAGGCTAAATCCATTTCCAGGTTCAATCTCAGTGTGGGCCTGACACAATTACAGGTGAAAAAACAAACCATCCAACATAGTGCCATCAACTTGCAAAAATGAGAAACTATTCAAATACACTCCATAACAACACTGCAGCAGGCTGAGGAATATTTTGAATTCAGCTTCTTAGTCGCTTTTCTAATCTGAACGGCTTGATCTCTTGACGCCAAGCAGGCTGTTGCTCAAGTCTGCACATAAATCCATTTAGCCATCAGGCTTTAGTTATCATCTTCATCAAGGAGATCAAGTATTTCGTTTTGCATTGGAGCTGCAAGGAGGCTAACATAGCTAACTAGTATTATACACTCATCGTCAAAAGAATAGCTGCACAAATAGCTGCACCCAGAAGGAATCAACTGACAGGACTGAAACTTGGTGGGTAGGTTTGACATCATGAGCCATGTGAATAATTCAAGTTTCACGCTCAGCTGCGCATACGACTTAAGCAAGGACAGGTCTTATCGCTGTACCTGACTGACCCAACAGCCATGATTGTGGACATTCAGCGAGCAGTGAAACTTTATCTTCCTTCCCAATAGCACCGTAATCCCACACTTCCTTCTGGGTGCAGCTATTCTTTTGACGATGAGTGTACCTTGATTAGCAGGGTGCAAACCGTGTGCAAAAGTCATCAGTCTCAAGGTGTTAGGGGTTTAAATATGAACAATATCTTATTTTACTGAAAATAACGACTTCTGTTGACTTGCATTGAATCTTTGAGAAAATAAGTCATTATTTTTACCCAATAAGCTGCAGTTTGAACCTAAAGTTCAGTTCCAAAAAAGCTGGGAAATGCCATGTTTACTTGCCTCTCTCGTTTGGATCTCCCTCATGGTTATGTAGAGTGTTTTTCTGGTTTTGACCCTCGTCTGTTTACTGACTCAGATTGTGGAAACCCCTTGTTAAGATAAAGCTCTTCAACCTTATTTTATCCGCAAGCGCCTGACAAACCTACAGAGTATAGCTTTACAAGTTTAAGAATTAACCACAGGTAAATGTGTTCTTAAGCACAGCACAATGTGGAGTGTCTGAAACCCACTTCCCCATGATGACATCACAGTTACGTACGCCTCTTGTGGCTTATTGCTTTCACAAATCGCTTATATATGTGTGCATTGTGGTCATTTCATGAACTTTCACTTTTCATTCTTTAACCTTTTCTCATATAAATATGACCATATGGTAATAAAACACTGGTCAGTGTAAACACTCTCACTTTATAAGATCACCAAATTACCACCACAAGTCCCATAGCACCAATCCACCCACGCTCCTCTTCCCACACTGGGGGTGAACCATAAACACCTCCCTGCTCGCTACCTAGTGCACTATGTAGGAATTGAATTACTGGCTCCTGCAGCCCAACACAGCATAGTATGGCTAAAAACTGACATTTGGGATTCAAACACATCCTGTTGTGCACTGTTTTGGAAGTATAGAGGCGTTTGAGACTCAGCCTGGGTTTGATGCTACCTCTGACTGAAACACGGACATTTGAAGCGTGTAGGCCTTGATGCTCTTTAGACTCCTATTTTGCAGTTTTACAGTGAATCATATTGTAATTAAGCCTGCGATCTTAATGCTGGAGTTGTTTACCATGTTTGCTAGCTTTTAGCCTGCTATCTAGCTAATCAGTCTAGTTGTAGTTAAGAAGCCCACCGGTTGGAAAAATGGGTTCTTGCTTCATCAGGACACTCGGTGGTCCATGTAAGCAGCATTATAGTCAAATTAGAGTCTAATTGTTTTTGTGACGCGGTGCAGTAATACAGTCGCTTGTTGTGAGGTGGTCATAGTGTATATTCAACAACAGCTTCAAACTCGGCTCAGCCAATCAGATTTCAGGACCTGAACTCTTTTATAATAAGTATTTGAAGCCTGTAAATTACTGTTTGAGCCGACCCTAGGAATTTAGGCCCTGCATCACACCCCCTGCCACTCCCCATCACCCCAAACAGCATCCTGCATTGTTCCACAAAATAGTTCTTCGACTGACACAATTACAATGGCTAGTTCTGAGAAGCATCTTCACTCAAAGCCTTATACCCACTATATCTCTCTTCCTCTTCTACTCCTCTCCATTCTACCCATTCCTGTTCCAAATCTAGAATGCGCACCTATAATTAGGGTTCTTTATTTTTTTCAGGACTGCCACTGAAAGATCAGCCTTTGAACACCCGAAATCAGTCGGATGAAAGGAAGGTTTCTTTCATCATGACCTGCCTTCTACTTTTGATTGACAGATACCTGCCTCACTGATCTAAAAGAACCTGCTGCTGGCTTTTCCACATAAACTACAGAGCAGAAATTCAGTGGGAAAATGTATTGAGGAGAAAGAGAGAGGGAGATAGAGATAACAGGTTTAGAGGTAGAGCTTGTTTGAGTGAAGGGTTTGGAATCATGGAAAACTGGCTTTTTATTTAAAAAAAAAAAGAGTTTGATATAGTATGTAACCATTGTGACAGTGTTCACTACCCAGCCTATGTTTAGTAATTCATTGTATTTGTGGTGTCACAAAAACCCCATAGCGTATTTATGTAGCCAGGTGGTGAACTATGGACAAATATCTAAGGTGTGTGTGTACCTTTATGAGCCTCTGTTTGAACTGCTGGCCTGCTGAAAGAGGAAAGGGTGGGGTTTGGAGGAGGAGGAGAAGAAGCAAGGCTCAAGCTGGAGATAATGGGGTGCTTCATTGGAAGTAACTTTTCGTGTATCCAGAGCTATCCATGTGAAATTTGAGGTAAATATGCAGAAGCACTGACCAGCATAGTTTTATCTGTCATGTTAGCTATGGTGGGTGCCTGTTTTGCTTTAAAAAAAAAACGTAACTTAGAAGAACTACAGCAGAATGGGGCAAATTGCCTTGTTTCAGTGGGGTGGTGAGCTCCCCATGTTCAAACCCTGTATTCTTGGTTTACAGAAGCTGTTTTGTCCAATTTCACATGATGGCACGCTAGGAATTTGTTCAGTAAGGATATGTAAATCGAGGTGAGCTTATGAGAAAAATAGTTCTGAGAGTGGTGAAATGTTATTAATGTTATTTCTCCATTCTCTGTTAATAGTGCCACTACCATTCACTGTGCTGTGTTCTGACCGGTTTTACATTGTGTACCTTTTTTAAAATTATTTTTATACCTATTTTGAGTAGATCGCTGTTTAGAGTCTACCAAAAGTTACACTGCAGTGGCAGTAAGCCTAAACTCAGTAGCGTAACAGCCGATCAGAGCAGAGCTGTCTTTAAGCAGGCATGAAAACAGCCATTGAATATTACATGTATGTTACATCAAAGGTGCAGTGAAAGTCAGGGACACATCCACATGTGTCTGTTGCCTGGCCATTAAGTTATTCATTTTGAGTTAATGCTTTTTGATCTTGTGCTATTTCTTGCTGGGTACTGAAACTATATCATCATGGTATTAAACACTATGGTGTCTGTCATGATGAGTAATGGTACAATGACACTGATTGACTGAGCTGACTGAATTTCAGCATTGGGCTGATTTTCATGATTGGGCAAAATTTCAGCTACATTGGCGGTTGTTAGCCAGGCAGCGTGAGGGGGAACCGATTTCCGATTGACTGCCCAAACAAGGTCTGAGCTCTACTGCTGACACGCACGTAAACGGAGGTAAGTAAGTTGACCTTTGCAGTACAAAGGCCGTATAGGCTGACTGCTCCATTTGACTGAGTAGAACTGAGAGGTTTAAACTGTCTTCCTTTATAAAAACCTGATCCTTTCAGTTTCAATGCACAGTAGCCATGATTGCATGCAGCCTGATAATCCGCTATTAATCGGATAATCCATTAATAACCCTTTTAATATCTTAATAGAAATAGATTACATCCATGTGTACACCTCAGTCAGAATAGACTAGTCTGACTGAGGCCATTCCGAATGCACTTTGTATTGATAGAGCGAGGTAGGTGATCTTGTAAACAGTCCATTGAATTGCAATAGCCATGTAAATGTCTGTCTCTGATTACATTCCCATTCGGATAGTTAACGTACGTTCTGCACATGTGCATTTGGTGGAACTGGTCTGCAGGGGTGACAAAGTTTATGCTTCAAACTTTGAAAGCCTTAAAATAGTTAGCAGATAGTTAACTGCTAGGCCATGTTCACTCATCATTATAGCTGTACCCAGAAGGAAGTGTGGGGTTGCAGGGCTATTGGGAAGGAAGATAAAGGTTACCAGGAACAATAAATGATGATCAATTTAGACTGATATGGGCAATATTTATTGAGCTACACATACAGAAGTAGTGTCTCTCAGTATGGTGTCGGGCTGCCATGTTTGCTAACTCAGCATGCCAGACATCTTGGCATGGAGTTGTAGAGGTTCCTAATGGTGTCCTGTGATAATCCGTCCCATGCAGCTTGAATATTCTCACACAGGTCCTGCAGATTTTGCAATAGGGGTGGAGGTGGAGTGAAGACAAACCTTTCGTCTTGGCGCTGACCACGGTGCCTCTACATTCATTGGTCATCTCCACCAAGACTCGTCACTGAAGATGACCTGCTGCCATTCTGAGTCACTCCATGACAGTCTGGCACGACACCATTGCAGTCTTTGGTGATGTTGACGTGGTGTTAAGGGCAGTCGTCGTAACGGTTTGCATGCATGTAGTCCTGCATTGTGCAGCCGTCTGCCAATGGTGCTGACACTAACAGGATGACCCTGAATGTCTGCAATCGTGGCTGTTGGGTCAGTCAGGTACAGGGATAAGGCCCATCCTTGCTTACGTCACATGCATGGCTGAGCATGCTTGAATCATTTGCATGTCTCACAATGTCAAACCTACCTACATTCCTTCTGGGTGCAGCTATTAGCGTATGCTACAAGTGCCTCTTTGTGTAGTTTCCCCTCTCCTTCAGTTTGAGTTTCATCAGCTGAAGTGACCCAGGGCTGAAAACGAACTGAATTCAGTGAACTCCCAAAGATCACATTTGTAAAGTTGGCTTGTCTTTAAAGCCAACAGGAATATGACATGACCTTTAACCTTGGAACAGAAGAATGGAAGGTAGGCTAGGGGGGAAGACAACATGAAGAAGGTGAGTAAAACAATATGCAAATAGATGAAGCCAGGAGACAATGGGAATTCAATACTGTCAATACTTCCTTTAACATAAACGTAAGTGACAAAAACGCATGCTAATAAGCCATCTGTACTTTAAATTTGCATTGCTAATTTCTCAGAGTGTCAAGTTCATTTGACTCCTTCATTAAATTATTATTATCCTTTATTGAATAATTCATTAATTCAGTCGAAATCACAACTTAATTGGATAAGTCCTGAGTTCGGCATATCACAGAGCTCAGAGCCAGAAAGGTAAGAGTGGTGGCGTCCAGCGTATGTGTCTCAGAATGTTGCCGGACGTGATGTCTTCCTCTTGACCTATTAGTAAATGTTTTTGCTTGGGACTCGGACGTACAGCATGTTGTCTTCAAGGAAACAGCTTAATTGGAAGGTGTCTGTAGACAGAGCTGTCTGTAGGGGCTACGCTTCACATGCAGCTTGAACACCCGAGTTGCATCGTGTCAGTTGGACCGAGCGGTTTCATACAGTGTGAGCATATAAACTGCTGGGCTTGTCCGTACACAGTGGGCGACTGAAACCTGCAATGTTGTCAGCAAACAACAAGACTTCTAGAACTGGACAGTGCGTGCCTGGGTTTATATTAGTGGACACAATCCACCATGATATACATGGCATATCTATCTGTTTGAGTGTAGGGATTCCTAAACATACACCATTCCAGCAGTAAAAAGGTTCTGCTGTAGATACTGAAGTCTGTAGCGAGATGAACCTGTGAATACAACAGTGTCTCAGCACTAGTTTGATTGGCTATAGCGGGCGGGGGTGAGGGGGTGGGGGATGAACTGATCAAAGTGAAGGAACTGCAATTATCCCATGAGCCGTGCTTGGAACTACTCGCGTGGTGGAGTGTATCACCTCCCAAGTGGGAGGATGAAATTCTGCGTGTGTCTATGTGTATGTGAGGGGTCAGGCGGTCTGCAGCATCAAACCGACACTGTTTGTCCAGAAGCGTATCTGTGACTCAGTTTGGGGGAATCATGCATGTGTTCTCCCATAACAGACTTCTTGAATACGAAGCGTCTGATTATATGATTACATGTTAGAGTGCGATCATATGTGAATCACGGAGTTGATGTGTGAATATATATGTTTTCCTTTAAAACCTTCTGGAAGACAGAAGGAAGGAACATTTAAAATGCCTCTATAGATACTTGGAGGACTAAGTTTCTTCATATATGTACCATCTGGTCCATCAAGCTGCCAAAACAGCCTGTTTTAAATTATGCAACATCACAATATAAAATGCAGTTACAAATACAAGACTACTCAGCCGTTTGGCGTTGCTGGGGACAACCACGTCTCTGTGAGCACTAAAAAGCAGCAGCTCTCGGTGTCGTGCTGAAACTTGATCCGTGCGTTCAGCTCATAACTTAAACTTGAACTTAAACTTTAGCCTAAACAGCAGTTCAGCACCACCCACTTAAGCTGAAGTTACAAGCAGCGTTTCATCTTAATAGTATGACTAAAAAGTCCAGTGCTGGGCCCCCGATTTTGAGACTGCAACTCTTAAAATAATACACTCATCATCAACAGAATAGTTGCACCAACCAACAGGATTGAAACTTGGTGGGTAGGTTTGACATCAAGAGACATGCAACTGATTCAAGTTTCACGCTAAGCAAGGACGTGTCTTAGTGCTGTACCTAACCGACCCACAGCCATGTTTGCGTGAGCAGTGATGCCCTCCATGACTCATCCTGTTAGTTCCAACACTGCCCTTAACACCACATCAACGTCACCAAAGACTGCAATAGTGTCGTGCCAGACTGTCATGGTGTGACTCAGAATGGCGGCGGGTCATCTTCAGTGACGAGTCCCTCTTTTGTCTTGGTGGAGACGACCAACGAATCCGTGTGTGGAGGCACCATGGTCAGCGCCAAGATGAAGTCTAGAAGGCCTGGTACCACTCCAACTCCACCCCTACCGCACAATCTGCAGAAACTGTGTGAGAATTTTCAAGCTGCATGGGATGGATTATCACATGACACAGCTAGGAACCTCTACAACTCCATGCCGAGACGTCTGGCATGTTGGGTTAGCAAACATGGCGGCCCAACGCCATACTGAGAGACAGCTCAATGTAGCTGTGTAGCTCAATAAATATTCCCCATATCAGTCTAAATGTATCATCATTTATTGTTCCTGGTAACCTTTATCTTCCTTCCCAACAGCACTGCAATCCCACACCTCCTTCTGGGTGCAGCTGTTCTTCTGACGATGAGTGTATATATGCATATTCTACTCAGAATTGAGCCAGGGAAGGCATCCACCAAATCTGGCCCAACTGCACAATTCTTTGATGCAAGTGGCTGAACACTGATGTGGCCTATATCCAGAAAGTTGTTCATGTGCCAAATCCAATCACAACTGTTATTAGTAATTGTGGAGGTGTTATACGCTATTAGGTACGTTTCAGTCACAGGGGACTCTTCTTTTATTGTCCAGGGAGCTTATGTGATCAGTGATGTTTTATTTATCTGGTATATTTAGATACTTGTTTTCTTGGAGAGTGATTCTCTTAAAACACATAATAATGATAAAAACATGTCATATCGTTGTATTTGTCATGAGAAACGTCGGAGTGTATTATTTCTCATAAATTCATCTCATATAGTGTTCCACTCAGCTATTATAATTAAGGCATTACTGAGGACTGACAGTGGCTGTTAGCACTTTCCCATTATTATGATGCATAAAACATATTCAAGTTCAACAGCCGTGAAATTTGAGGAAAGTTAGAGCGGAAAACAGATGAGTAAGCCAGGATGAAAGAAAAGCATCATAGTAAGCAAATGATTCATCACCACTAAGACAAACTCCTACAGTGGCTTATGTTAATTCCACTAAATTATGTACAAACCCTGTTGAATAATATTTGCATAACTGAATACAGCTATCACGCTTCCAACTACAGACTTAATAAAAGTTCATAAATGGTTCTCGCTTTGGACATATGGTTCTAAGAATAAACCTTTTATTGGTATACACCCTTTATGTTTTGTGGAGGTTCCTTAGACATCTTCACACATTAATAATCCTACTATAAAAATGGTTCTCCAGAAGTTCCAAGGTTCCAAAAGTGGTTCTTCTGTCAGAAAGGGACCCACTTTCGGTTCCCTTAAAACTTCCAATGGATCGTTCTTTGGGGAAGTGAGATGTGAGTGTGAAGAACCATTTTAAAGTTAGAAGATCCTTGGGATAATGCAAACATTTTACGAAGAACCCTTATATTGATATGGAACCTTTACCTTATATGGACGTTCATCAAACTTCACCTCATATCTAAAAATGTTTTGTCAGAGATCCCAAGGCTCTTAATCATTCTAAAAGTGGTTCTTTAACACTTTGAAAAGAAATGTACCTCAAAAAGTTCTTTGAGTGGTGCCATAGAAGAACCACATTGGATTCCCTAAAACAACTTCCAGTGGATGGTTTATCAGAGACGTATTATTGTTAAATGAGAGTGTGAGTGTGAAGAACCTGTTTGAAGTTTAAAGATCGTCACCATTACGTGAAAATACTAAAAGAAACCCTGAAATTCACATGGAGCTGTTACATTTTGTGAAGGTTCCTCAGACATCTTCAAACTTGAACATTTCACTCATTATAATAGTGATTCTTCACAAGTTCCAAGGTTCCAAAAGATGTTCATCTCCAACAAAGGGATCTCTTACAAAAAGACTCACTTTCAGTTCCATTAAAAAAAAACTTTTAGTGGTTGGTCCGTTGGAGAACCATTTTTATAAATGAATGCAAACAAACTGTTTAAAGTTTGAAGATCCTCCTTATAATAAGAAGGTTCTATGAAGAACCCCTAAAGTGGTGTAGAACCTTTACATTAAGTACATCTTGCACATCTTATTTATAAAAACAGTTTGTCAAAAAGGTCCCGGAAAAAAATTGGTTCTTCTCCATAAAAGGGTGCTTTAAAGGGTTCTTTGAGTGCTGCCGTAGAAGACCAACTTTTAGTTCCCTAAAAAAAATTTCAGTTAATGGTTATAAATGAAATGTGAGTGAGTCTAGGGAACCTTTTTAAAAGTTTGTAAATCCTGAGCATAATGTGAAAATACAAGGAAGAACCCTTAAATTGTTTAAAAAATTGTCTGTCTAAAGTTCTTTGAAACCAAATACGCTTCAAAGGGTTCTTTGAGCAGTGCCATAGAAGAACTACCTTTACCCTAAAAAACGTTCAATAGACGATTGTTTGGAGAACCATATTTGTAAATGAGATTTGTGAACCTATTTACAGTTTCAAGATCCTCCACATAATGTGAAAATACTAGGAAGAACCTATAAATTCACATAGAACCATTACATTTTGTACCTGCACTTACACTTGCACATCTCATTAAAAATGGCTTCTCGAAAATTCCAACTTCCAAATTCCAAACCGATTGGTTTTCAAAAATGGTGTTACAAAGGGTTCTTTGAATAATGCCTTAATAGAACCACTTTTGGTTCCTTAAAAAGCTTTCAGTAAGTTATGAGGGTTCTTTAAATCTTCAAACATGCTTCTTTGGAGTATCCAGCATGGTTGTTCTATGACATGGCTTAAAGCACCCTTTTATGAAACATATTAAAAGAGTGTAGAAGAACCACTTTTGGAACTTTGGAACTTTTGAAAAAGCATTTTATAACCTGATATACACAATTGAGATGGATAAATGTGAAGAACTTTCTTCAAAAAAAGTGGTTCCAAAAGTGGTTCTTCTACACTCTTTAAAAATGTTTCCCAAATGGTTCTTTAAGCCATGTCATAGAACAACCATGCTTGGTTCCCCAAAGAAACAGGTCTGAAAACTTGAAGAATCCTCGCTCGCTATCTATTGAAAGGTTTTTTTAGGGAACCAAAAGTGGTTCTTCTATGGCATTACTCGAAGAGCTTTAGGTTCCTTATGTTCACCCATCTCATTTACGTTACATAGAGGTGGTTCAAACGTCTTCACACCTACTCATCTCAAGTTCTAAAATGGTTCTTCAAACGTTCCAAGGTTCCAAAAGTAGAAGTAAAAACTCTTTTTTAGAAGTAAAAAGTAAAAACTCTTTAAAAGTGTTTCCCAAAGGGTTCTTTAAGCCATGTCATAGAACAACCATGCTTGGTGCCCTCAAACAGAGTATGAGAACCCCTCATTGAAAGCTTTATTAGGATGCCAAAAGTGGATCTTCTGTAGCAGCGAGTAAAGAACCCCTTATTCATGAATGGGCCTTGCCTGCTGGAGCCTAACATCTCAGCAGCCAAAAGACATGCTTAAGCTTTTGTGGTGCTCATATGCAAACACGACTTAACACAAACGTCAAGACCAGTTACTCATCCCGGCGAAGACTCACGGGAGGAAATGAAAATTAACGGAGATACGGCTGGCGTAATGGAATAAACAAAGCCGTTCGGAGGAAGCCAAGCAGTGCTGACATTTGACTGGAGCATCAGCCTTCAATGCTGCATTTGTGGCTAATTAATTGTTGCTATGCAGGAGCTTGCCAAGGAGCACTTCAATAAGGAGCTTCAAGAAGACTGATCAAAAGCTGCTCACGAAGGCAGGAAATGACATAGGGAATGCCATATTTCCATAAACCAGAAATACTACTACTACTAAAAATAATGATGATAATAATAATAATGTAACCCTGACAAAGCAAGTATTCTTTTCAGAGTTTGTTTTAACGGAAAATGTTTTCTTGGGTGTACAACAACCCTCTGTCTCTTTAGAAGACCTCAATGTTTCCTCAGTGAGCACCTGCATTTAAAGACGAATACATTTCTACGGAACTTTTAAGACATAAACGAAGTCTTAACATAGTTGGCTTGAAGTGAAATAGTCCGTTCCGATGGTCAGGACCCCCATAGAGCAGGTATTATGTGGGTGGTGGATCATTCTCAGCACTGCAGTGACACTGACGTGGTGGTGTGTTAGTGCGTTGTGCTGGTGTGAGTTGATCAGACGCAGCAGTGCTGCTGGACACCTCAGTGTCACTGCTGGACTGAGAATCGTCCACCAACCAAAACTATCCAGCCAACAGTGTCCTGTGGGCAGCAACCTGAGGGCAGCAACCTGAGGGCAGTCTCCTGAGGGCAGCGTCCTGAGGGCAGCGTCCTGAGGGCAGCGTCCTGAGGGCAGCGTCCTGATAAAGTAAAGGATAATAACTATCCTATAACCCACTTATATTGATAATGAAATCTTAGCCTGTAAATTAGCAGCTACATGTTCATAACACGTATGTGTTACGCTAGGCTACACAGTGACTCACCTAAAGCTGCCAGAAACGTCACGTCTCTAAGGAGCCCTTTGGTTTGTCTTCTGGATGTGAGTTTCATACAACTTGAATGACCCGAGGTATGTGTGTCATGCATGACGAAACTAAATGCCTCCTCTACCTCCTTTACCTACATGTCGACAAGCACAGGGGATTAATATGATAACGTAGACAGAGAGGTGGAGGCAGGATGCAAGTGTGATTTAATAAGAACCAAAACAACCAGAAACAAAGCAATCCACCAAGGTAACAAAACAAAGAGAGGGCATAAGAAACAGGGTTCCTAGAAATAACAGGAACAAAAGACTACAGAGAACAAGGAACCGAGTAACAGAACAACCAACAGAGAGACAAAACACCAAGCATACGCAAAGGGAACAACGAGGAGTATACATACACAAGGACTAACAAGGAACACCTGGCAAGGGGCGGAGCCACAAACTAGGGACAGGCAAGGGGTGTGACGAGGGCAGAGACAGGAATAGAATAGAATAGAATCCTTTTATTGTCATTGTACTTGGATACAATGAAAGTTAGTGCGACACTCTGCAAGAAGAAATAATAAACAATAAAAGAGCAGTAATATACAATATAGATAAGATATTTACATATGGACAGTGCACTCAATGTGAGAATGACTGAAACAGTAACAGTTATATATAACAGTATAAATATTAAAAAATAAGTTATGAATGTGTGAAGTGACTGTACATGGATGTGTTAAATATGCAGAATGCACAGTTGACGGTATATGGAGGTAGAATTACACTATGGATAATATGTGTACCATAAGGTGACTGTACATACATGTGCATAATGTCCAAAGTGAACAGGATTAGTCCAGAGGCAGTAATCAGTCAGTCAGTGAGGTGTTGTGGAGGCCACAGCCCTTGGGAAGAAGCTGTTTCTCAGTCTGCTTGTTTTTGTACGGATGGCCCTGAACCGCTTGCCAGACGGTAACAAGTCAAACAGGCGGTGTCCCGGGTGTGTTGTGTCTCCGCTGGTATTGTGAACCTTCTTCTTTAGTTGACTAGTGTACACACTGTCCAGGTTGGGGAGGTCAGTTCCAATGATCCATTGAGCCGCCCTGACCACATGATACAGATCCTTCCTCTCTGAGACTGTGCAGCTGGAATATCACACAATCATACAGTGGGAGAGGTTACTCTCAATAGTGCTGTGGCAGAACAACACATGGAAGGCACATGGAAGTGAGAGGAGGGAAACCGAGAAAACCAGTAAAAGGTCATTTTTGTGGCTTGTTTTACAGAACGTAAAAGGCCCCAGAATCTTGATAGTCGGTAAAACTGACTGACATAGCACATTCAGAGCTGGTGATAATTACATTACCCCGCCTCCCTATGTAAAACTAATCCCGTCCAAGTAGGGCTTAGGAGTTTGCATGATGGTTGAGCTGCTGTTGCTCCTAGACACTTCCATTTCCCAGTAAAAGCACTTACACTTGATCGGGGCAGATCTAGCTATTTCACAAACTGACTTCTGGAAAGGTGGCATCAGAGGGCAGTGCCATGACTGAGCTCTTCAGTATGAGCCATTCTTCTGCCAGTGTTTGATGTGCTACAAAGACTGCATGGCTATGTGCTGGATTGTATTCACCTGTTAGCAATAGGTGTGGCTGAAACTCCTAGACTAAACAATGTCCACATACTTTTGGCATTATAGTGATATTTTGCTGCTTATGCTTACTTAAGGCCGTGCTAAATCCCTGTCCTGGTAGGGGCGTGAACATGTTCTTCAATTCCGTGTATTCTAACATCAACAACTCATCAGCCTGATAAGCTATCTTCGTTCTGCGCAACCCCCAAGTATGTGGCTTTAATCAGATTAAAGACGACACTGTGCATACATTGTTTTGACTGTATGCTTGCAAAATGTCTTTATTTAATTATTTATTATTATAGAATAACATTAATAACCTTTTTTATGGTTTCAGTTATGACATTAAGGATGCTTTTAAATATACATTTACAAATGGATATACAGTCTTCTGTGTTCTGTTTCTCTCAGGCACTGCATTACTGAAGACTGACTGTGGCTGTTGGCACTTTTCCATGATGTCAATAGATGAAGAGCATCAAACCCTGTTAAAGCTCAAATATCCATGCAGGCGTTAGAACTTTAGAGCGGACAGGAAATGAACAGGCTTAGGATGAGGAAAAGGCATCATAGTAAACAAATGATTCAGCACTGCTTAGGCGAAGTCACATACTTGCTGATGTTTACCTATAATATTGCACAAACTCAGTTGAATAGTATTTGCATAGCTCCAGTGAAAATGAATAAAGTCATCACACGTTCTTCTGTCATAGCCGGAGGCCTGCTTCCAGCTACGTGCTCAGATATAAATGCTCCTAAAAGGTCCTTGGCTTGGATATACAGTTCTAGGAAAAGGTGCTGCTCTGATGTCTACATTGACGGTATGTGACTTTGGTTGGGGGCCGGGTGGGGGGTGCCTAGATACACCCATTTACACCGTATGGTTTGGTCCTAGAATGAAACAAGCTGTTTTCCCTTTTTTGTTGAGTTCATGAATAATCTGATGAGCTCTGCTCTGATTGGATGGTTTACAGTGAGACACTGTGAAGGTCACTAAAAAGCAACATGTCTAAATAAACACAGACAGGAAAATAAAATGATCCTTACTATGAAACTCTCAGTTTAAGATGATCTGCTTCAACCAGCAAACACGGATACAATCACACAGCATAGTTGCTCCTTACAGGCTGCTATTGGGGTTGTGATGCTAGTAGAGGTGGAACTGCTCCTCTCTTCTCGTCTCCTCAGTGTTAAATGCTGAGTGAAGCTGCTCCATATTGTCCAAGAGTTCCACCTTAAATGCTACAGCCTGTAGGGGCGTCGGCAGACTCAGTAGAAATGTACTTTAGAAGAAGAAGTGTAGAAGTGAACAGGCATGGTTGACGTTCATCTTTAAACAAGGCTGAAGCTGGCTGTTTACGGTGGCAGTAACTTCAAGCTCCTGCAGATGGCGCTGCACGAGGATGATGGGGCTATAAATACCTGCGGCGTGTGAGTGACGGGATCCATAGATGGAGGAGAGGTGCTACAGTGCAGTGAACGTCTCGTTCCATATGTGGAAAATGGCTCCAAAGCAGATGTTAATGACTGGCTAAAAGGAGGGATTAAAAGGAGAGTCATACGGGTCTACCAGCAATGGCTACAATCCCAGTCTACAGGAAACTCTCCTCGGAATTGTGCCAGGGAAGGCATCCACCAAATCTGGCCCGACTGTGCGATTCCTTGATGCAAGAATGTCTGAACATTGATGTGGCTAACATCCAGAAACTTGTCCAGTCCATGCCAAATCTAATCACAGCTGTTATTCATGCTTGTGAAGGTATTAGGTGAGCTTACATGCCCATGCCTTTCTTTTCCATATGGAGGAAAAACTAAAGAACCACATTTGGTTCCAGAAAACTTTCAGTAATTTTAATTAACACCTTCAGACCTTTCTACATGTCACGCCTGCTGGCTCTCTTCTCACCCCCGATCTCCCGGACTCCATTTCCCATAACCCACCACCCGATGACGTCAGTTCCGTTTCCTAGATCTGAGTCTCCCGAGTTTTGAGCCCACCTGTTGTTAATTTAGTCTATTTGTATATATACTCCTCTCTCATACTGACCCGTTGCAAAGTATTGTACTCTGTGTGTACTGAGCGTTTCCTCTCTGTCATCACTCTTGTTTGTTACTCTGGTTTTGACTTTATTCTGATTCGCTGATTTACTCTTTTGTCTTTGCCCTTTTTGGTACTTTTGCTGTTCTGATTGTTTGCCTGGTTTTGACGTCCGCTTGTTTCTTGACTCTGACTCTGTCTTGCCCTTCTGTTATGTCCGCCTTGCTCTTGTTGCTGCTGTGTTTGATTACAAACCTGTTAAACAAACCTCGCCTTGATTTTAGCTCAGCGCTCGTCACAATCTGTTTGTCCATCAACACATTACAAAGGCGACTGTGCAGAGATAACACAGCCAAACTGCAGCTTTCTTCGTAACAAGCAATCATTTACAGCTCCTGCAACCAAACACAAAATGCAGCCTTGCTGCTTTAAAAACAATGGGTGTTAAAACAGGTAGAAATTGTGTTTTGTGGCTACCATGAACTGGTAATGGATATTAGCACCCAGGGTAAGTAACAGGGCAGATTCAAGAAGGCAGAGAATGTGTTCCCCAGGAGAGCAAACACAACCCCTGCCTTGACAGTCCATTATTCATCTGCTTCAAACAAACTTGCATACACTGCCTGAACTTATATTAACAGGTGAAATCAATTAGATCACACTGTGGTTGAAGTCACCCGCTGAGTGTGAAATGCGGTTGGCCGTGATGATTTGTAAGCTGAGCGAGTGCCCCTGCAATAGAATGTGAAAATCAGCACTTTATTTAGAGCTTTCTGAGGCAGCATGAGGTGTTTGACAGTTGTGAAAGTGCCTGCTGCAAGAACGTCATGCACGTTAGTTACAGAGACTATATTCTCCTCCGCCCCAAGGCTAGGGGAACAGTGTGTCAAGCCAAACTGCCTACGGCGAGAGGTAGAGCGATGGAAAGTCAGATTTACTGAAGTGTGAGATGAGACACAGGACAGTTGCCTTAACAAAAATAAGATTTTGGCGGTGTCTTGACAATATTATAAACTTCAAAGCAGCTTGGAAATCCTAATAAACAGAAAAAGCAGCGATTAGTATATTTTATTTGAGCTGTGGTCAATCGAAAGTACAAACATGACAGTACAAAAACATGATGCTTCCCATTCCAGACGTGATGCAACGTGTTGGGGACTGAAGATGCTGACTGGTGCAGTTTTAAAGGCGGGATTTCTTTGGCATTCTTCCGTTATGCAAGTCTTTGGCTGCAGAATCAGAATCGGAATCAGGACACTGTACAATATACACTCTACACAGTATA
>CM067480.1:3948361-4028281 GCA_034552555.1 Semaprochilodus insignis
AATAATTCATGGTGTTTACCTTGTAATTCACAGTGGTTACTGAATAATTCATGGTGGTTACCTTGTAATTCACAGTGGTTACTGAATAATTCATAGTGGTTACCTTGTAATTCTCAGTGGTTACCTTATAATTCACAGTGGTTACTGAATAATTCATGGTGGTTACCTTGTAATTCACAGTGGTTACTGAATAATTCATAGTGGTTACCTTATAATTCACAGTGGTTACTGAATAATTCATGGTGGTTACCTTGTAATTCACAGTGGTTACCTTGTAATTCATAGTGGTTACCTTGTAATTCTCAGTGGTTACCATGTAATTCACAGTGGTTACTGAATAATTCATAGTGGTTACCTTGTAATTCTCAGTGGTTACCTTATAATTCACAGTGGTTACTGAATAATTCATAGTGGTTACCTTGTAATTCACAGTGGTTACTGAATAATTCATGGTGGTTACCTTGTAATTCACAGTGGTTACCTTGTAATTCTCAGTGGTGACCTTGTAATTCACAGTGGTTACTGAATAATCCACAATGGTTGCTACATAACTCATAGTAGTTCCTGAACAAGTCATAGCAGATGCTGAATGCTTAATAATTCATAGTGACCACCTCTTTGATTCAACACAATTCCTGTGCTTCTTAATTTAAGATTAATGGCCCAAAATCAAGCAGAGAGATTAAGGCGCCACCTACAACTTACATATGACATATTTCATATTACACACATTGTTTATTGCCCTCTTAGTGAAATGCACCCATGCAGTCTTAGGAGCAAAACCATTTGTGGAAGTGGGAGTCAAACGTCAATGACTGCCATCAATATGGCTTTGTAAAAGCAAAAGGTTAAATGTGGGAGTCAATGTGATCACGGCTGTTAAATAGAACAGTTTTAACTGTACTAGGTTTATTCCTACCTATAATTAACCAGCATGGAAAAGCTAACAGTCAGTTCACGTTTTCCGACCCTCAACAATTAATAACGAGAGTGACTGAAATCTAAATAGAGGGGAAGAATATACAAAAGAACATGTCTCCTACTGGCTGATGAATTGATTCCTTCTGCCCGCTCCCCACCACCCACCAACTGCATGACTGCCAGTCTTAGCGTGGGCTACTGTAACTCACTCTGTTTAATCTCACTCTGCATCCTCACATAATTACTGGTCATTGTGCTCCTCTCTGCATAAGCTATCATTGACTCTTAAAAATAATAGTGCCAAAGAGGGTTCGCTGGAATGATGCCATAGAAGAACCGCTTTCTGGTGTGAAGAACGCAGACCTTCTTGAAGAGCCGTTCCAGAAAGGTCATTTAGGATTAGGCCTTCAACACAACCTTTGCATTATGTGGAGGTTCTCTAGACTTTACGTACTTCATTTACAGCGAAAGGACTCATTTAGGAACCACCGATTTCCATCAGGTTCTTTTTGGCAGCTTTATTTTTTGTATGTGGGGAGGTGATTTCATCCTGAAAGGCTTTTGAGCTGTAGCTGTGATCAGAATTAGCTGGAAAATTTGATGTCAAGTCAAAGAGAAATTCAGCCACTTTATGTACAAGGTCAGAATCTTTGGGGCATTTTGTAAGATGCAATAACAAGAAGAATCTTTAATGAAATGGCATGACAAGAATTGATTTCCAGTGTTTTCACAAACGCTCATCATCACAAGAATAGTTCTTGTGACAACTGACAGGAATGAAACTTGGTGGGTAGGTTTGACATTCAAATTTCACGCTCGGCTGCACATATGACATAAGCAAGGACGAGCCTTATCACTGTACCTGGCTGACCCAACAGCCACGATTGCAGACATTCAGTAAGCAGTGATACCTCCATGAGCACCATTGGCGGGCGGCTGCACCACGCAGGACTACATGTACCCAGACCATTACGACGACCTTAACACCACATCATCGTCACCAAAGACTGCAATGGTGTCGTGCCAGACTGTCTTGGAGTGACTCAGAATGGCAGCGGGTCATCTTCAGTGACGAGTCCCGCTTTTGTCTTGGTGGAGACGACCAACCGTGTGTGGAGACACCTTGGTCAGTGCCAAGATGAGCTTTTTGTTGTCACGCGTCACATGTCCAGAAGGCCTGGTGTCACTCCACCTCCACCCCTACCGCACAATCTGCAGAAACTGTGTGAGAATATTCAAGCTGCGTGGGATGGATTATCACAGGACACCATTAGGAACCCCCATTAGCAACTCCATGCCGAGATGTTTGGCATGTTGCGTTAGTTGCGTTGAGTTCTAGCAATTAATTCTATCCATTAAGTGATCCTACCTAGCATGATCATATTATTAGTACAGTGTAGTATTTAAGTGTTTCACACGTTTCAGAACATCCTAATTGCTCTTTCAGTGCTGGTAAGATTTTCCAATAAGGACAAGTGGCAGCTTCTTGTTCAAAATTTTTTCCATTCCACATTAAATTATGCTGCATGTACATTCTGATGTGTAAGGTGTTATATTGACTGCTCCAACACTTAAGGTGGAATAGGCTAATTCAAACACAAAGCTGGTGAATAGGAAGCTTCATGATGCACAAGATATTATCAGTCATCATGAAAACCTAAAATAACCATGGACTTCCTGGGAAGACAGGTCATCTTAATGGCAGCATGGGACCCTCTGAAGTGCCATAAAACAGCTCCGCATCAGTAGTACCTTCACACGTATGCAAGCCACCCATGCTGCGGGCACTGATGCCTGCCATAACCTGACAGATTGTGACTTTTGCACATCAAAGACTTGATGGTCCCTTTCTTCTTTGGCGCGGAGAATTTGGTGTCTGTTTTTCCCAAAAGCAAGCTGAAACGCGGACTCATCCAACCACAGCACACATTCCTACTGTCTTTATGACCATCTGAAATGAGCTTGAGTCCAGAGAACTCAGCAGTGTTTCTGCATAGAATTATTACTTGGCTTTCTCTGTGCGTTAGTTGCATTTCCTGGTGCAGTGGCGGACGGTGTTAAGTGACAGTGGTTGTGTGAAGTGCTCTCAAGTTCATGTATCTATACACACAGGAGTATGACAGTTGTATGGAGTATGCAGTGCTGTATGAGAGTTTAAAGGTCATGCGCATTCGACAGTGGTTTCCGGCCTTGCCTTACACGGACTGAGATTTCTCCAGATTCCCTGAATCCCTGAATGTTCGGTAGACGTGAATGGCCTAAATCCTTTGTGGTCTTGCTTTGAGAAACGTTCTCTTTTGAACTGTTTGATGGTTCTCTCCAAAGTAGAGCCTTGACCCTTCTCAGCTTGCAAAGACTGAACATTTGGTGGAACTCATACACGGTCCCTCACCTGTTATCAAATCACCTGCTTAATCTGGGATGTTTCAGTACAGTGTAACTTCAATATTCTATTGAATATGATATGTTGTCATTGTTATTACGCCTCCACCAACCATTTTTATGAGTGGATATCATCACTGTCTAATGAAAAACATGTATCTCCATTTTTGTTGATTTTTACTTTTATGCATCGTTTGAACACAGCAGCTGCTGTTTACACTGTGTGACCATTTCATGATGAATGGACCTACAGAAATGGTCCAAAATCACTAAAAAAAAAGGTCTGGTTCCATTGACTTACATTCAAACTACATTGGGTTTTAGCCCTCTCCTTAACAAATCACAGATCTTGATTTTATTTCATTTCACAAAATGACGGTTGAAATAGCACAGCACTTTGCAGATGTTATTCATGTTTACTGGGAGATATCTGAGGATCTTTTGAGGAGGTTGTGACTTGGTGTCTCAACTTAACCAAGCCAGACATCAAAATAAAACACCTCTATTTCTAGAAAACAAGCTGACTATTACCCAAAACCATCAGACGCTGTGTTTTGGATTAAAGAGAAAAGGCTCCAAGCTTTATTGTCAGGTGTATGCTTAAAAGCGTACTACTGGGCGAATTGAATTCAATGGCCACCATATGGTACAGAGCTTCCATACTTATACAGTGTTCAGGAGGTGATGTAATGCCCCCCTGCATTTTTTAGACTTTTCCAAACTAGGTTTTGTTACCATTATCTCAAGGTTCACTTCACAAATGCATACACTGAATGTGTTTTTAACCCCATGTCTTTAACCAGAATACCTGTATTTCATACACAAATATGACCCCTGAACTTCTCAGGACGGTCCCCTTCCTGATGTCTTAGGATTGTAAATCATGTTGTCATGTTCTGCTTTTAGTCCTGGGTTGTAAATTGAACACTGCTCCTAGCATTATGCATTATGAACACTTCCCTCGACTTTTGGGGTCTGGGTATGCTAGAATCTTCCATCCTGTATCCTAGCCTCACTACAGAGGATATAACTGTGCCCTTATGTCTAAGGTATTAACAATTATATATTCCTTAAATGATGACCAAATTATTCCCTTAATATATAAGATAACCCAACTGCATAAAGAAAGGCAAATCAGAGAAAAATACGTGAAAAAGTGAGTGAATTTCCAAAACAGACTAACAGAGAAAATGGAACTCCTAATAACCACCAACAGTAGCCCACCAACACTGTCTCCATTGGACAGTACTTAGAAACACCTGTGGATGTATTCAGATCTCAGACAAGAGTGGAGCTTGATGCTCTCCTCTCTCTCAAAGATAAAAGCTTTAAGTGCTATTTATCTGATAGGGACAGTGTTGGAGGTCTACTAGGTCTTCCAGGTGGTTGTTAGGAGCCCTATTCTCTCTGTAGACTTCCTGCTTTTACACTCATTTTCCTTTGGTTTTTCTGTATGTTTGACCTTTTCTTTACCTTGTACTTGAATGGAAACTATATAAATGAAGAGTGTTCTCGGACTTTTGCGCAGTGCTGTATATATATTGAAGCCCTTTGACCCGAAATAGCCAATACAAACACAAATTCTGGCTCTAATGACTTTCAAAAATGTACTAGTTCATTATGATAGACATACTTAAAGGAGCATAATCAACCAGCTTTTCATTTGATTCAAAACTGGTATGTGCCTTAAACACGAGAACTGAAGCATGGCTCTGCTTGGGGTAAACAGATTAATATTTTATTCTGTTTTTAATAAACAGAAGCCATAAATGATTTTATTTTGAAGTTTGTTGTAGCCTGTTTAGATTTCTGTGAGAGACCCAAGTTCCACCATATTTGTGAAAGTATTAGATTTTCTCCACAACTCGTATAATGCTATTTTGATGACGACGACAATGATGACATATACTGTAAAAACTGTTTTGTTGGTCCAACATAAAAAAATTACTTCATGTCGTTACGAGAAAATTAACTGGGTTTATTCAACCCAAAAAAGTACTTTGAGTGAACAGTTCTTTCAATCAAAGTATTTTTTTGAGTTAAATTGCTTGTAACGACTTAAACCAAAAACTTAAACAGCTATAAACCAAATTCTTTGAGTGAACTTTGGAGCTGTGGCTGTAGATTTAGGTGAGAAGCTGAAAGTGAGTCTCCTGAAAAGAACAGAAGCTGTAATAAAGGTAAAGAGAAGAGAAATACTGAATATATGATATTATGTTTAGTTGTTGGCAGTTTTGATCAGAAATTAAATTGATGAATGATCTCTGACTTGTACTGCACTGTACTGTAAATGCATGTTAGGCTAATAAACTCATTAGACAAAAAATGAGTCCCTGTGACTGAAACGTACCTAACTAGTGTGTAACCTCCATAAGCACCAATAACAGCTGTGATTGATGTATGTACTGAACAAGTTTCTGGATGTAGTCCACATCAATGTTCAGCCACTTTTGCATCAAAGATTATGCAGAGGTCAAGATTTGGGCCAGATTTGGTGAATGCCTTCCCTGACACAATTCCGAGGAGAATTCCCTGTAGACTGGGATTTTAGCCACTGCTGGTAGACCTGTATGACCGTACACTTCCATACACCTGCAGATTCAGCTACTTCCTTCACACTATGGTCTTTGGTATGCCCAAATGCAGTCACTCCTTTTAGCCAATCATTAACATCTGCTCTGGAGCCATTTTCCACACTGTAGCACCTCTTCTCAATGGATCTATGGATCCCGTCACTCACACCCCACAGGTATTTATAACCCCATCATCCTTGTGCAGCGCCATCTGAAGGAGCCTGAAGTTACTACCACCTTAAACACACAAGGCGATAACATTTTTCTCAAAATATAGGAAGAGCTTCACATATATTAAAGGGAACTGACAGGATCAGTGCAGTAACTGGATCAGTAACTTGCTGTTTGCTGTGGATGTATGTAACTCAGCACGTTTGTGTTTTTTTCCTATTAGTGTTAAATCATGTGGGGGTTTCCTATGAATTGAAAGTCCATTAGCGTGTAAAGTGAAGCTGGCGCACCTACACCTTTCCTCGCGGATATGAATCATATCCCCAAACAAACAAACACGCACTGCCACCTTGTCAGTTTTGCATACTGTTGCATCAGCTCTGCTGAATAAAATACACTTTCTGGCTCCTTCACACTTTCACACTGGAACAGACTCTGACAGCTGGGGTTCCATTCTTCAAAAATAAATGGTGCCAACAAGAGTCCTTGGTAATATGCCAGCAGGCCCTAATAAACAGCAACATACCATCTTAGACCAGCCTAGAACTCATTTCTGCTAGTCTGGCACTGTTGTAGCTGGTCACCCAGTATGGTCTTGCTGCATGACCAGTACACCAACATCTGAAACACAATGTATGCTGGTTGTGGTGGTGCTCAGCATAACACTTTTTTGGATGCTGCATCTTGCAGACTTTCAACTGACCAACTAATGGCATTTACATTATTGCAGACCCTGCAGTGAATGTCACCAAGAACCTTCTAGAACATCACACCTCTGTTAATATATTACCTCAGCTTTTAGTGTTAGCTAGTGCTAAACGACCAACACGAAACACAGGGTAGAATTATTTTCCCCTCGCCTGCTGTTTTGCCCATGGCAACTGATACAGACCCCTTATTTAGAAGTTTTGTTGTCATTGTTGCATTGTATTGACCCAGTTTTGGAAAAAAGTAAGCCAGCCTTTTGGTCAAATTTTCTTATTCCACCTTAAATAGAGCAGCAGTTAACAGCAGTCGACCAAGGCACCAGAATATATTATCAACCCTACACCATTTAAGCTGGAACAGGAAAATTCAAACAAGAACCTGGGGAATAAGAAGCCGACTTCAGCTTTGTGTCAGACACGGCCGACAAAGCCAACGCACATCGCCTTTATGGCCAGTCATGGGCAGGAGGTTAGGGATTCAGCCTTTGCGGAGAAGGTCGCCAGTTTGATCCCCTGGGCCTACAGGACACAACTTGCCCTTGAACAAGGCACTTAACCCCCAATTGCTCTCTGGGCACTGGGGAAAGGGCTGCCCACCATACTGCATCTATCACAACAGCTTGGCTTCGCAGAAGAACAGTCCAGGTGCTAAACTGGCCTGCCTGCAGTCCAGACCTTTCACCAACAGAAAACGTTTGGCATGGAACAAAATATCTGGCAAAAAGACCCAGCACTATTGAGCAGCTAGAATCCTACATCTGACAAGAATGGGACAACATTCCTCTCCCAAAACTCCAGCAACTGGTCTCCTCACTTCCCTCACTTTGTAGTTAAAGAAGAGGGGCTGCTACAGAATAGACATGGTCCTGGCCCAGCTTTTTTGTTATGTGTTGCTGTCATCACGTTCTAAATGAGTTAATAATCTTCATGAAATGGTAAAAAGTTTACTTTCAGCATCCAAAATATGTTCTACTGTGAATAAAATATGGGTTTACGAGATTTGCAAATCCTTGCATTCTGTTTTTATTTACAATTTTACATTTAACACAGTGCCCCATATACCCTAATATATGTATAATGGTGTCCTGTGATAATTCATCACATGCAGCTTGAATATTCTCACACAGTTCCTGCAGATATTGCAGTAGGGGTGGAGGTGGAGTGACACCAGGCCTTCTTCAGGACTTCAGCCTTCTGCCAATGGTGCTGGCACTAACAGGATGACTCATGGAGGGCATCACTGCTTGCCAAATGTTTCCAATCATGGGTTGGGTCAGTCAGATACAACAACAAGGCCTGTCCTTGCTTATGTCACATGTTCAGCTGAACATCTATCTATCTATCTATCTATCTATCTATCTATCTATCTATCTATCAATAATATATATATTACAGCAGGCAGAAATATAATACTGTGGTACATCAAGAGTATATGTGGTATGTCAGAATATGTATTGTTTTATTTATTGTCTCATCAGTCAGAGTCTTTCAGATAACCTAGGCCTGTCTAAACGTTTGACTGGTAGTGTATGTGTAAGGGGAGATGACCATTATTATTTTTTTCTATTAAAAACAATAAAGATGAATAAACACAGTTGGTCCAAAGTGAGGGCGAATCCAGAAAGAAGTGGCTCTTGTTTTTGCTCAGAGCTGGGATATTTCACGTTCTGTTGTTCTTGCCAGGGACTGCGGTCCAACAGTTGGAAGTTTTATTCACAGCCTTACAAATAAAGTCATCAGCATGCTGACGGCAACACGTCAGAACAGCTACATGGCAGTAATTGAAAAGATATCTTTATCAGCGTATGGAAAGTGAAATGCGTGTATGAATTATTCAACTGCATTATGGAACAATCTATTCATTTTAATCTGTTTAGTTGTAGCAGAAAAGATTTCCATATGCTGTATAAAGAGACAGTTGCTTCATGCATGTTCTCTCAATTGAGTATGTCCTATATTGTCCTGAGCTGTTGTCCCACTATATACTCATATACCATACTATCTTGACCTTTGAGCGTTTAAATGGCCTCACTTCCTTCTAGTTATGTATTCTACAGAGCCTGTAACATACTTCTAAACACTGTGCATTCAGCTCAGATTATTAGGAACCAGCTGTGAAAACCCTTTGCTTGTAGACGTCATCACCGATGTGGGCTTCCCAACCAACAGTGATGAATCTGCCTATAGAGAGGAAGTCAATGAGCTGGTCTCCAGGTGCAGCAGAAAGCACTCAAAAGCACATACAAGCCTGCAGGGATGGTGATTTACTTCAGACACATCCCCCTCGCCTTACCCCTCCTCAACATCAATGGCTCTGTGGTTTCCAATGTTGAGTCACTCAAGTTCCTGGACACCACCATATCCGGGAACACAGTCTCCATAGCAAAGAGAACACAGCAGAGAATGTTCTTCCTGGGATAATTGAACAAATTCGACTTGCCAGAGAGCTTGATGATCCAGTTGTACACAGTGATTGTTGAGTCCATCCTCATATCATCCATTACCATCTGGCTTGGTTCCTTCACCTCACGAGAACACACCAAACTACCAAACCACAAAGCCACAGAGACAGTCATGGTATGAAGTCATCCTACACCAGAGGACATCTATAACAGCAGGGTCATGAAGCAGCTCACCCCTTTTATACTGTACATTAACCACTTTCCTATGGAAGAAGATTCAGGACCATCATCACACATGGCGACAGCTTTTTTCCTGAGAGCTGTAGTGCTCATTAACCACAGTGGACACTTCACACTTGAACCATAATGCTTATTTGCAATTGTACAAATGTTACTTCAGTTATACGCTACATCCATGATGGTTATTATACCATACGTCTCACCATATATCTACATATTCCAGTAGTAACCTGTGTCTCTTAGAGCTAGGACTTCAGTTTGGCCTTCCCTAGCATCTAGTGGTGATATCTGTTAGTGGATAGATTTGCTGTTATTCAAGGTTTCCATTCTGCCTTAAACGGTTCAGGATTTGTCAAAACTCAAAAACTCAGAACAAAAACTCAAAACATAAGTAGATAAAAAGCCCCTCTGTGATCATGCTAACGCCTGCCAGCATTCCCATATGATTCTAGTAATGCCTTAAACGGTACAGCATTTGGCCATGAATATCAAAACTCAGTCAAAACATAAAAAAAACCCTCAGTGTTCATGCTAACGTCTGCTAGCATTCTTATAGGATTCTGGTAATCTGTTGGTGCCAAGACTTTCTGGTGAAGTTGAAGATATACTCCTATTCAAGTTTTCCATTCCACCTTAAACTGTATAGCATTTGGCCATAAATGTCAAAACTCAGGCAAAACATTAAAAAAAAAACACCTCAGGGTTCATGCTAACATCTGCTAGCATTCCTATTGGATTCTAGTAATCTGTTGGTGCCAAGACTTTCTGGTGAGGCTGATATTGTCTTATTTGAGTTGTCCATTCCACCTAAAACACTGCAGCAGTTACATTATGGCAGAGGTAATCACTAGGAAATATCTGCTGGAACATTAAAGGTGGTACACAGAATTTTTTAGCATCAGAATGTAACTGAATGTAAATTGTAATTACGTCAGTGTTATATAAGTGTTTATAATATTCTGAATATTTAACCTGTTAATATATCTTATACTGCTATAATACCGTTATAATATTTTATAGTGTCCATGTTTGTACAATGGTGTGTGTATATAATGGTGTGTGTATATATATATTGTAGGTATATATATATAGCCACTCATAGAAGGTTCTTATGTTTATCTTAATGCTTTACTGTAAGACACCAAACTATTAAATAGCACTTATGGAATTATACAGTCCACCTTAAAAAAAGGAGGATGAAACAGCTTTCTCAACCTGCAGTGGAGACTTTTTTCTAGGTAGTTTTGGAGCAGTTCTTTTGGTCTGTCCATCATGAATATTCACTAAACTGTAAGGGGAACTAGAGCTTTCAAACTGTGCGACCAAAAGGGCCTGGTAGAGTGTCCTTTTCCAGTTTCTTGCAAAGTTTGTTTCTCATAAAAGAGTAATTTGTTAGTCTGGAAGAACTGTATGGAACCCTTAATTAGTGCCATGTAGTAGACTGGAAAAACAATGAAAGAGAGCTAAATCCATCAGAAGTGAACAATGTCTTGACTGCGTTCAACAGTGGTATTCTGTGTTCAGTGCTAAGGTCAGTAATTACTCAGGCCAAGTATTTGGAGCGTTTTGAATGACACATAATAAAGCCTCATTAATTATATACAATCTAACTTTGCATAGCTGATTGCCATGAAACAAAGCTAATGCAGACAGTGTTTCTTCTAGCTGACCCTAGCAGAAGACTGACCCTGTCGTGTGTTTTATACTATTAATGCTTAATGGCTGCTGTTCAGTGTGCTACTGCTTGCTTGTAGGAACATTTAGATCTTTAAGTAGACAAGTATGTATCTGAAGGTCTATTTAAAGGGTGTTGGCGTGCTTCATAATGGGTGGGTGTTAGGAGAACGAGGAGAACAAAACAGGACAGGTCCCTCTCAGCCATGCGTTTCCTATTCTAGGTAGACAGCAAAGCCAACTCAAACTACCCCAGCACGTTTCCCACCTCTGTTCCTTCTGTCCCTTGATGTCTGTTCTTGCCACGTGCTTTCATTATGTTTTTCCTTGCCATGTTGTTCCTGAGCCAAAGTTCCAAAGCTCCTGAGCTTTATTAATAGATCCATAGAGTCTGTCTACAGACCTAGACCCAGTCCCAGGGGCAACAGAGTAAAATAGATTGAAATGATTGTATGATACTAAACTTACGAGTGTTAAAGTTCAAACGTTATAAAACAGTACCTAAACCTGCTGATCAGACATATATGAGAACCATATGTTTGTCCAAACCATGGACGGCAATGGAAGCAATTCTTCAATGAGGGAATGGACGAATAAACAGATGACCTAGCTTTTGGCTATGCTGGGTTAATGGGTTACTACTGTGTTTTTTTTGGGGGTGGTGGGGGGTTCAGGTGGGCTGGTGGCAAGAGATGTCTATCATTTCATATGGGGAGTGCTTACAGAACTGTTACCCAAAATTAGGACCACCCAGTTTACTTGAGGAGCACAAGGATATGGTGAAATATATCAGTCTATTATTGGTCATTGGGACATGATTCAAAGGGTATAGTACATGAACCTAGTACCCAGTAAATGTACCTAGTACCCAGTAAACATAGCAACCATTCTGTAAGGAGAAGGCCTACAGAACTGCCACCCAAAATTAGGACCACCCACTTTATATGAAGAGGAGAGAGATATGGTGAAATATATAGTCGAGTCACATTATGATGACCACTTTCTACTTTTGACTGTGTCAGCATGTACACAGGAAAACGTGTTTTGGTGGCATTGTCTGGGCCCACTCATCCATGTGGAAGGCACTCTAAAACCGATTTGGGTATGAATCTATCCATGTAGATCATGTACACCCATACATGCTGATTGTCTTCCCTGGGGCGGATGGGATCTTCCAGCAAAACAATGCCACATGTCACACAGCTAGAAATGTCCGACAATGGTTAGAAGAGCATGGCCAAGACTTCCGGGCACTACCCTGGCCCCCTAATTCCCCAGACTTGAACCCAACTGAGTATCTACGGGACCACCTCGATCATTGTGTTCGCTCATGCCCCCTCCAGCAGCTGTGGGATGCACTGAGGTCAGCACGGCTCCAGATAAGTGGGACCTTACTGAGTCACTCCCAGTCCAGTCACTGCCAGTCTAGCAGCTGTCTGTGCTGCACATGGTGGTTACTCTAGATATATTGACGGTGTATATCGGCCATTTATTAGTCACTGGGACTTTATTCAAAGGGTATCATGCATGCCTCTAGTATCCAGCAAAAGTACCTAGTAGTAAACATAGTACATAGTAAGATTAACCCAATTCAAAAGAAAACACAGGTTTAACTTTCCTGGGTCTTTAACATCACATAGCATCACATGTCCCATGTTTTCTCAGTAGTGGATGTCACATGACTATTCAGGAGTTTATTTTATAGTTGCAAAGTGTAACTTGTAAAGTGACTATTTTCCCATTTCCATTTGCACTGAGATGAAGACCTTGGAAATTCCTATAGCCTGTTGCACTCGTGACCCTGGTTAGCATATTTTCCTTACGCATGGTAAAGTGTTCCAGGTCCTAGCAGGGAATTACAGCTAAAGGCTGCCTATTTCAGCACTTCAGTAAAGGTTATCTTCCTAGTCTTGGGCGATCACTGCTCTGTGTGGATGTGAGACTTTAGCAGAATAATAGAGGTGAAATATGATGCTGGCATTCAGACTTCAGTACACAGAGTGCCAAATATGAGGAGAGTGATGATGCAGAATTGTAGAACTGAAAGGAACATGCACGCTGGAAATGAACTGTCAGAGGAACTGCAGTTGTCCACAGTGGAGGAAAGCAAAAAAGTGGAGGTTATAATAATGGGAAGAATAAATGATGATGTAGCAGTACTGGTCTTTGCCACAGACAGAGGCAATTGCATAGGGTAGCAATTTGCCAGGGGCAACAGCAGAATGAAATATTTGTACAGTTATACGAGATGTTAACGGTTGAGGAATTGTGCAAATAAGCACATTTGGCTCGTTCTTGTAAGGTGGAGGAATCAAACCAGATGTTTATTGATGATGTGAGGTGATCGAATCAGATCATCAGGGTCTGCGGCAGGTTGAATTTCTTCAGCTGTCCCAGGAAGAACATTCTTTGCTGTTTGCTGCTGCACCAGGAGAACCGCTACCGCTTCTCTTCTGTAGGCTGATTCATCTTCGTAGGCTATGAGGCCCACCAAAGTGGTGTTGTCTGTGGACTTCACGACGGGTTCCTTGGAAAAACAGTCATTTGTGTAAATAACTTAAAACACAGAGTGAGATAATACAACCTTGTGGTACTAAAATTACATATTTTATATATTCAGTGATGGTAAATTAACGTTACGTTGTAGTAATGGTAGTTAAATTGAGATGGCGGTAGTACTAACTTAAATTGAGGTTGTAGTTACAGTAAGCTAAATTGAGGTTGCAGTAAATTTAAGTTGAATTAAGGTTACAGTAGTGTTAGGTTAAACTGAAGTTGCAGTAGTGGCAAGATTAATTGAAGTTGTAGTTACAGTAAGCTAAACTGAGGTTGAAGTAATGGTAAGTTGAATTAAGGATACAGTAGCGTTAAACTGAAGTTGAAGTAGCAAGATTAATTGAAGTTGTAGTTACAGTAAGCTAAATTCGAGGTGGAAGTAAAGGTAACACAATTTGAGTTTGCATTAGCAGTGAGGTGTCACGTCCTGTCTAGTCTAGCCCATGTTTTTCTGTTTTCTCTGGTTTTCTGTTTCTTGTCACTTCCATGTGCCTTTTGTTGTCTTGTTCCATGTGCCTCTGTTTTGGTTTTTGGCTCCTCCTGTCTCCGCCCCCTTGTCAGGTCCCTAGTTTGTAGCTCTGCCCCTTCCCAGGTGTTCCTTGTTAGTCTTTGTTCTCTTATACTCCCTGTAGTCCCCTGTGTTCTTGCTTGGTGTTTTGTTTCCCTGCCAGTTGTTTGTCTCCATGTCGGTTGTTTTTGTAATCCTGTTCAGTTGTTTCTTAGTTTGCTAGTTTTTTCTTTGGTTTTGTTTTGTCTTGTTTGTTCTGTTTATTAAATCATTGCACCTATATCCTGCCTCCTTGTCTTGACCCCACGTGACATGAGGTTGTAGTAATGGTGTTTGCAATTGAGGTTAATTTAAGGTTGCATTAGCAGCATTAACCCTAACCCTAACCCCAAGAGTTAAATTGCGGTTACGGTAGTGGCAATGTAAAAGTTGAGGTTGTAGTTACAGTAATGTAGTTGTAGTTGCAGTAATGGCAAGTTAGATTAAGGTTGAAATAATGGTGAGTTAAACTGAGGTTGTCGTAGTGATATGTGAAGTTGTAGGTACAGGAAGTTAAATTGAAGTTGAAGTAATGGAAAGTTAAATTGAGATTGCATCGCAGTCGAGTTAAATTAAAGTTGTAGCAGTGGCATTTTCAACTGAGTTTTGTGTTTACAGTAAGTTAAATTGAGGTTGCAGTCATTTTAAGTTGAATTAAGGTTGCAGTAATGGTAAATTAAACTGAGGTTGTATTAGCAGTGAGTTGAACTGAGGTTGTTGTCGTGGTATGTGAGGTTGTATTTACAGGAAGTTAAATTGAGGTTGCAGAAATCGTAAGTTAAACTGAGGTTGCATTAAGAGTGAGTTGAGGTTGCGGTAGTTCTAAGTTAAACTGAAGTTGCAGTAGTGGCAAGATTAATGGAGGTTGAAGTAATGCTAAGTTGAATTGAGGTTGCATAAGAAATTTGTCAAATTGACGCTGTAGTGATGTATTTTTTAATGTATTTAGAATTTAAAAAATGATATGTTTATGATATTGTGTTTTTGCATTTTGCAACTTTATTCATCTAAATACCAGCCACATCTTTTTTTCTTCCGCCTCCATGAATTCACAATAATTCACTGATGAAAAACATATAGACTGACGTCTTTATTACAGGTATGGTCTTAAATAGGGAGGCCATTTAGATGCATAGGGAACTTCCATATTTTATAGGCTAAGCTGTGATTGCATCTTTCGAGTTATTTAAGGAGCTGGGACTTTGGATGACCCCATCAGATTCTCTCAGGTTCCCTCTAAGGGAGAAACCATCATCACCTTCTTCCTGGTAGCCACAGCAACACACAATTATGGCTTTACAGTTCATGGTCGGATAAGCAAACTTAATCAGCTGGAGTCTCCATCCTGTTTTAGAGCCCAGTGCTTTTCCCAGAAACCTACACCAATGCTCAACCTGAAACTTTTTTCCCCAATGCTGCATTTCCATATTTGTAGAAATGTTGTATTCTTAACTTGAGTTGTTTTTTTCGTGATGGAGTGTGTACCCTCTTAGAAATTAAGAGTTTTTCAGCTTTGTGAGATGAATGAGAGTAAGAATCTGTTGTTACATTTACCCAGGCAGGCTCCGATGGCGAGATCACAGCTGAAGAGCAGGTGCAGATGCTGCTGGAGGCCAGACTGCAGTGCCTGCAGACGGTTTCGAGCCATGACCTCGCAGGTAAGAGAAATTACCCCAACAATTTTCTCAAATAGCTTTTTCATTCTGCACTCACTGACCTATTTGACCTGGGCCAGACTGAACTGTACTGGGTAACAAAAAAATTCTAGAGTGGCGTTAAATTGATTTGTGGTTGCAGTGGAAAGTAATAAGTTTGACACGTATGTTTGTACCCTTGTGCAAGTAGCGTTGACCAAAAGTGCAGCATGTTGGTAGCATATAGAAGTGCTTACTAGTTCTGCAGTTCCAGACTGTAGTCCATCTGTTTTTCTGCATACTTTGTTACCCTGTTCTTCAATGGTCAGGACCCCCACAGGACCACCACAGAGCAGGTATTATGTGGGTGGTGTATCATTTTCAGCACTGCAGTGACACTGACATGGTGGTGGTGGTATGTTAGTGTGTGTTATGCTGGTGTGAGTGGATCAGACACAGCAGTGCTGCTGGAGTGTTTAAACACTGTGTCCACTCACTGTCCACTCTGTTAGACACTCCTACCTTGCTGGTCCACCTTGTAGATGTACAGTCAGAGACGATAGCTCATCTTCTGCTGCACAGTGCAGTGGCATCCTCTAGTCCTTCATCAGTGGTCACAGGACGCTGTTGTGCTGGATAGTTTTGGTTGGTGGACGATTCTCAGTCTAGCAGTGACACTGAGGTGTCCAGCAGCACTGCTGTGTCTGGTCCACTCACACCAGCACAACTCACACTAACACACCACCATCACGTCAGTATCACTGCAGTGCTGAGAACGATCCACCACCCACATGATACTTGCTGCCTGCTCTGTGGTGGTCCTGTGGGGGTCCTGACCACTGAAGAACAGAATAATAAAGTATACAGAGAAACAGATGGACTGCAGTCTGCAACTGTAGAACTACAAAGTGCTCCTATATGGTTAGTGGAGATGACAATAGTGAGTGTGTACATAGTGGATGGTCCGTATATGCTGGTTTTGACAGTAACCAACTATTCTGGTCTATGCTGGCTTGTCTAGCAGGGGTGATTATAGCAAAGTGAGATACTTATCAAGCTGCACGTTAGCTAACATCAGTTCACAGTAGCTTAGCTCTGACAGTGCTGGTAGCTCATCTTAACCAATCTAGATCAGCCCTTCAGAACAGCTGAAGATCTGCTTAACATTTGAAAGGATTGTTGGGCTGAGATCAGGACAAAAGGAAGCCTCTAACACATGTTGTTAAATAATAAATAGAAATAACAGGGAAATTCATGGCCTTTTGTTTATGCATAATGAAGTAAATATTAATGTAATTGTATTAAGGCATTCGCTCAGAGAGCTTCTCACATGCCTGGCTTCTTTTGTAGTATTTTGAATTTGCAATGTTTGCTTAATAAAACAATTAAATAGAGTTATTATGTAGCACTGTTTGTTAATCAGTTGTGGGCTGGGAGCTAAGTAGATAATGGATCGAATCAAGGGTTCCACTTGGATGCAGATATTATACATTATGAGCAGTGTAGCTCCCCTGGGACAGTTATAAGCAACTGAATATTAGAATGAATATACAGCATGGTGCCAAAAGCATCAGCTAAATGCATGTTCTGGATTCTCTCATTTGAGAAAGACTTGGCTAGATCAGTCAGATTAGCAACTGAGGTGAGCTTTAGTAGTGAGAGCTAGATGAAAATTGCTACCAACAAATGAGCTTTTTTTGGGACTTCGGGTTGGACTGCAGCTTCAACATGTGGTGGAAATATGAGGTAGGACTGATGGACGCAAGGGGGAGAATTTTGAGAAGTTGGGCTGGAGTTCTGGGCAGCGTTGGCCTGTAGATAGAAGACTGGACTCCCAAGCATGTAACTGTGGTAGGACTGTCATTGGACTGGAGAACAGGCGGGAGATGGGGTGATTGACCAAGTACAGAAACCATGTAGTTGAGTGAAAATAAAACACTCCTCCAGTAAAAGTAGAAGTTCCTCCTTTTAGACCTTGTCACGCCCTCGGGTCTCCCTGACACTGCTGATCTCCCGGACTCCATTTCCCAGAGTGCACTACCTGATGACGTCACACTCACATGTCCCCAGTCAATCAATCATCAACTCGCCCGAATACTGATTTATTCCAGCTGACACTCTCCACACTTCCTGTTTATAAACCACACACACACACATCTTCGCGAAGTTTTGCCAAACTCAGTTTGCATTACCATGCATTTCTCCCTACCTGTTTCCTTTCTTACACTGGTTCTGACTTTCCTTCATTCTCGATTCTCCCTCTTTGGATTTCCCCTTTGTCTTGGTAGCCTGTTATATTGCCTCGCTGGTTTTCGACCCTGTTTCTGTCCACCTGACTATTCTCTGGTTATCTTCCTCTCATTCTGTGTGCTGATCTGTTTGACTCTCTGGCTCTCAACCTTCCCTTGTCTCCTCTGTTTATGACCTGGCATTATCCCTTTGCATTGTATGCTCGTCCTTTGTTGTTGTGTAAAACTTCCGGTCTGTTCAATAAAGCATCTCTGACTTTTAGCTCTGCTTGCATCGCGCCAAGTTCTTTGCGCCTAACAGACCTCCACTGGAGTAAAAGTACTAAAGTATTTACCTTCAAATGTACTTAAGTATGGAGAGTAACAGGAGCATGATTTATTATGGCTCTAATATCCTATTATCATTTCTGGAACAAGACTCTTAATCAGCTCAGTGTAGGTAAAGAGACTCTAGTGTCTCTCAGTCCACCAGTCTTTAATAGAAGGTCATTAATTAGTCTGACACTGATGTCTATTCAAATGATCATAAGCACAGAACACTGAAGGGGAACAGGTTCCATTAGCTAGAACCAAGCTCTGTCCAACAGGTCCAAACAAGCTCAAAACAAAGTGACGGCTGCACACTGATTGCTGGACTCGCTTCTTTCATTTGGACATGTTATGTTTTTATGCACACGTAAGCCAAAAGGAAGGACCGATTCTACTGAGTATGTATCCAACACTAGTATATACCAATTCAAAATATGGAACAGGAGAATGTTTATCACTGTGGCATCTTTCCTTTTAACAACACTTAATATTCATTTGAGGACTGAAGACACCATTTAATCCAGCCATTATGGCTTTATTTTCATAACCAAACTGAAATCAGTCTGTGCATCAGTCCACTTCAGATGAGCTGGAGCTCAGAAAAGTCAGTGGGGTTTCCCCTGTGCATAGTACTGTCCTATCAGTCTTATATAATCACGAATGATGTTTCTTAACAACCAGCCCATTTGCTAATGTCCCAAACATTCATTCTCACTCACTCATCTTCTAAACCACTTTACCCATCTGGGTCATGGGGGGTGCTGGAGCCTATCCCAGAGCTGTGGGGAAGGGTGGAAGGCAGGAAACACCCTGGACAAACCACCAGTCCATCACAGGGCACACACACTCACACCTAGGAGGCAATTTAGCATCTCCAATTCACCTGACTGCATGTCTTTGGACTGTGGGAGGAAACCCACCCAGACACAGGGAGAACATGCAAACTCCACACAGAAAGGCCCCCCCCAACGCCCCAGCCGGGAATCAAACACAGGTCCTTCTTGCTGCGAGGCAACAGCGCTACCCCAGTGCCACTGTGCCGCCCTGTCTTAAACACAAGCATGACAATTCCTACTGCAGTGCCGCCGGAGGGGTTGAAGGTTACATTCATTCATTTGTGGTTTTCAACCTTCCCGTTTTCTCCGGATTCCCTGTGTCATGGATATGTATCCCTGTATCTGGAGATCTGTCTATGGCATCAGTCCACATAACTTCCCACTCCTTTGGCAACACTGCTGCTTCTCGCCGCTCCTTGGCCTTGTTGGTGTCATTTTTTTTCCCTCACGCTGATGAAAGATCACTCCCTCCAGGGGGGAAAAAGCACCTTTGTTTTTGGATGATTCACTAGGAACTGAACTCAATAGCTGTGCACCAGTAATAGATTTACGTGGCAGCCCCAAAATCTGATTTGCCTCGCCTGTCCATCTATCTTTTTATCACCTTAACCCATCATCCAGCTTTTAGCTGATTATTTTGACACTTATTTTGTGATCCATTTCATCCATTTCATGAACCTAGTCAGAGCATAAATGCGTAACATAAACTGAAAACATTAGCAAGACAGTAATTTGGCCTAATGTGCTTTAATTTCCTCATTTCCTGTGTGATGTGTAAATGGAAGGCATAACAAAGGCTTATTATTAAATACAGAGATCATGCTATTAGATATAGGGACCTTTATTGTATAGGATCCTGTCTGGCATGATGAAGGGGGCCTGTAATTCTGCCCACTTGATATCTCTTGACATTTCGATGGAGGTACAGTTCCGTGTGTTGAATAGGATCCTCAAAGGCATGGCAGTGCATGTCCTGTCACTCTTCCTGTAGCACACTGGGAATTGTCATTATTCCATCATTATAAAGTGGAGTACCTTTTAGAATCCACAGCTGGAGACGTCAGATCTTTGACCCCCCCTGATAATTGAATGCATGGGTCCTTCTGCCTCACGTCATTTCCCATCTTAAGAACCAATCCCAACATTGAAATGTCTTCAAACCCCTGCTCTGTGTTTTGTTATCGCTCCTGTCACATACTGCCCCCTCTGGTGCCTGTGCGGTACTGCACATGGCTTCTCTTCCTGCTCCACCCTAACTCCACCCACTCTCACACCTCCAGCTGATATAGGACACATTAGGACTCCCATTTATACCCCTTTGTTTGCTATGCCTGGTTGCAAAGACTCTAGCTATATTCGAAATAGCACACTACTATACTGCATACTACAGTAGTATGTACTGCACACTGCCCCCTGTGTGCACAGTAACAAGTTTTGACCTACAGTGTAGTATACTAATGCAGTCACATGACCAGTTACACCACCAGTAAAAAGTTTAGATATGGCTACTAATAGAAGGTTCTTAATGCTTTACTTTAGAATAAAAGTGAAGACATCAAACTCTAAAATAGCATTCATGGAATTACCTTAAAAACCTCCAGAAGGGAACTTTACAGGAGGATGAAACAGCTTTCTTAACCTGCAGTGGAGCTGATAGAACAAGGTTTATTTCTAAGCAGTTTTGGAGCAGTTCTATTGGTCTGTCCATCATGAATATTCACTAAACTGAAAGGAGAACTAGAGCTTTTACACTGTGCAGAAAAAGAGATCAAAGTTTATATATAGCATATAATATATATTAGAGGTGGAGATATAGAAAAATATAATACTGTGATCCATTAAGAGTATATGTGGTATATCTGATGTCTGATGTCCAAGACATTGTTTCATGATAGTTTAATAAATTGTGGCAAATGTAACTTTTGCACAAAGTTTAAATATGCCCTTTGGTATTCCCGTTAAAAAGTATGTTAAAAGTATGTTTGCATGTTTGAACTTTTCATGTGATCTTCATGTGATTCTTTGGTCTACCATCAACAGAGAGAACAAAGTACACTGTAGTATACTTAATTTAGGTATACTTAGTATACGCCCTTGTATTCATGATAACTGTACTAAAAGTTTGCTATTTTCAGTATACTAACTATGTACTTAAAAATGCTAAATATAATTAGTACTATAAATATAAATTACTTCAATAGAACTAATATACTTCAATAGAACTAATTGTACTATTGTAACACCTTTAAGATTCACTTAAACATACTTAAATATACTTAAGTACCTATTAAAGTACATTTCTAGTACATTAAATATGCAAATTATTATACTTAAATACTTAGCATGCTTGTATTAAGTACACTGAACTATACTTAATTTAGCTATAGTTAGTATACTTCTGTGCACTTTTGATTACTGTACTAAAAGTGTGCTATTTTCAATATATTAACTATGTACTTAGTATGCTAAATATAATTAGTACTATAAATATACTTCAGTAGAACTAATTGTACTTAACTGTACTATTGTAACACAATTAATATTCACTAAAACATACTTAAATATACTTAAGTACATATTAAAGAAACACATTTCTAGTACATTAAAATGTGCAAATTATTATACTTATATACTTAAATACTTAGTATGCTTGTATTAATTACACTGACGTATTTCTGAGGGAAAATGTACTTGTAATTATTACATTTATAATATATACAGTGTATAATGCACTTGTATTTAACACACAAGACAATAATGTACTTGCTGAAATTGAAGTACATTTCTAGAACATTAAAATATACCTAATTTTTCCCTGGGTAAATACTGTGCATTTGTAGCATCTACCTCACGGCTGTTGTGTGTACAGAGGCAGTCCAGCTCTCAGCAACACATCTTTGGGAGAAATTGCTTTTTGGCCAATTCGAATGCTGTGAAGGCAGCAGCACTCTCATGTCACGACCCTGCTGGTGCACAAATGGACCTTTACCCCAGTCCAAAAAAGCAGGAATAAAACAGCAGAGATGTTTATGGAGTTTGCTGATGCAAGTCACTGTGTTGCTTGGCACGTTTGTCCATCGTAAACACTCCAGTAATCTGCTGCAAGCTCATTTAAGCCTTTCAGCTGTGGAGGGCCTGATGAATGGAGGTACATTTCTCTACATTACCTTTATGACTAGAACATATTGAATTATGAATGTTTTATGGAGTGGTTAGAATCTAAACACAAGGGCTTTTTCTTGGGTTGATCAAGTGCAAATGTAAACTTTAGTTGGACTTCCTACAGTTTATTGGACTCAGGAACTCAGGAAGGAGTGATACACTTAAATCTCTGGGTTAAAATGAATCTTGTTTGGATCACTTTTCATAAATCAGGGCTGGATCACTATACAGTTGAAACCAGAAGTTTATATACACTGTATAAAAAGACACATTTCCCTCACTGTCTGATCTTAAATCAGACTAAACCAGACTACCTAAATTAGGTAGGATTACCAAAATTATTTCTGTTTGCTAAATGCCAGAATACTGAGAAATATTTTTTTTTTTGAGAATTATTTATTGTTTTTCTACAGGGTCGCAAGTTTACATACACTTCCTTAGTATTTGGTAGCATTGCCTTTAAACTGTATGCCTTGGGTCAATCGTTTTCAATAGTTGGGTATCCTTCCACAAGCTTCTCACAATATTTTGCTGGAATTGGTGTAACTGGTGTAACTGAGCCAGGTTTGTAGGCCGCCTTGCTCGCACATGCCTTTTCAGCTCTGTCCACAAATCTTCTATGGGATTGAGATCAGGGCTTTGTGATGGCCACTCCAAAACATTGACTTTGTTGTCCTTAAGCCACTTTGTAACTAACCCATTTGCACTCAAGCTTTAACTTCCTGGCTGGTGTCTTGAGATGTTGCTTCAATATTTCCAGATAATGTTCTTCACGCATGATGCCGTCTATTTAGTGAAGTGCACCAGTCCCCACCCCCACAGCCTGATGCTGCCACCCCCGTACTTCACAGATGGGATGGTGTTTTCAGGCTTGTAAACCTCCCCCTTTTTCCTTCAAATATAACTATGGTCATTATTGCCAAAACAATCAGACCACAGGACATGTCTCCAAAGATTAAGGTCTTTGTCCCCGTATGCATTTGCAAACCATAATCTGTCTTTTTATGTTGTTTATGACACTCTCTTACCAGCTTCAGCCAGAATCTTCACAAAGTCTTTTGCTTTTGTTCTGGGGTTGAAACGCACATTTCGCACCAAAACGTGTTCATCTCTGGGACATAGAACCCGTCTCCTTCCTGAGAGGTATGATGGTTGGACATTCCCATGGTTTTTATACTTGCGTATAATTGTTTGAACAGGTGAACATGGCACCTGCAGGCAACTGGAAATTGTACCCAAGGCTGAACCAGACTTACATAACCAGTCTACAATTTTCTTCCTGATATCTTGGCTGATTTCTTTTGATTTTCACATGATATCACACAAGGAAACAATGTGTTTGAGGTGTACCTTAAAAATAAAAAATCCACAGGTGTGCCTCCAATTAACTCAAATGTTGTCAATTATTATTTTGGTAATCCTACCTGACTGAACACCGGAAAGGTTTCGTCTAATTTAAGATCAGACAGTGAGAAAAAAATAGGTCATGTGCCTTTTTCTACAGGGTATATAAACTTTTATATAAGAACACAGGCTGGGTTAAACTTACCCAGCATTGCTGGCTTATACGAATAACCCAAAGACCATTTTATATAGAAGCTCACCGGACAAAAAAGTCACCTTGCGTCTTTAAGGTGGTAGTAACTTCAGGCTCCTGTGGATGGCGCTGCACCAGGATGATGGGGCTAGAAATTCTAGGGATTCACAGTTTGAGAAGAGGTGATACAGTGCAGTGAATGTCTCATTCCATGTATGGAAAATGGATTGCAGAATTGTGCCAGGGAAGGCATCTACCAAATCTGGCCCAACTGCACAATTCTTTAACGCAAGAGTGTCTGAACATTGATGTGGCCTACATCCAAAAACAGTACATACCAAATCCAGTCACAGCTGTTATTGGTGCTTATGGAGGTATTACATGCTATTAGGAACGTTTTGGTCACAGTTGACTATTTTTCTGTCTGGTGAGCTTATTCAGTTGGGCACCCTGATTTCAAATTTCTGTTACTGTTAATAGCTAGGTGAGTAGACAGTGTAAGCAAGGCCTTCATTAGGACATTAACAGCCATTGTTAGGAAAGGCCAGGTCATGCAAATTTCAAAGCTTTATAAATACTCTTGACTTCTCATCCTCGTTCCAACTATCAGTAGCCATGGACTCCTCTAAGCAGCTGCCCAGCACTCTGAACATGAGCAGATGAAAACGGAATGGCTTCTATAACAAGATAATGATCCTAAACACGCCTCAAAATCCAAAGTGGAATACCTCAAGAGGCACAAGATGAAGGTTTTTCCATGGCCCTCACAGTCCCCCAACCTAAACACTATTGGAAATCTCTGGAAAGACCCTTTACAAGTTGTGGGGGGCGTTACTAAGCACTTGTTATGTGTCATTAAAGAAATATGGATATATTTCTTATCTCTTACTCGCTTAGCTATTCACAGTGAGGTGCCCAACCATTTGCATACCACTGTACAGGAAGCTGTGGAGCTCCATGGCAAGAATGATGCCATATGTTCTATTATACGTTTCTGAAGAGTGCAGGGTATCCCAATAGGCCAATCAACCTTTATTTTCCCATGGAAATACATTGAGGATGACCGTCATTTTCAAAGAATTAAATAATTTATGATGTGCAATCGGAATGTGCCTGTGCATGTATATCCGCACAGTGCTCCATTATTTTTCTGCCATCCACATGGATGTAGTAGCAGCAGCCGTGACAGGATGGCTGTGAAGCGCTGTTACCTGCCTGGGGCAGGTATGAGATAAATGCTGCTGATACTGAGATGAGACAACAAGCTGCGGGTGCCTTCATGTTATATTGCTCATATACGTCAACATTATGGTCTCCCGTCTCATTAAAGTGTGATCAAAGCGATCAAAAATATTTCTTTCACTTGTTTGTTGGTGCTAAAGTTGCACATGACTGCATGTGCTACTCAGCTTGGTCATGCTTCATGGGCCCCTATACCGTGCCCTCCATAAATATTGGCACCCTGGGTAAACTGTAAAAACACTGCTCCTTCTTTTGATCTTTCAGTTATCAATAATATTAACTAAAAGCTCATCTTTACTCAGAGTACCTGAAGTACGGGAAGGGAAAAAAAATCATATTATGCAAAATACTCATCATCAAAAGAACAGCTGCATAAATAGCTGCACCCAGAGGGAATTAATCGACAGGAATGAAAGTTGGTGGGTAGGTTTGACATGGTGAGACATGCGAATGATTCAAGTTTCACGGTTGGCCGCGAAAACAGACGTTATCACTGTACCTGACTGACCCAACAGCCACATCTGTGAAAATTCAGCGAGCAGTGATGCCCTCCATGAGTCATCCTCTTAGTGCCAGCACCATTGGCAGACGGCTACACAAGGCAGGACTACATGCACACAGACTGTTACGACGACTGTCCTTAACACCACATCAACGTCAACCAAAGACTGCAATGGTGTTGTGCCAGACTGTCATGGAGTGACTTAGAATGGCGGCGGGTCATCTTCAGTGACGAGTCCCGCTTTTGTCTTGGTGGAGACGACCAATGAATCCATGTGTGGAGGCACTGTGGTCAGCACCAAGATGAACGGTTTGTTTCACGCATCACACTTCCAGAAGGCCCGGTGTCACTCCACCTCCACCCCTATCGCACCATCTGCAGGAACTATGTGAGAATATTCAAGCTGCATGGGATGGATTATCATAGGACACCATTAGGAACCTCTACAACTCCATGCCGAGACACCATGTTGTTTTGGCAAACATGGTGACCTGACGCCATACTGAGAGACAATACTTCTGTATGTGTAGCTCAATAAATATTGTCCATATCAGTCTAAATGTATCATCATTTATTGTTCCTGGTAACCTTTATCTTCCTTCCCAACAGCACTGCAATCCCACACTTCCTTCCGGGTGCAGCTTCTTTTGATGATGAGTGTATGTGTGCTACAATTATTGGCACCTTTTCAGGTAATCCCTAGTGCTCCTCCCTTTGCAAAGATAACAGCTCTGAGTCTTCTCCTATGATTGCATGATGAGACTAGAGAACACCTGGAGAACATGATCTGAGACCATTCCTCCATAGACAATCTCTGTAGGTTCTATTATGGTCTCATCTGACTGTAGAACATGGTCCCACTGCAAGATTCAGAACCATATGACAAACTGTCCTGATCGTTTTTTGATAACTGAGTTATGGAATATTTGTGAATTTGGTTTGTAACATCCTTAAATTTTAGTTGCCATTTATCAAGATGTTATATTTCCCATATTGTGTGAGTGGTTTGATTTTTTCTGTGCCCATTTATTCCCATTCCCACTCGTCAACAACTGCCAGTCCCTTTAGTCAAAATGTACAGCCTCTTTTACCTGCTAAGGAAAAGGCAAACTTGCCAGGGAAAAATGTCGATTTCAGGGGTTTTAGCTTTAAAAAATGATGACTTCAGTTACTGTACGTTGAGAGTAGAAGGCAGAAAAGCCAAATGTAAAGTTTGTAAAACTGCTATTGATTTATCAAATATGAGAGAAGGAGCCATACGCCCCCATGCAAACAAAAACGAGCGCGCTGCCCGCATTAAGCAGACAGGAGCATCATCTTCAACTCAAGTGCCCATCACTACTCTACTGCAGCCCACGCCAAGACAACAGCGGTCGGCTAATGACTCCCACCTCCAGTGACAGTAGTGTGAGACACAGTGGAGCATGGCTCGGCTTAACCCCAGCAAAGACCCTGGAGGCTGAAATCCTGTGGTGCCTGAAGCTTACTCAAAACCACTGGTCATACAGGTCATCAGAACAAAGCAGTGTGTAGCTATAACGTTAGCTAGCTAGTAAAGTTAGCTATGTAAGTTAATGGACATAATTGGATCTAATTAGGTTGCAAGCTAATTAGCAATAACACTAAACAAATGATCAGCATCTACATTTAATTTCTTTCAATATCGGAATCTAGCTTCCGCTCAAGCAGTTTTGGTGGGGGGTTAAGGTCAGTGGTACTTCAACTACGATGTGGTGTAGTAACAATGCTGGGTATAAAATCAAACTAACAGGTCCAGTCTACAGTTTGGATTATAATGGTTCAGTGGTTATATTGAATGATGGCATATTTATGACATAATTACAATTGTGGTTACGATTCAATTAATATACACTCATCATCAAAAGAATAGCTGCACCCAGAAGGAGGTGTGGGATTGCAGTGCTATTGGGAAAGAGGATAAAGATTACCAGGAACAATAAATGATGATACATTTAGACTGATATGGACAATATTTATTGAGCTACACATACAGAAGTAGTGTCTCTCTGACGTGGTGTTAAGGACAGTCATCGTAATGGTCTGTGTGCATGTAAGCCTGCGTTGTGCAGCCATTTGCCAATGGTGCTGAAGTGAAAAAATGAAGGAAGGAAGAGGAAAAGGGAAGAAAGAAAAGAGAGAAGAGGAAAGGAAGGAAGGTGATTCAGTACAAGGGAAGAAAAATGGGAGAAAGGAATGGCGGAAAAATGTTGGAAAACAAGAAAAAGGACGGAAGGAAAAGAATAAAAGAAGGAAAGAATGAAAAAGAGGGGAAAAGAAGAAATAAAATAACGAAGGATAAAAAGGGAGAATTAAAGGAAGGACAGCAGGAAGATATGAAGTCAGAAAAAGAAAAATTAAATAAAGAAGAAAAATAAACATAGAAAGACAAGAAAGATAGAAAGAGACAAATTAAGAAACCAAAACGTGAAGGAAGAGCAAAGAAAGACAAAGATAGAAATGATAAAAAGAAAGGATGAAAGGAAAGAAAAAGAAAGACGGAAAAAGAAGCTTTAGATCATGTGGAAGTTTTTTTAACCTGTAAAAGTCTTTCACATTCACTGATTCATTAACAAACACTGCCCTCAACAGATGTTCCACTAACAAGTCCTTTAGGGAACCAAGCGTGGAGCTTGAAGATTCTAAGAACTGTATATGTTGTTGTGTGACCTCCTGTGCACCTCCGGAGGACGGGAACACATTAAAAGCTTATTAGTACTTAGTGGAGCTTACCTGCTGCTCATCGTGTCACCTGAAATAGCTGCAGTACAGGCAGTGCAGAGCAGAATAGGGAACACTTCAGGGGGGATTCTGGAGAGGGAGGGGAGGGGACAGAGGGAGGGTGCACAGATTTCAAGCAGTTGTTGATTGTAACCAATTCACATAAACGTGAAAGCATCATTTAAAAGGCTTTCTACAAGATTTAGGGATTTGTTTATGGAAATTTTTGACCATTCTTCCAGAAGCACATTTGTGAGATCAGCCTCTAATTCATCCCAAACATGTTCTATCAGATTGAGGTCAGGACTCTGTGCAGGCCAGTCAAGTTGTTCCACACCAAACTCGCTCATCGCATGTCTTTATGGACCTTACTTTGTGCACTGGTCATGTTGGAACAGGAAGGGGCCATCCCCAAAAAAGTTAGGAGCATGAGAGGCTGAGCCCAACTCCCCCCCCAGAAAAAATAAATAACCCCACACCACAATCACCCCTCCACCAAACTTTACACTTGGCACAATGCAGTCAAACAAATACTGTTCTCCTGGCAACCGCCAAACCCAGACTCGGATTGGCAAACGGAGAAGCGTGATTCCTCACTCCAGAGAACACGTCTCCACTGCTCTAGAATCCAGAGGCGGCGTGCTTTACACCACTGCATTTGACGCTTTGCATTGAGCTTGGTGATGTAAGGCTTGGATGCAGCTGCTCGGCCGTGGACATCCATTCCATGAAGCTCTCTACACACTGTCCCTGAGCTAATCTGAAGGCCACGTGAAGTTTGGAGGTCTGTAGAGATTGACTCTGCGGACAGTGGCTGAGTTGCTGTTGATCCCAATCACTTCCACTTTGTTATAATACCACTGACAGTTGACTGTGGAATATTTAGTAATTTCACGACTGGACTTGCTGCACAGGTGGTGTCCTATCACGGTACCACGCTGGAGTTCACTGAGCTCCTGAGAGCGACCCACTGTTTCACTAATGTCTGTAGAAGCAGTCTGCATGACTAGGTAATAAATGCAATAAATTATAAGAATAATAAGAATAATGAGCCAGGAAAGGAGCTAAAGAGATGTGTGAATATCTGTACTTGTATATGGATATCTGTATATGTATATGGTCTGAGCAGACATATATTATAAAGACTCTTATTTACAGAATATCACAGAATCATATTAACATTTGTAAAATTCAACATCTGTACAAATGTGCATTTATAATATTGCATACAGAGAGAGAGTGCACAAAGCGAGCAAATATGAGTGCACAAAGATTACTCCAAATGCATTACTTATTCCTTCAGTCATATGTCAAAATTGACAAGCCAGCTTCCCTGGGCTCAAGCTCCTCTGAAAGGCACAGTGGAAGTGTGTAATATGGCCCGGCAGGTCAGCATTCCTGAGTGATTATGGACATAATGGAGGCTTTGCTGTAATAATGGAACAGATTGTTACCAGTGTAAAGTCCAAAAGCCAGAACAGTTCATGGCCAGCTTTGGCACTGTGAATGCTGAAACCTCCAGGAATATGCTAGTCTAAATAAATTCATTTAAAACACCTGTAGAGCTTGCATTCCTAATATTCCCTGGAATGGCTATCCCAGAGCGACACGGCCAGTCAAAGTTTAGACATGGTTACTCATAGAGGGTTCTGCTTATGTTTATCTTAATGCTTTACTGTAGAATAAAAGTGAAGACATCAAACTCTAAAATAGCACTCATGGAATTATACAGTCCACCTTAAACACCTCCACAATGAAACTTTACAGGAGGACCAATTGTATTGGTCTGTCCATCATGAATATTCACTAAACTGAAAGGGGAACTAGAGCTTTTAAACAGTGCAGAAAAAGAGATAAAAGGTTTTTTTTGGTGCAACTAAATATATATTAGAGGTGGAGATATGGCAGAAATATAATACTATGGTACATCAAGAGTATATGTGACGTATCAGGATATGGACTGTTTCAGACATTTCATCAGTTGGAGCTGTTAAGTGTGAGCCTGTAGAGTCCATTTAGTTGGGTGTGTCTAAACTTTTGACTGGTACTGTATATAAGAGAATGATATTAGGAGTCTGCAGTGAAGTGAAGTGGTCTATATGGGCTATAACACTTCAGCAGATAAGAAATATGGTGTTTGTTGGTGAAGCTTGACGAGAAGCCAGTGTGAGTGCTAGTGAGTAGTCTAGACTAGGAATGAGAGTAGTCCAGTAATGAAAGAGTCAACTAATTCCTCAGCATCTGGAAGGGTGGTGTACTCAAATGATGATCCAGCATGTAGCAGCCTAATTTCATTCATTCATTCATCCGTCCATCCATCCATCCGTCCATCAATCCATCCATCCATCCATCCATCCATCCTTCCATCCATCCATCCATGCATCCATGCATCCATGCATCCATACATCAATTCATTAATTAATTCATTCATTCATTCATGTATATATTCATCTTCTAAGCTGCTTATCCCGTGTCACGAGGGTGTTGGGAGTCTATCCCAGCTCTCATTGGACGGTAGGCAGGAAGCACTCTGGACAGGCCAGTACCTTTATCTTGCACTGGAAAAATGAAAGTCTGTAATCTATGATACTTGAAATGTCTTGTATTGTAATGTTATGTTTTTGCTGCATCTCCCACGTCTACTGCCGGATGTCCTCAGCCCAAAGATCTGAGCTGGCTTGTGGACATGGAGCTCAAAGGGTTGAGGAGCAGCTACACAGGAGCTGAGACCTCCGAAGCTAGGAATGTGAAAAAGAAAGATCTGTAATGTATTCCTGCCAGCAAGGATCAAATGTAATTCCCTCATTCTGGCATGCCAACACTCACAGAGTTGATGTGGTTGCAATATGTGCTCACAGTGTGCCTGTTCGAGGCTGAAGCTTGCCACACAAACTGCGCATCAGACCAGCTGTGCACTCGTGAGGCACAGGCTTTGAAGGACAGCCTGTGAAAAAGGAAAGCCTGAAGAAAAGAGAGAATGACAATTCAGTGCAGTGTTGCCAACTCCTTAGTAAGGAAAGTAGCTATTGGCTGTCCTAAAAGTCGCTAGAAGTCGTCATCGCCTAATTTGCATAATTGTCAGTTTGCATGTATTTGACACGGTAAAGGAATAGAACAAACATCAGCAGCAGGTTGCTTTGGATGGAACTGGTATAAGGCTTTGCCTTTTGAGAATGTGTTTTGAGTTGTCGTGTGTTTTTTTATATCACAAAGTTTGGCGTAGAAATCAGCCTTACAATACAGGCACTATGCCCATGTATCATCTCCAATAAACGGCTTCAACCAGCCTCTGAATTCAGGCTTTGATTCCCACTCCTTTCTGTATTTTTGAGCATACAGTTTAGACTAGGTAGCTATCTAGATGTTTAGCTTGTCACAAAGAGGCACACACAGTGGACGAGGTGAGTAAGTGACAGACTAAGCGGTGGACGAGGTGAGTAAGTGACAGACTAAGCGGTGGACGAGGTGAGTAAGTAACAGATTGTGTAAGTCAAATGCAGTGATTTATTTTAGTGTCACCCTGAAGATGCATTTATATTTACATCCCGCTCTGTAAGCCAGGAGGCGGGATCAGCGGCGGCTTTGGGCATGCGCAGTTCATTTCCAGTGTGGATGTGGAGCGGTGTGGATCTGCTCTCTGCTCTGACTGCAGCTACAGTGAGGCTGAGCACCTGTGAGTGTTGTGGGAGGGGCTCACGGCAGCACCTGCTGTTCGTTGAGGACTATAACTGAAGAACATGGGTTTTCACCTCCGAATCTCCAAAGGTCTCCAGGAACACCAGAAAAAGTCCCTAGATTTGTCGCTAGTCGCTTTTCTGAAAAAAGTCCCTAGAGGGGTGATAAAATGAATAAATGATACCCCCCTTTAGGACTTTGCTCTATCTGCATGGCTTCTGTACTTGGCTTAAACCAGCAGCGAATGTGTTCAGGTAGTTGGAACTAAATCCTGGGAAGGGTTTTTACTCTAGGGACCTGGATTACCTGTCTCTGAATATGTTGTACTATATTATACTCAAGATGAATAAAAACATAGGGACATTAATATGGACTGAACATGCAGCTGCATCAAGGTCTTCTCATATACATATTGCTGCCTTCAAGACCCTGACTCGCACTGCGTGTCCACGTCTCGGTCTTCATTCGACTACTATAAAATTTTGTTCTTGATTATGACTCAAGACTGGTTTAAGTTTTCACTCAAACTCAATGTGTCTTGGTCTTGTTCTGGATAAGGACTCAGCATGTCCTGATCTTGGCCTTGACTCAGACTCAATATGTCCAGGTCTTGGTCTTCACTGAGACTCTATTATTACAAGCTTTTGGTCTTGATTATGATTCAGCTCGTCTTGGTCTTGGTATTGAATTAGACTCAGTGTCTTCTGGTCATAGTCTTGATTCAGACTTGATGTGTCCTAGTCCCTAGTCTTGATTATGACCCAGTTTGTCCTGTTCTCGATTCTGACTCGACAACTACAAAATCTTGGTCGTAATCCAGACTCAATGTGTCTTGGTCATGGTCTTGACTTTAGACTCCATGTGTCCTGACTTCAGTCTTGACTTAGACTCAATGTGTCCTGGTCTTGGTCTTGACTCAGACTTTATGTGTCCTGGTCTCTGTCTTGATTCAGACTGAATGTGTCCTGGTCTCAGTCTTGACTCAGTCTCGAAATGTCCTAGTCTTTGTCTTGACTCAGATTCAATGTGTCCTGGTCTTGACTCAGACCTAATTTGTCCTGGATTTGCTCTTGACTCAGGCTTTATGTGTCCTGGTCTTAGTCTTGACTCAGACTCGGTGTGTCCTGGTCTTAGTCTTGACTCAGACTTTATGATGCAGTCACTCCTTTTAGCCAATCATTAATATCTGCTTTGGAGCCATCTTCCACAAATGGAACGAGACATTCACTGCACTGTGGCACCTCTTCTCAATCTATGGATCCCGTCACTCACACCCCACAGGTATTTATAGCCCCATCATCCTCGTGCAGCGCCATCTGCAGGTGTTACTACCACCTTAAACACACAAGGTAAATCACTTTTTGTATGGTGAGTTTATATGCGTCAGTTGATGATGAGGGTTGGGTTTGAACAGAAAGCTTGGGTCAATTTTGGACTTGTTGATGTGGGTCAGGTTGGCCCAGGCAGACTCAACCAGACGTTTTACAGGCTGTATTGTGGTTTGACCCAAGTTTCAGTCCTGATTAAAGCTGTACTCCTAATAACTTGCTTTTGAGACACTGCTGCTAGTTGGTCAACCATTAGTAAAGGGTACAAAGTAGAATATGTAACCCAGTTTTCCATGTACATAGCCCATGAGCTTTGTGCACAAGATGAATGGGTTCAATTTTCCATTTCGCTTTTCAAACTGTAGCAAAAGGCTTAGAAAGTCAGGCCCTGAGTCTTCTCAGCTGTGAGCCATGAAGGAGCATCCTTTCAATTCACAGGACCAATAGTAGGTTTTCATACAAGAGCATGGATTTTTCAAGAGTGCTAGGAGTGCTAAGACTGCTTTACTACACATTCAGTTTGTAGCCTTGGAGAAGCCAGCGGAGGACACTAACATCCAATGAGTGGAATTTATCTCGTTCTAGAGTGGTCAATGAAATAACCCAGATGTTATGGATGATTTAAGTCACATATCATTTGGTACTCCGGTTCTGAGGGTCCAAGGGTGTGTTTTCCAAGTCCTACTGCTATCTCCTGTTTGTGATCCTCCAGCAGAGGGGACAGTTCGACCTGCGAATGGTCTGGCACTATGGTGTTGAATGCAGAACTGAAACCCAAAAACGGAACCCTAGCGTAGGTTCCAGGACTGTTGGGATGCTGTAGCATGCAGTTAGCAGATGACAGATATGGCTTATCAGCGTTTCTGAGTATTTTTTCTTTGCAGCTTAATCTCTTTCTCAAGCCTGTATTTGGCCTTTTGTGGGGAACTCTGGCCCCACTCCGTAGCTGTCGGAGTTCAGAAGAACACCAGGGTTTATGGTTGCTGTAATTCTCCTGTGCTGTGGTAGAATTGCAGGTCTGCTGCGCAATACTGCATTAACTCCCAACAGGAAAACCTGATGGCCATACTTACGGTTGTGACAGCGGTATAATTGGAATGTGGAAAGAAAAGCACATTTCCTTGACTACACCTGGGAATGCATTCCCGATTACAGGCCAGGTTGAAAAGAGTCATTTGTAAGGTGGATATTATGACGTCAGGAGGGAAAATGGAATGACACCTTTGGAATGTGGTGTTGGTATGGAGATTGCTCAACGTTAGCGTGAGCAGAGGTATTGCTGGAAGAACCTGGATTGAAAATGATTTTTGTTTTGTTTGAAGTTTGTTCTGGTTTTATAATGGAAACGTTTTATAATATCAGACTCTTATGAATGGCAACTTAGCCATTACCCAATTGCCTGTTAGTGATTGTTTACATTCACATAATTGCTACATATCATTACATCATATCATCTGAACAAAACCTACAGCATTTGAAATGCCAAAATGCCAGTTGTGCTCTTCATGTTGTGTTATTTCATGATGATAAAGGGAATAATACAAATATTCTGAAAGTATTTGTATTTTTCCCATTACGGTCCATGTAAACTTTTTTCCATCTCCTGTTATTATTTTTGAGATAATGAACCATTTACTAGTTTTATACAAGGAACCAATAACTGCACTTAATACAGGAACCTACTAAGAGTACCTTACTAAAAGTTTGCTAATACTTATTTAGTAATTTGTTTCTCAAAACCCACAGCTAATAAAGTCTACATACGTATTATAGACATACAAGATATAAATGTTAAGCACTTACATGCATTCCAACAGTTCATAAACTTGAAAAACTGCTAGCAGTCCTTATATTAAATGGTGCACCAAAAATCAGTCAGCTATAATCATTTGTACATGTGTCTATTTAATAATATTAGTGCTATTTTTAGTGTGGAAGAGTCCTGTTGGAAACAAGACGTTATTATTTCAACATAATTAGACAAACTCACAAGAAAATCATACATTATTTTGACATGATCCAACAAAATCCTGATAAAATACAACATTTTTGACAAAAAATAAACAACAAAAAAAAAAACATTATTCTTTCATTAACAGTCATGGTCTTGAGAAAATAAACATTGTTTTGAAATAATTAGTCAAAACCTTGAGTATAAAAAAACATTGTGACATAATTAGTAAAAAAAATAGTCTTAAATAAATAAACATTATGACATAATCCAACAAAATCTCACAAAAAGTATACATTATTTTGGCATAATCAGTCACAATGCTGAGACAATAAAACATTAATTTGGCACAGCTAGTCAAAATCTTAGGAAAATAAGCATAATCTTGACCTAATCCATAAAAATCTTAAGCAAATTGAACATTATTTTGACATTATCAGTCAAAATTTTAAGAAAATAAAATATTATTTTCTCATAATTAGCCACAATCTTGAAAGAATAAATTTTGACATAATCCATACAAAATTATACATGATCTTGACATAATCAGTTAAAAACAAGAGAATAAATGAACATTATTTTTACATAATTAGTCAAAATCTCCTGAAAATAAACATTATTTTCTCAAAATCAGTCAAAATTTGCAGAAATTATAAATTATCTTGACATAATTAGTCAAAAACCTCATGAAAATAAGATGTTGAGAAGTTATTGCTTTGAAATATAAAGTCCAGCTGCAAAGAGGTAAAAACAGGTGATGTTTTTCTCCTGTGGCTGCTGAGAATGTGCTTCCACATGAAACAAACTCTGGAGCGGCGTTCCGTGCTCCTCATTAAACATCTCAGAGCAGTCTGAGGTTGATCTCTGACCTTCTCACATGACTGTTTTGTGTAAAATATAAACCAGAAGTTGAACCAGTAGTCCTGTGTTCACACAGTTATTTCCACCGGAAGCCAAATTTTCCCTGGAATAGAGAGAGGGGGAGCATCTACCTTTCTCCCGCTAACGCAGGTCTTTCCTGTCTTTGTTCTCAGCGAGCAAAGAGTGAGGGCTTTGTTCAGACACTTTCATCAGGTGCTCGAATGCAAATGATACACCTCATAAATGACAAAGCACACCTTCGTCTGAATTCACTTAAGTCTGCATTAGTACTAAAAGCTTTGCTAATTACTGAGAAATGTGTGCACAACAATTATGTGCTAATTAACTAATCAGTCTATAGCACTGTAGCATCGGTGCAGAACAAGAACCAGACAACACTGTGTGTATCGGCAAATGCTCTTTAAATGTCTTACCGGCATTTCAGGCATGACTAGGAACTGCCAGCCCAGTGCTGCCACAGCGTGAAACACAGGGAAGGAGATACAGGGAAGGACACAACACATGACACCCTGCAAACACCTTCACTAACTGTAACACCAATAACCAGTGTGTGTGAAATATCCCATGGTTTTCAGGGGTCCCATGTTGGCTGGCCACTCCAGTGTTGGCTGGCTGATTACTCACTTGGTGCTAGCTTCATTGGCAGGAACATGTTCTCCTTCTGGAGATGCTCTTTTCTAGTTTTGAGGTTTTCTACACATTAACTGAGATCTTACACGTCTACACTGTCCTTGGTTTCCAGCAGTCTCTTGTGAAAAGTGTGCAAATGTTCAGATTAGCAAATACTGTATGTTTTGACATATTGCAAACTGTTTTTAGAGGTATCCCCGGCATAGTTACACTGGCTAGGCTATTATGAACCAATGAGGTGAAGCACTCTGCTACAGTTCCATGCTTAGGCAGTCAGTGCTGTACAGTAATTCAGTAAGTGTGATGTGTTAGTGTACTGTAAGTAGCATGTCGGTGTAGAGTAACTCAGTAAGTGTAATGTGTTAGTGTACTGTAAGTAGCGTGTTGGTGTACAGTAACTCAGTAAGTGTAATGCGTTAGTGTACTGTAAGTAGCGTGTTGGTGTACAGTAACTCTGTAAGTGTAATGCGTTAGTGTACTGTAAGTAGTGTGTTGGTGTACAGTAACTCAGTAAGTGTAATGCGTTAGTGTACTGTAAGTAGCGTGTCGGTGTACAGTACCTCAGTAAGTGTAATGTGTTAGTGTACTGTAAGTAGTGTGTTGGTGTACAGTAACTCAGTAAGTAATGCGTTAGTGTACTGCAAGTAGTGTGTTGGTGTACAGTAACTCAGTAAGTGTAATGTGTTAGTGTACTGCAAGTAGTGTGTTGGTGTACAGTAACTCAGTAAGTGTAATGCGTTAGTGTACTGTAAGTAGTGTGTTGGTGTACAGTAACTCAGTAAGTGTAATGCGTTAGTGTACTGTAAGTAGCGTGTCGGTGTACAGTAACTCAGTAAGTGTAATGCGTTAGTGTACTGTAAGTAGTGTTTATTATATAAGAAATATTACAGTATTACATTAATACAGTACCTTAAAACCATTTTTGAAGGCACATTTGCAGTTTTTGTAACTTGATGAGCAAGTACAGAATAAACTTATTGCTGTTGCTTCTTATAAGTACATGTGTTACATTTGATTCAAATGTGATATAAGTATTAGGATATAGGTGGAAATCAGAATCAAGCAGATTCAGTTCTGTCAGTGTACATGCGTTTTGACTTTAGTCACCGAAGATGCAGCTCCAGTCTCTGTCATGATTTTATCAGTTCAAATCAATAAGAATTTCAGTGGACCATAACAGGCTTATTAATCCTCTATGACTGCATTACTGTGTTACTGTACTACATGAGTCCGTTTGAAATGAAATGCGTTCATATGCTTTTAGACGGCATGTGGAGAGTGTGCAGTATATGCATTCAAGGTCATGGACAGGTTTGAAGGCGGATTATTGGTGCACGACCTGCTCTTATTCCACAGCTTCCATTAAGTAGGCACGACGTTTGTATTGGCTAAATTGTATCTCCTCATTTACAATAGAGTGATATACAGAGTGAATATAAGTGCACACGTTTGCAGAGAACACAGTTCTGCACAGTTTAAAGCACAACTACTACTTCTTATTTGTTTGTATCGAGTGAACTGGCATATATTATCTTACATCATATCAGTGCTTCAGCTGCAGTGCCCCGGAATCTCTGAAACTGGAATCTCTAAAACCTCACTCGCTGGTGTCACTCGACCTTTTTAAACTCTCAAGGTCTACCCAACTCCACTCAGCCTGCAACTAGTTAGCTGACTTTTTATAACCTATTTTAGTTGCTTACTCTGTTTTTGTTGTTGTTGTTGTTGTTCTTCTTATTATTATTACTATTATTTTATTTACAGTTTATTATTTTATCATTTATTTATTGGTATTTTTGGTTTGTTTTCCATTTTTATTATTCTTTTTTTATCATTATATTATTTTACACTGTAAAATAGAATTATTGAAGTGTAGAAATCCACCTGCTCTCTAAAGTGATCTTTGGGAGTTGTTGGATTGTAGAAATCCACCTGCTCTCAAAAGTGATCTTTGGGAGTTGTTGGATTGTAGAAATCCACCTGCTCTCTAAAGTGATCTTTGGGAGTTGTTGGATTGTAGAAACCCACCTGCTCNTTGTTGGAGTGTAGAAATCCACCTGCTCTCTAAAGTGAACTTTGGGAGTTGTTGGATCGTAGAAACCCACCTGCTCACTAATTTGATCTTTGGGAGTTGTTGGATTGTAGAAACCCACCTGCTCACTAAATTGATCTTTGGGAGTTTTTGGATTGTAGAAACCCACCTGCTCTCTAAAGAGAATTTTGGGAATTGTTGGATCGTATAAATCCACCTGCTCTCTAAAGAGAACTTTGGGAATTGTTGAATTATAGAAATCCACCTGCTCAAAATTAAATGTTATCAGCCCTGGCCTGCTTGAGCTGGTGTACACACAGTGTAAGACAGGTCAGAGAGGAAGACAACTTGAAGAGAGTAAATAAAACATTATGCAGATAGATGATACCAGGAGGCAATGGGAAAGATGAGTTGGACTTTCTCATTGTATCTTTAAGGTAAAGATAATTACTGCGTTTCTAAGGTTTATCAATGTTTTTAATAAAACCGTACTTTTCTGTTTATATACAGACATTTTCCGGCTCCGCTGCTGACAGAACATTACCATTTATTTACACTTCTTTTTTAACAGTGTACTCTTTTCAGTTATTTTAATTATTCACTCTAATTATTAATCATATAATTATTGATTTTATCTTGTAATATTTTTAATTGGTAGCCCTATAAATGTATTTGTATTATAACTGTATGTCTACTGTTTTCAATCCCTTCTTTCTTATGTACAGTGCTCTGCTACACTGTAAATGAGGGCCACCCTCAGTCTACTCTGAGTTAAATAAAGGTTGATTGATTGGTTGCTTTAAATTGTGGCCTGTGCAGAAGTTTCATATTTGCAGTTTTTCCTATATGTCAAACAAGCAGACATTATGCTCTAAAATATGCCATATTTAAGTGTGTGCATTTTTCATTTTTCATGTGATCAGGGCGTTCAGGCTCATGCATATGATAATATGCTAGCTCTAATGGCAAGTGTTTGAGCTGCTGTCTGTATGGTACTATTATGATTTTTTTTTCTGTCACTGAGCTGCAGCCCACTGACATCATCAAGCATCTGCCTTCCATGTCTGCCTTTGAAGTTTCTATGCATAAACGAACATGACTTGCATCTGTATGCATAAACTAACATCAAAAAAAAAGAAAAAAAAAAAGAAGAGAAAGAAGAAAAGAGGAGCACACATGCTCTGTTAGGAAGAACAGCATTCAATTCAGAACCAAGGCAAGTAAATTGGGCCTGGAACGCTGATTTGGACCCATTAAATTCAGCAGTTTGGGAAAGATCATCTGCTATAATACATGTCCAAAAGGCTTCAGGCCTCCATTGTTCTAACTCATGAAAGTAGGTGTGACCAATCAGGGGTGTAAGGAAATATCAATACACTTGAATATAGCAATATTATGTTTTGCGGCACTATATTGATTCACATTATCGGTTAATTGATAGGTTACCTGTAAAGATTCCCTGCAGACAGTGGTTTATTTTGTGCTGTGTTTAAACCCCTGATTGCTAGATAGCATTGTCGTAAGTAGCAAGCATTAGCATTAGCATTAGCAAGCCTATGCATATGGTGGTGTGTTTTTCATACTATGATAGTTTTGCTAGTAGAATTTTCAAGAACTGTAATATGTTGAGTTGTTTACAGTATTACGATACATTGAATTCAGTATTGACAGCATTCATTTCAGAACCAGGTAAATTGGGTCTGGAAAGCTGATTTTGACTGAGCAAAATCATCTGCTGCAATACAGTACCAGTCAAAGTTTATACAGCTACTCAGCTAGACAGCAATATTGTAATCTTCAGCCATTAGACTCCCACTCCAACTTAAACAAGTTAGGGGGCAGGTAGTGTTAAGGTGCGCTGTTAGCATTAGCAAGCCTGTGTGCCGTATATGGTGGTGTGTTTTTTGTGTTACTGCGACAGTTTTCCTAGTACATTTTTTAAAGGGTAATATATCACCTTGTTTACAGTATAGCAAGATAATGCCTCGTTACTGCTGTATCATGATACGTATCACATCGCCAAGTTCTTACACAGCCCTACACCCAGTGCTGTTTAAGGTGGTCGGAACTTCAGGCTCCTGCGGATGGTGTTGCACGAGGATGATGGGGCTATAAATACCTGCGGGGTGTGAGTGATGGGATCCATAGATTGAGAAGAGGTGGTATAGTGCAATGAATGTCTCGTTCCATGTGTGGTAAATGGCTCCAAAGCAGATGTTAATGATTGGCTAAAAGGAGTGACTGCATTTGGGTGTGCCAAAGACCATAGTGTGAAGGAAGTAGCTGAATCTGCAGGTGTATGGAAGTGTACGGTCATACGGGTCTACCAGCAGTGGCTAAAATCCCAGTCTACAGGGAATTCTCCTCGGAATTGTGCCAGGGAAGGCATCCACCAAATCTGGCCCAACTGCACAACTCTTTGAAGCAAGAGTGTCTGAACATTGATGTGGCCTACATCCAGAAATTTGTCCAGTCCGCTCGTGGTGCTCGAGGTATTACACACTATTAGGTATATTTCAGTCACAGCTGACTCACATTTTGTCCAGTGAGCTTATATACACATGTTGGAGCAACACATTGCATTCTAGTCTTTTTCAATTATGGTTACTAATATTCACCTAAACGGAGGTTCTGAATACCAAAGGTCCAAAAATCGATTTCCTTGTTTAACTCAAATAGCTCAAGCATACAGCAGAATGAAACCATTTCCTTCCTTTCCATATTATTAACGGGCTCATTCAGGCTTCAAAAGAAACAGCACAGAGGAAATAACAAAGCCGAAAAAAGACTGAAATCCAAATGGTCAATTGATCAAATTTGGTGATATATTTCATAAAGCACAGATGAATTTAATAATTCTTTCATTTTTTTTTCTTTTTTGCAAACAGTGAACGAGTGCCCTCCAGAGTGGGACGGTCTGATCTGCTGGCCGCAGGGCTACCCTGGAACTCTGACCAAAATGCCCTGTCCAAGATATATCTACGATTTCAACCATGCAGGTATGATCGCCACTGAGATGGAATTTTAATGAAACTGTGGAGCTATGATTCTGACCATTTTAAATGTTGAATGAGGCTGCTAATCTCCAGCTGTCTGCAAATATCATATAAATGGTTTGTTGACTTTCTAAGTGGAAATACATGAAGACATCCACTACAGAGAACCCCCCCCCCCGCCCCCCACTATGTTAACTTCAGCAAATAAACAATAATTGTGTATTAAAACGTGCATGTTCTACGCAGAGGACGTGTTTACTTATTTTCATTTGAGGTTTTACCGGGGACGGACAAACCTTTGCATACAACTGCATATGCTATATACACACATCATCAAAAGAGTAGTTGCACAAATAGCTGCTACCCATAAGGAATCAACTGACAGGAATGAAACTTGATGGGTAGGTTTGACATGAAGGCATGCTAATGATTCAAGTTTCACACTCTGTCACATATGTGACGTAAGCAAGGACGGGTCTTATCACTGTACCTGACTGAACCAACAACCACGACTGCGGACATTCATGAGTCATCCTGTTAGTGCCAGCACCAGTTGCAGACGGCTGCACATTGCAGAACTACATGCATGCAGACTGTTAGGACAACTGCCCTTAACCTGTCAACATCACCAAAGACTGCAATGGTGTCATGCCAGACTGTCATGGAGTGACTCAGAATGACAGCGGGTCATCTTCAGTGACGAGTCCCGCTTTTGTTTTAGTGGAGACGACCAATGAATCCGTGTGTGGCGGCACCGTGGTCAGCGCCAGGATGAATGGTTTGTTGTCATGTGTCACATGTCCAGAAGGCCTGGTGTCACTCCACCTCCACCCCTACTGCACAATCTGTAGGAACTGTGTGAGGATATTCAAACTGCATGGGATGGATTATCACAGGACACTATTAGGAACCACCATTAAGACACTACTTCTGCATATGTAGCTCAATAAATATTGGCTTATAATATCAGTCTAAATTTATCATCATTCATAGTGTCTGGTAACCCTTACCTTCCTTCGCTATAGCATTATACACTGTAGCATTATACACTACACACTACTCTTCAAAAATTAGGAATCCCTATTTAGAAGTCTGGCCCTCAGCTGTGATGCTTGTTTTCATTTTAGCTTAGCTTCTCCCTCTTGTCAACAACCTCACCTGTGTTTTGTTTGTACCTCCTCTCTGTCATTGCCGTTCCCATGTGTTTCTAATCAGTGTCCAGTGTTTATACAGTCTCTTTTCCCTTTTGTCCTTCGTCTGGCATTGCTGTTCCCTCATAGCCCTAGTTCTGTCTGTGTTTTCCAAGTTGTCTTGTTTTTTTAGCTTTTGTTTACTAGCGTTCATGAATATTCATGAATGTGTCGGTTATTTCTATTTCAGGATGAACTTTAAACTCAGCCACTGCCTGTGCCTCAACACTACCTACCATACAATCAAACCACCTAAATGTATGGATAACATTTATTCACAGTCGTATGCAAAAGTTTTGGCACGCCCACTCAAATAACATTGAAGACTGTTTCAGTAAATGGTTCTTTGTCAGTAGTATAATATGTTGGAAACAGTATATACTGTTTAACTCTGGACTGTTTATGCAGGCCATGCCTACAGAAGATGTGATTCCAATAGTTCTTGGGTGCTTGGAGAGGGCTTGAATAAGACATGGGCCAATTACACTGAGTGCATAAAGTCCCCTGGACCAAACAGAGAGCGAGTAAGCTACCGTACAGTACAATATTCATCTCGAATGTCTTCTGATCAAATGTTACCAATGCATACAACCATTCTCCACAACTAAACTCCTTTTTCGTCTACAGCAAGTCTTTTTCGAGAGGCTTCATATCATGTACACTGTGGGCTACGCCGTGTCCTTTGGGTCCTTGCTGGTGGCCATCCTCATCATTGGATATTTTAGGTGAGATTATGTATCTAATTTATTTCATTTCATTTTCCTTTTAAATCCCATTCTATTGGTCAGTGCTTTTATATAGAGATTGTATGAGTCACCTCTGTGATGTTCTGGGGGTGTTTTATTTATGCGGAAAAGGGTTCTTTGGTTGAGGTGACAGTAATTTTGAACCACAGAGCCGACATTGAGCTGCTGGAAAACCAGGTCTTTTGTCTTTTGCTCGTCATCTTAGCGATGAACATAACATTCCTATCCCGGTATACCAAGACGACAGTTCTGGCGTTCACAGGGCTGCAAATGTGACTGATTGACATGATGAACATTCATGAGCATTCACACATCTGGACTTGCCTGCAAAATCCCCAGATTTGAATCCTCTTGAAAACCTGTGGGAACTACCTGGAACAACCAGTAAAATACCAGGGAAGGCGTCCACCAAATCTGGCCCAACTGACCAATTCTTTGCTGGAAGAGTGTCTGAACATTGATGTTTCAGTCTTGGGCCATGACTCCTGGGGGGCTGTAAGACCATTTCAAGGTCTACTGCATAAGTACACTTCGTACACATATTAGCAGTGGTGCTGGAGTGTTTAAACACTGTGTCCACTCACTGTCCACTCTATTACACTCTCCTACCTTGCTGGTTCACCTTGTAGGTGTACAGTCAGAGACGATAGCTCATCTGCTGCTGCACAGTGCAGTGTTGGTCATCTTCTAGTCCTTCATCAGTAGTCACAGGCTCACGGGACGCTGTTGGCTGAATAGTTTGGGTTGGTGGACAATTTTCAGTGCAGCAGTGACACTGAGGTGTCCAGCAGCACTGCTATGTCTGATTCACTCACACCAGCACAACACACACTAGCTCACCACCACTACGTCAGTGTCACTGCAGTGCTGAGAATGATTCACCACCCACATAATACCTGCTCTGTGGTGGTCCTGTGATGGACTACAGTCTGTACATGTAGAACTACAAAGTGCTCATATATGGTAAATGTATTTGATAAATGGTAGGTGTACCTCATAAAGTGCTCAGCACATCTCAGTTTTGAGGAAACTTGTAGAACACTCCTTGTAGAATCCATGTACCCTGCTCTGAGAAATGTGAAGAAGGTTGATTGGTTGGAAGGTTGGTTCTCAGGGAGGAATGTTTTTTATTCCTGCACGACTCCAAGGCGGATGGGATGGGTTCCTCTTGTGAGTTCTTGTTCCTTTAAAGCTCCTCGACTCCTTTTCAGACTCCTGAGATGATTTGTGTCAATGCCCATTGTAAACCAGTCTCTACACATCGAATTGGAATTGCACAAAATCTGGCCAAACAGCTGCAGAAACAAAGAGCACAAGCATGTGAGAGACCCAAGCACATCCAGGGACAGAATAGTGTGTGAATGGAAAGAGCTGATGGGAACATTCAGACAAAACAAGCTGACAACACGTACAAGCTCAGTGGTTTAAGTGCGCATTATTCAATCCAACCTCGGGCCGTAATTTTGCTTTTGAATGTTTTGAAATGTATTAACGTGCGAAAAGGAAGGCAGTCTGTGTGTTGAGAACAAAGAGACTGAATGAAACAAACTAAAAACGGAGAGCAGTTTGACATCTGCCAAGCGCAGTTTGTACATCCCAAATCAGCATTGTTCCCGCTGACTGCTATTGCTTTTATTATCAGCGGAAAACATGGAATCCTAATGTAGCTCAATTGTATTCTGGGATCACTAAATGGTAGCAGTTACGTGTAATGAGTGTTATCATGTATTACCATGTACTGCCTTTGTTTACTGCAACGGACTGACTGCTTGTCCATGTTGTTTCCTGACCCAATGAGCGTTGTGATAGGCTCCAGCACTCCCCCAAGACCCTGAGGGATAAGCAGTTTAGAAGACACCAAATACTGTTAATATAAAATATGAATGAATGCCTGTGTTTAAAGGTGAACAAGCCAATATACTGTCGCTGTCCAATCAAAAACATTTCCATTTTTTGTCAGTTTTTACTTTTATGCATCATTTGAACCCAGCAGCTGCCCTTTACACTGTGTGTATGGACCAACAGAAATGGCCCAAAACTGCTTGGAAATAAAGTCTGGTTCCATTGACTTACATTCAAATCTAATTAGGTTTTTGCCCTCTCCTGTACAGTTGCCGTTTTGGAGATACTTGTTTTCTTTGGGCAGCGATGATATACTTTAAGTATGTTATGATCGCTCTCAGGTGGAGATCCAGTGCGAGTCATGCACTCAGTGCACAGACTTGCCCTTAACGAATTACTCACAACTCAGATACCATTAAACAACCCGAAATGACTCAACTTAGACTTGCCTTTATATGGACCAAAGAACGCACTTCATTCAGCATTTGGAATTGTTCTTTAATGTCTAGATAGAAGGTATGTGACTTTGGTCGGGTGAAAAAGGTCTAGATGTGGTTTTACACGCCCATTTACACTGCTATGATTCAGCCTTTCCATGAAGATCGAATGGAACATTCGATTAAGAAGCTGGCGAACAGGAAACCAATTACAGACTCGTTTAAAGATGAACGTTAACCATGCCCATTCAGAATTCCTTGAAGAGGTGATGAAAAGTATCAACATCCCCTTCACAGCCTGTAAAGTCTATTCAAGATGTAGCATTTAAGGTGGAATGGAACATATGCTCAACTTTCAGATTAAATACCCAGTCAGAGATGATTGGAAAAAGGGTATGGAATATGCTGACCTCCCCTTCACAGCCTGGTAAAACACATTTCTGCATGTATAAATCAGCCATTGCTGCTGCTCTGTTGTCAAATTGGTATATTTGGTATATGCAAATTTTGGGTCAGGACTGTTATGTAAGAGTCTTGGATTCTGGAAATGACTTGTTTTACTGCCCGCTCTTAGAGAATAGAGGATGTGTATTTGAAGGAGGAACAACAGTGTTTGTGGTTCAGGTTATGTCAGTTCTAGGTACTGAACTCTTGCCCCATAATGGTGTAATTCGACTTAGAACCAGCTTTAAATGGCTTGCAGCTTGACTCGCACACCCTCTTAACTGCGTCACTACTCAGCATGGACACTTGGATTTGGACTTTGGACTGCCTGATCACCTATAATGAAACATTAGCATCCTAATGGGAGTAGTCTTTTCCAAGATGGTAACACCTCCATCCCCAGAACATGAATAGTTTGATGAGTGTGAAATGATAAAATAAGCTCCCCAGATAAAAATAAAATTCACCTTGTGTGTTTAAGGTGGTAGTAACTTCAGGCTCCTGCAGATGTCGCTGCACAAGGATGATGGGGCTATAAATACCTGCGGGGTGTGAGTAACGGGATTCATAGATGGAGAAGAGGTGCTACAGTGCAGTGAATGTCTTGTTCCATGTGTGGAAAATGGCTCCAAAGCAGATGTTAATGATTGGCTAAAAGGAGTGACGGTATTTGTGAAAGCCAAAGACCATAGTGTGAAGGAAGTAGCTGAATCTGCAGGTGTATGGAAGTGTACGGTCATACAGGTCTACCAGCAGTGGCTAAAATCCCAGTCTACAGGAAATTCTCCTCGGAATTGTGCCAGGGAAGGATCCACCAAATCTGGCCCAACTGCACAACTCTTTGAAGTAAGAGTGTCTGAACATTGATGTGGCCTACATCCCGAAACTTGTCCAGTCACAGTGAGCTTATCATATGATATGGTGACCTTCACCGGCACCGGATCTCAAACCAACTGAACATTATCCACCACCATCAGAACACCAGCTAAGGGAATATTCCACCCCTTCAGTAGTTCCAAAGGCTTGTGGAGTCCATTGCAAGGTGCACTGAAGCTGTCCCAGTAGCATGTGCTGGCCCAACACCTTTCCAAGACACAGTGTTATTTAACACCTATCTACTAAAATACAATGTTTAAAAATATGCTTTTTTCTGCATGTCTGTCTGCAAATGTTTGTTCATAACCAAAACATAAGGACGAATATATATTTCATGAATATATACTTCACCACTAATTGGTGCTGCTTTTTAAAATAGCAGACAGCTGAATGGCAGCAGCTGTTCTTCGTGACATAATGCTGATGATTATAGTGCAGCTGGCTGGAGAACGATAACAGACTGAGCTATTAGCAGTGCTCCCTTAGTTGCCCAGCAGAACGAATGGCATCTTTACTCAGATATTGGGCACATCGTCTGGTGAGCATGAGTTCAGTCCCTGGGGAGTCCAAGAGAGCAAACTGCCCCCTCCACTCCCCATCACTAGCCAAGGCTGGGATCTCTTAGATGATGAAACAGAATTGGCAGTTAGTGCCCAACAGTAGTGGGTGGCATACTGGTTTAAATATGGGCATGCCACAAATAAGCACAGATAATACAGCATAGCAGCGATGCAGACCCTGTTAATGTTAACCACTTTAGCTGAGTGGTTGAGTCAAGGATGTTTCAGTCACAGTGAAAGTAAAGCAGACCTCCCGCTGTCTAGTCCACTGCATTTGAAGCAGTCCACTTTGTATTCATAAAGAGATGGCCGACTGCAGAGTGGGATTTGCTGTTGTCATGTTGAAAAAAGCCCCCCGTCCCCTTAATTAACATGATGTACCTTGGCTTCCAGTTTACACTGCTAACCATCCATGGCTGGGGTCATTTTTTGTTGGTCCCAGTGATGCAATGTCCATTTTTTCCATAAACAATCAGGAAGGTTGGCCCCTCAGTCCACTGTGCATTTGTGTACATTTTGTGCATTGTTGATATACGGCCTCTGTTGTTCATATATACAGATCATCCACTAACTGTCACGCTTCCGGGTCTTCCCGCCTCCTGTGCTTCCCCGGACTCAACTTCCCAGAGGGCATCGCTCGATGATGTAACACCCACATGTCCCCAGCTGTCCAACTAGATCTGCTCTAGGTCACCTGAGTTCTAGCCCCAGCTGTCTCTAGTTTAACCCACTTTACTCTAGTATAAAAACCCCTCACTGTCACTTCATCATTGCTAATTTTTGCCAAACATTGTTGTGCATTTCTGAGCGCTTCTCTATTAGTATTTTCCAGTCTGGTTTCGATCTTCTTTGTCCCTTCGACCTCCATTTTCGTTCATTGATTCTTCCTCTCGCCTATCCCTTCTAACTTGGTTACCCTCGCTGCTTGTTCATTCTGGTTCTGACCTTTGCCTGTCCCTGACTTCATTTTTTGCCTTGCCCTTCATGTTGATTCGTGTGTTGCTGCTTTGTTGGACTGCTCGACTGTGTAATAAAACCAAATCGACTTTTAGCTCTGCTCACATCGTTCCGAGTTCTTTGTTTCTGGCACTAATACACCTAGCCCTGCCCCCCAGTAACATGACAGACCCTGGTTTTTGCACTTCACGCTGCTAACCATCCATTGATTGGGCTCATATCTTTTTATTAGCAGTGCTCCCTTAGTTGCCCGGCAGAACGAACGGCATCTTTACTCAGATATTGGGATCATCGCCTGGTGAACATGCAGTTTGCTCCAAGACAGCAAACTGCCCTCTCTACTCCCCCATCACTAGCCGAGGCTGGGATCTCTTAGATGATCAAATAGAATTGGCATTTCTTATTTGTCCCAAAGAATGTGCATTTTTCCCCAGACTCCTCAGACCACAATACACATTTCCACTGTACATTTGTGTGCATTTTGTAAATTGTTGATATATGGCCTTTGTGGTCCATTGCACAGTTCATGCAGTGATTTCCATCACAACAGCATGCAGAGTTTTAATGTAAGTCATTGGTATTTAGTTGTATTTAGTTTATTCCCTGAATCATTCATTAATTTGTCCTCTGAGCCATTTATCCTTCTGGGTCGTCTGGGGTGAGCAATCCCAGTGCTCACTGGGCGGAAGACAAGAAACACCCTTCACCGCAGGGCAGACTCAGAAAAAGGACAGTATAATAAGCCGATTCCAAAATCCTAAATCCTGTCACATAATAGTCCAACAACAGGAATGACAAAAGCAGACTGTGCAGAAACGTAGCGTTCCAAGCTATGCAGGGGATGTTGACACTCTTCATAGCTCTGCCAAGGAACTGTCGATGGCCATGGTTGATGGTTCAGCTTTGTGGTTGATTGCAATTATAATCTACTGTTCATGTCCAGATGGCAAGCGAGTAGCTAGTATAGGTAATGTTAGCTACTAGCAAACTTCAAGTAATAATAATAATAATAATAATAATAATAATACTGTTTATTTATAGAGCACCTTTCATACTGTTGGCAGCTCAAAGTGCTTTACAGACAGTTGACATGAGTAATGGGAAGGAATACTACTATTACCACTATTACACACACACACACACACACACACACACATATATACATATATGTATATATACACATACACATGTAAATACACAAACACACATACAAATACATATACATACACACACACACACACACACACTTAAATACCATGTACCGTAGCTCGACTGTCTAATAGAAGCTGGAATTGATTTCCACAGTTTAGAAGCATAATAACTGAAAGAGGTCTCTCCATGTTTCCTGTATTTTACAGAAGGTACATGCCGAAGGCCAGTATCTGCAGATCTAAGATCACGAGCTGGAACATAAACAGAGAGACGTTCTGTGATGTTAGCAGGTGATAGATTATTTAGAGCCTTACAGACCAGCAGCAGAACTCTAGAAAGAAAGTCTATTCTAATAGATACAGGCAGCCAGTGCAGCTCTTTCAGAACAGGAGGGATATGAGCTCTGTGTTTAGGGTCTGTTAGGATCCGAGCTGCTGTGTTCTGTACGAGTTGCAGGGGATAGACGGTTCTCTTAGGAACCCCAGTAAGGAGCGCATTACAGTAATCAACTCTGCTTGTAACAAACGCATGAACAAGTTTCTCTGCATCACTCTGAGACAGAAAAGGCCGAACTTTAGCGATACAGTATTTCTTAAATGATAAAAAGCTATTTTAGTGACTGAGTTGACATGCGGGATAAAACTGAGCTCAGAATCTAAGATCACGCCCAGGTTCCGTACTTCAGGTTTTATATTAGTAGCTAAAGAACCGAGTTTGTCATAAAGCATTGTTCTCTGAGTTTTAGTACTGAGAATCAGTATTTCAGTTTTTTCTTCATTTAGTTGTAGATAATTCTGTGACTCCACTGAGAAATATGTGACACACAGCTTCTAAGTCTTTCTACCGGGTCTAGATTATCCAAAGGATCGAGATGTATAACTGCGTGTCATCAGCATAGCTATGAAAGTTAACATCATGTTTCCTAATGACATCACCCAGAGGAAACATGTACAAAGAGAAAAGCAGAGGCCCTAAAATGGACCCCTGTGGTACCCCACAAGAGATACTAAATTTGTTTGATGAGTGATTTCCCAGTGAAACCAGGAACTATCTGTCTGTTAAATATGATTTAAATCAGTCTAAAACTGAGCCAGAGAGGCCGACCCAGTGTTCAAGACAGTGGATTAGAATCTTGTGATCCACAGTACCAAAGGCATCACTAAGGTCCAATAAGACCACAACAGAAGGATTCTGTATATGGGCGCTGAGCCTAAGGTCATTGATAACACGAACTAATGCTGTCTCAGTACTATGGTTAGAATGAAAACCTGACTGAAACTTCTCATACAACTTGTTGGTGTCAGGCCCGGATGACAGAACCGACGCACGCGGAGTGTAAATCGGAGGAAAGTTTATTAGGGAAAAACGGAAGCGTAGTTGAAGAAACAGGCAGGGTCAATAACGAAAAGCCAAACGACAAGGCAAAAGGACTAGGCAAGATCAAAGTCAAGGGCCAAAAACGGGTCAAGCACAAGAAGGCAAAAATGATAGAATGGCTCAGAAATGCAACGGAGAAAATCACAAAACCTCGTAAGGATGTACGGCAAACAGAGCGGTATAAATACAGTGGTAATTGCAAACAGGTGTAGTCATTATTCAGGTGACGGAGATCTATAGGCTGCTGAGGGACACATGGCGATGACGTCATCCGCTAAAGGACTCTGGGGAACGTGGTTCCCAGGCGGAGCGGACTCACCAGCGGAGATGGGCGGCATGACAGTTGGATATTAGATAAGCATTTCATTTCTTGAAAACAACTTTTTCTAAGACTTTACTGAAGAACGGAAGGTTTGATTTAGAACAGTTGGATCCATGTTACTCTTCTTTAGTAGAGGCTTCACCAAGGCAGTCTTACCAGCGTCTGGAGAAACACCTGTAGACAGAGAACTGTTGACAATGGTTAAGACATCATTCTGAACACAGCCAGGCACCATCTTAAAGAATGAAGCAGGAACAGGATCAGGATCACATGTGGATGAACCTAATGTGTTTATAACAGCTGTAAGTTCCTGATAACTGATAATAGAGAAAGGGGTCATTACTGATGTAGGTGGCTTGTCAGGAAAGTTATTTGAACTTGCTCCAGGTTGCTGAGCTATGCTCTGTCTTATCAGTGCCTTATCAGTGTCTTATCATATGTTATTTTGAAAATGAATAGCAAGTAACTAACATAGCTAACTAAATAGTATGAGGGCAAAGCTAATTCACAGGGAGACTCATTTTATTTTGTTCATTTCGACATGTTGCTTCTGTGTGATCGTCACAGTGTCTTGCTGTAAACCAGCCAATCAGAGTAGAGCTCATCAAAATATTCATGAGCTCACCAAAAAAGGGAAACAGCTTGTTTCATTCTAGGGTGTAAATAGGGGTGTAAATGAGTGTAACTCATGTAAACTGAGTAAACACACGCTATGGCATATTTACTACACTGCAGACCTGAAAGCACAGAGGATGCTTAGAGACAGTTCCCTGAAACATCTGTGCTTGAGTCCGCTTCTTATCAAAGCATCACCCCTGATCTTTTCCAGATGGTCTTTCAGGGCCACAGGTGTGAGGAATCCTCTTAGCGTTTATATCCAGTGATCTCTCAGGGAAGATACGAGCTACTTCTCTCTTCCTAGGTCTTCTTTATTCAATGAAAGAGCTTTTTTGGTGTAAAATAGCCTTTTTTGTAAATGGAGAAGATACTGAATCAAGTCATCCTCGGGTGGAGGAAGTGATATTTGGATCATAATCATGCCACTCTCAGTAAAAAAGAGAAGATAGTAAGAGGTATTAAGGTTCTTGGAGCTTGCTTGATTAAAATTAATGAGCTTTGGGGCATTCAAGTGCTGGAAGAGATGAATGTACACAGTAGCACTGAGTGCTGCCTGTTCTAAATGAACAAGCTTGGCACCTAGCCTGTGTAATTCATGACACAAGCCTTAATTTGCAAAGAGTGTAAAGTTAGTATGATGAATTATAATGTCAGTAAAAATCAGAGTAACCTGAGTAAACAGAACAGCACCCGACAGCATCAGAACAGCACCAGCACCCATCTAAAGAGGCCCTACTGGGACAGAATTAGTCTTACCTGAGGAGGTGTTGTTATGTTTATATCTGTGGTTTCTCAGTGATGTTTGTCCTGTCTGAATGCACCATGTCAGTCATGTTTACTGACTATACACTCCTGTGTCAGTAAGGATTCCGGCGCCTTTTAACTTTACCTGTAATGGGAGCCACAAAAATGACCTGAGATTATATTAATCCCATGCAAACATGTGTGTCAATATTCCATAATATCCTGTGGAAAAGAGGTTTTTCATGGTCTTTCACTGTACTGGTGCTCAAGGAGGTATTTAACTTTGTTGTGCATGGCACAGATACCTCGGGTCATTCAGTTTTGTGACAAGCCTTTTAAAAACATGGCTTCCCAGCAGTGTTGGACAGTAACTCAGTCAGTGTAATGCGTTAGTGTACTGTAAGCAGCGTGTTGGTGTACGGTAACTCAGTAAGTGTAATGTGTTAGTGTACTGTAAGTAGCGTGTTGGTGTACGGTAACTCAGTAAGTGTAATGTGTTAGTGTACTGTAAGTAGTGTGTTGTGTACAGTAACTCAGTAAGTGTAACGCGTTAGTGTACTGTAAGTAGTGTGTTGGTGTACAGTAACTCAGTAAGTGTAATGCGTTAGTGTACTGTAAGCAGCGTGTTGGTGTACGGTAGCTCAGTAAGTGTAACGCGTTAGTGTACTGTTAGTAGCGTGTTGGTGTACGGTAACTCAGTTACTGTAATGCGTTAGTGTACTGTAAGTAGTGTGTTGGTGTACAGTAACTCAGTATGTGTAATGCGTTAGTGTACTGTAAGTAGTGTGTTGGTGTACAGTAACTCAGTATGTGTAATGCGTTAGTGTACTGTAAGTAGTGTGTTGGTGTACAGTAACTCAGTATGTGTGATGCATTAGTGTACTGTAAGTAGTGTGTTGGTGTACAGTAACTCAGTAAGTGTAATGCGTTAGTGTACTGTAAGTAGCGTGTTGGTGTACGGTAACTCAGTTACTGTAATGCGTTAGTGTACTGTAAGTGGTGTGTTGGTGTACAGTAACTCAGTAAGTGTGATGCGTTAGTGTACTGTAAGTAGTGTGTTGGTGTACAGTAACTCAGTAAGTGTAATGCGTTGGTGTAGTGTAAGTAGTGTGTTGGTGTACAGTAACTCAGTATGTGTAATGCGTTGGTGTAGTGTAAGTTACTGTGTGTCCACCAATCAGGGTACAGTGGTCACTTTGTTTTGAGCTTGTTTTGACCTGTTGGACAGAGCTTGGTTCTAGCTAATGGAACCTGTTCTCCTTCAGTGTTCTGTGCTTATGATCATTTGAATAGACATCAGTGTCAGACTAATTAATGAGCTTCTATTAAAGACTGGTGGACTGAGAGACACTAGAGTCTCTTCACCTACACTGAGCTGATTAAGAGTCTTGTTCCAGAAATGATAATAGGACATTAGAGCCATAATAAATCATGCTCCTGTTACTCTCCATACTTAAGTACATTTGTGCAATTCTTTGACATAGGAGTATCTGAACATTGATGTGGCCTACATCCAGAAACTTGTCCAGTCCATGCCAAATTCAGTCACAGCTGTTATTAGTGCTCGTGTAGGTATTACACACTATTAGGTGTGTTTCAGTCACAGGTGACTGGCCATGGTAACTGACAGTACGATGTGGAGGTTAGGTTGAATGCTGGAGTTGTCCTTGAAGTCCCTGCTTTCATTTCAGTATAGTCTTGCACATTCGACATTGGCCATTCTTCCTCTATAAGAGCCTCTTGCTGTCCTGATCCTTTGTTTTTCTGTGTGCTTCCGTAGGCGCCTGCACTGCACACGGAACTACATCCACATGCACCTGTTTGTGTCCTTCATGCTGCGAGCTGTGAGCATCTTTGTGAAGGACAGAGTGGTGCATACCAGCGCTGGCCTTCAGGAGTTTGATGCCGTTCTGATGAATAACTTCACTAACACGGTGGACGTGGCACCCGTGGACACCTCGCAGTATGTAAGTAACAGAGGTGGAAAGTAGCAAATGACTCCAACTTACTCTCTTTACAGAGGTTGTTTTTTCCTTTGGATACATTTCATAATAAATTATAATAATAATTTACAGTATTTAAATGACAGTATTTACATACATTATTTAACTTAAACTACATTCAAATGTTTGTAACTACCTGTTCGTCCAAAGTTCCAACCTATGAAATCAAGAGTAGTTTTGCAGCAGGCTGTTTTGTTACTGAGCTCTGTTCTGATTGGCTGCCCGATATTGTATTAATAAGCACCCTGGGCTGAAACACTCCTCATAACTTCGCCATGAATGGGCGGGGCTAAGCTGCTGTAGATGACTAGCTCTTTATGACAAAGAAGATTTGGACTTATTTGGAATTATAGCATGTTCAGTCCAAATTAATTCATGCACACATTAAACTGGATTATTAATTTAGATAATTAAGTGGATTCTGGAATTTGAAGTGACCCTAATATTGTGCAGTATTATCCAAAACTACATCTATCATAAATCAAACATCCCAGTGTTGTTAGTCACAATGTTCCATACAGTGGGACAAAGTTTACATCTTCAACAAATGGACACCAATACTTTCTTTTTGCATACTTTGTTTTATATATGCCATACTGTGTAATAAAACAGACATGTCAGTCGTTCCTTTCTCATTTCCGTTGACTCTGTGGAATGACAGCTGATGAATGCAAAAATAGCAAAAATTGCAACTCATTGCTGTCCAACGAAATCCAAATCAGTATCTCCAAAATGGCAGCTTTACAGGAGAGGACAAAAACCTCATTTTTCCACTTTTTGGAAAAAAATATTTCCAAGCGATTTTGGGCCATTTCTGTTGGCCCATTCCTCATGAAATTTCCACACAGTGTAAACAGCAGCAGCTGTGTTCAAATGATACATACAAGTTAAAATCAACCAAAATAGAGATACCAAAATGTTTTGGGTTTTTTTTTTCCACGGCGGCAGCGAAATATGGCTTTTACAGTGCACCAAAACCTGGCACAGAAAGCTACAGCTGTCTTTATCCACTGGCTTTCGGACCAGATTTATGGCTGATGGTACCTGATCGATATACCTGGAATTCCCAGCCTAACCAAACACAACACTGATTAAATTAGGACTGCCTTAATACGGTGAATTTGTTATGCTACAGCTATTTAGCAATTACCCTAATGCTGTTCTCCCGCAGCGTGCAGCAGTGTCAGTTTGGGCTTGGCTTCAAAAAACAGGCCATTCATTACAGAAAAACCTACCATCTGATGAAGAACAGCATGCAGTAAATGTAATGTTCCCAGAAAATGAACTCTGAAAATACAGCATATACCAGCATGTGTTCCATGCTGGTCTAAGCCGGTATAGTGCACCAGCATAGCAGGATCAAAACACAACATATGCTGGTTTTGCTGGTGATCAGCCATGCTGGTCTATGTTATACTCTGTATAACCATCGTCTTTACTAAAGAACCAGTAAAAATAACAGGGTGTATATTATTTAATAGCCTACTGCATTCATTGTTATTAAAAAAAATACTGTCACTTTCCACAGAAAAAACATGTATCTACATTTTTGTCAGTTTTTACTTTAATGCTTCATTTGAACACAGCAGCTGCCGTTTACACTGTGTGAAAATTTCATGTTGAATAGACCAGCAGAAATGCCCCAAACCTGCTTGGAAAAAGTCTGGTTTCATTGACTTACATTAGAATTAGAATGCTGGTTTTTCTAGCAGGAAAGTGGTTGCCTAGCATGTAGTTTGGATAGAAAGTATGGTAGCTAGTGCATTAGCTACTGTAGCTAATGAAGCCACCAGTGAATCTAGCTGAAGAAGTAAGTTACAGATCACATTCCTGTAGAATGTAAAACTGAAACTTCAGCTGAGTTAGCTATTTCATTCTAGTTAGCATGCTTACTACACCAACTACAGACTAGACAGGCGAGTCTTTTTTTGCCTTTGTCTTGTAACGCTTAAGACAGTCCTTCAGTTTTCTATGATGGAAGGCTCATTATTTAAACTGATGGTGTTTTAGTATGGTTTACGTTTATGCAATACGTATCTTGAAGCTACAAACAAGAATAGAATTCACTGCTAAAGACTTGAGAGTTTTGGCTCACAATAAAACAGGTAATCAAGTAAGTTTTCTGACCATTTCTATTGGTCCATTTATCATGGAATTCTAACACAGTATAAAAAAGCTGCTATTTTTAAATATGAAGGCAAAAAAAGAACGAAAACTAAGGTACAATGTTTTGTTTCAGCAACACCAATATGCTGTATAACCATCGTCTTTACTAAAGAACCACTGAAAACACACTTGTAAGGGTGTATATTATTTAATAACCTACTGCCTTCGTTGTTATTATGATATTATTAGAAGGTAATTATAAATTATCTTTAGATCCTCAAGACGAGATACATAAAATGCTAATGAAATCATTAATTGTTATTGAATTGAATGCACAAAATGTAGATTCTGATTATGTTTCTAACTGTCAAGTGTATGTACATGTGTTAATGAGTGTTCCCTGAATATCCCTGCTAGACTGATCAACAGTAAAAACAGGTTATGTTGGGTTTTGGATGCTGGTATGCTGGACAACAGCAGCAGTGGAAGTTAATGTGCTGGTCACCAGCAAAACCAGCATATGTTGTGTTTTAATGCTGGAATGCTGACCAAGATGGCATGTCCAAGCTGGGAGATCCAGCTAAACCACCAGCACTATACAAGCTTGAACCAGTAGAGGCCAGCTTATACTAGCATGTGCTGTTTGTTCCAGCCTGGATATACAAACCCAAACGGCCTACATCAATGTCTTTGTTGTTACTTAAACCGTACCTCAAAAAGAACAAGAGATTTTCAATCAACCACCACCACCACCACCACCCCAACCCGTCCCCCTAACCTCCTGTCATAGACTATTTGTTTACGTCATTCTTTCCATTGGTATTCAATTCTACTTGCGTTAGCATTAGCCTTAGAAAGACCTCCATGTGAAATGAAGAGCCACTGATTGCTAACAACCCCCAAAGAGGGTCCGGGTTAAAAGAGGGTCAAAGGCCTGGAATAAAGGGTCACTTGGCTTGGATTTGTGGCGGAAAAACACCAAATATTCCAGTGTTTATTCAAGGTCGTGCTCTGACGGAGCAGTTTGCCAGGAATGGAGTGCATAAATGGCCCGAGAGCCGTAAGACAGAGAACACTTGATTACAGTGCGTCGTAAATGCTTCCTCTCTCCACAGCAGGTGACACGTCCAAGTCCACTACAGCCAGAGGGCACCTCTTCGGCAGAAGAGATACACCCCCCCTGCAAGAGCTTGCAAGCACTGTGTGCTATTTCTTTCCTTTCTTACTCCTTTTCCTTTCTTACTAACCACCCACAACTCTGGCTGGGGCTGCTATCCAAGCTAAAACACCACTCGATTGTCCCTGGTGCCATTTGGGTGGGATTATTTTTGAGTCTATATTGCAGCCCACACTGTGACTTCTGCTATAACCGTGTCCGCTTCAGCCAATGAGAGAAAAGAAACAGTCTGTATGCCCAGACCCACAGCTTTAGTTCCCCTATATCAGCTGCCTTGGAATGGCTAGGAGTCATGCCAGTGTATGAGGGTGGATAGGCTTTGGAGACCGCTTGCTTTATGTTGCTGACTTTAGCTGGAGACTTATGTTCAATGCAATCAGCCTGCGAGACTGCAAGGGTTTGCCTTCTCGATTTAGCCACTGAATTCTGATGCTCCGTCATAGGCATAGTCGTCGTAATCTCAGATTGCAAAGGCAACCTGCACGGAAACGTCTTTTGCGAATGTTGAACCCTTCTTGGATGGCTTATGATTAAACAGGTTGGTACTTATGTACAACGTGTTAACCCAAAGTCTTTCTGAGTACTTACAGAAAGCTACAGAACAGCATAGACCAGCAGACATGCCATGCTGGTATAGGGCTGGTTTGGCTGGTCAACCTGCTAGGCCATACTGGCTGACCAGGATATCAGCATCAAAACACAACATGTACTGGTTTTGCATTGCATTGCCATTTGACCCTTTGAGAAAGGTGAAGAAGTAGTGGTGGTAAGATACCTAGAAATTATACTATATGAACTACATAGTATCTAAAATACAGAAAAGGGCTCTATAACATGTATAACATAGCAGCACCTTTAAGCTATCACAGGTACCCTAATGAAACAAGTAACCTAAGTAATTTATGACCATTTCTATTGGTCCATTTATCATGAAATTCTAACAAAAAAATTAAAAAGCAGCAGCTATTTTTAAATATAAATGTTAAAAATGACAAAACTTGAGATACAATGTTTTGTCTCAATCACACTACTATATAACAACTGCCTTCAGTAAAGAACCCTTGAAGAATCAGTTTTAGGAGTGTGTATTATTCAGTAGGCTACTGCATTCCTACTGCACTTAGAATAGATTTTAAAGTTCTGCTGCTGGTCTATAAAACCCTAAATGATCCCCATCTTAGATCACAGAATGTCTCTCTGTTTATGTTCCAACTTGTGATCTTAGATCAGGTACTGCCCTCTATTAGACAGTACACATTTTTAAGAAACGCACTTTTAAATCTCTTTAACTCATTTAACAGCATTTACCTAAAACTACATCACTGTGGTATTTAGAAATTGGTTTTGTGTCTTTGGCTTATTAATATAGAATAACATAGAATATCTGCTACTACTACTACTGATGTCAACTGTCTATAAAGCACTTTGAGGAGCCAATGGTATGAAGAGTGCTCTATAAATAAACACGTTACACAGAAAACATAAATTACGATACTAGAACAGAATTAAAATCATGACCTAACCTATATAACACATGAATGATTGCTTTACTCAGTTAATTGGGTGGAATGGATCAGCCAGACGGGAGCTTACTAATTGACTAGCATTTAGAGGGCTGACCTGCGGTTAGCCTGTAGGCGAGTTACGATGTCACATGACCTTGGAAAACCAATACAATTGTGAACACAAGTGAACATTTTAAATAGTTCATCCTGAAAAGAGGACTAATAGGCGTCTGTCCAGGTACTGCGCTGGACGGAGGACCGGGAGTTTAAAAAATGGACTGTCTGCCCTAAAACTGGACATGTGGCCACCCTACCGTATATACTCAGCCTTAAAAGCACTGAAACAAAAACAGCCTGTTTAATTCTGAGGGATAAAGAGAGGTTTGACAATCATCCTATGATAATGAATCATAACTGTTTTTCATAAACGTTATTAGTGAACAAGGACTACAATGACACACAACAGAAATGCAGGAGGTTTCTGTCAACCAAAAGGAAGTTGAGCAAACTCACAAAAAATTACGGTATGTGGAAGCATAGTCCAATACGACGCTTTTGTTATGCAGAACAGAAATCTATTTTTTACACATTTTCATAAGCTCAGATCACAACACTCTCACCATTCCCTCTGTACCCCTTCCATAAAAACCCTGACATGACCATTTCTGAGAGAAATATCAACACTCATGCCATAGTTACATCATATTTGACAGCCCCCGGATTAACTTGTCACAGCACCTGTGATAAGTTGTCATGTTTTGACAGTTGATTGGGCTCTGTTTGAGTTCAGCTTGTTAGCACCTCGAGTTTGACTTGAGTTCTTACTCGACTTACTGGAGTTTTTACCATTATTTTTGTGGTGTCTGTCATTAGGTCACCACTTCCTGGCCTGGCTGAGGCACAGTGTGTGAACTGGCGTCAGCATATTGCATCATTTTAAATTCATTAGGTTGCATTACAGGTGAGGAACCGGAGGCAAGCTTCCTATATAGCACTATGCATAAGTGCAGAGACCATTCTTCATTTATTTAATTTCCACCCAAAACGGCCATTAAGTACAGGTTCATAATTTTTCAGGAAATGTATTATGAGTGGACTGGAAATGAGACTTAAATTAGCCAAAGGAAAATACTGTAAGTGAAAGTTTCCAAAGTTTGACCTTAAAAAAATGGCTAAAAGTTAGAGCACCATCTACCAAACCAGAGCAGATGAACCTTTCATCTTTGAAAACATCAAACCCCGCTCTTGCTTCAGATCTGGAAAGGACAAATCAACGCTTTGGGTCAGAAAGGATGCGTTGCCTTCCCTGAAGATTAACTGCACTGCATTTAAAACAGCTTCTTCGTCCTGCATCAGATTCTATGCTTAGAAAAACTCTCTCATGTGTGTGGAAAGCAGGTTTAGCTTGTAATCTATGCAGTGAAGAGTAATTTGACATGTTTGAAATTCTAATTACATGTATGAAAATGAAAGCAGTTTTCATTTTTAAACACTATTTTTAAAATTTAGAGTGAAGTTTACAAAGAATCTAACTGACACCTTTAAATGACATTTTATTACGAACAAGTCATGCAGGTCTCTTACAAGTAAAATCCAAATTTTCAGCATGCATATTCAGAATTCAAACAGGATTCTTGAGATCATGTCATGATACAACATAAAAGCTAAAACGTTTTGCCATAGTGATTAGAACTTCAGCATGTTCATCTCGTATTGTATTCGGATAGAAAGATCAAAATGATAAAAAATTCATTGCATACCAAAATTTTCATGTGGTGGTAGTAGTAGTAGTGGTAGTGGTAATAGTAGTAGTGGTAGTTGTAGTAGTGGTAATAGTAGTAGTGGTAGTTGTAGTAGTGGTAATGATAGTGGTAATGGTAGTAGTAGTAGTGGTGGTGGTAGTAGTAGTAGTAGTAGTGGTGGTGGTGGTAGTAGTAGTAGTAGTGGTAGTGGTGGTAGTAGTAGTAGTAGTAGTAGTAGTGGTAGTAGTAGTAGTAGTAATAGTAGTAGTGGTGGTGGTAGTAGTAGTAATAGTAGTGGTAGTAGTAGTAATAGTAGTAGTAGTGGTGGTGGTAGTAGTAGTAGTAGTGGTGGTAGTAATAGCAGTAGTAATAGTAGTAGTAGTAGTGGTGGTAGTAGTAGTGGTGGTAGTAGTAGTAATAGCAGTAGTAATAGTAGTAGTAGTGGTGGTAGTAGTAGTAGTAATAGTAGTGGTAGTGGTGGTAGTAGTAGTGGTGGTGGTAGTAGCAGTAGTAGTAATAATAGTGGTAGTGGTGGTAGTAGTGGAAGCGGTGGTAGTAGTAGTAGTAGTGGTAGTAGTAGTGGAAGCAGTGGTAGTAGTAGTAGTGGAAGCTGTGGTAGTAGTAGTAGTGGTAGTAGTAGTGGTAGTATTGGTAGCAGTAGTAGTAGTAATAGTAGTACTAGTAGTAGTTGTAGTGGTGGTAGCAGTAGTAGTAGTAGTAGTGTTAGTAGTAAAAGTAGTAGTAGTGGTGGTACTGGTGGTAGTTGTAGTGGTGGTAGCAGTAGTGGTAGTAGTAGTGGAAGCGGTGTTAGTAGTAGTAGTGGTAGTAGTAGTGGTAGTAGTAGTGGAAGCGGTGGTAGTAGTGGTAGTAGTAATAGTAGTACTAGTAGTAGTTGTAGTGGTGGTAGCAGTAGTAGTAGTAGTAGTAGTAGTAGTAGTGGTAGTAGTAAAAGTAGTAGTAGTGGTGGTACTGGTGGTAGTTGTAGTGGTGGTAGCAGTAGTAGTAGTAGTAGTAGTAGTGGAAGCGGTGGTAGTAGTAGTAGTGGTAGTAGTAGTGGAAGCTGTGGTAGTAGTAGTAGTGGTAGTAGTAGTGGAAGCGGTGGTAGTAGTAGTGGAAGCGGTGGCAGTAGTAGTAGTGGTAGTAGTAGTGGAAGCTGTGGTAGTAGTAGTAGTGGTAGTAGTAGTGGTAGTATTGGTAGCAGTAGTAGTAGTAATAGTAGTACTAGTAGTAGTTGTAGTGGTGGTAGCAGTAGTAGTAGTAGTAGTAGTAGTAGTGGTAGTAGTAAAAGTAGTAGTAGTGGTGGTACTGGTGGTAGATGTAGTGGTGGTAGCAGTAGTAGTAGTAGTAGTAGTGGTGGTAGTAGTAGTAATAGTAGTAGTAGCAGAGGTAGTAGTGGTACTGGTGGTAGTTGTAGTGGTAGTGGTGGTGGTATTTGATAAATAATGTAATTTAAAATGTTTTTTTTTTTACAATTATTTATTTATTATTACAATATTATTTAAATGTATCATTATAATTTATAGCTCTTTTTCTGGGTCTTTACTATGTATGCCCTCATTTACATGTGGATTCTGAGTGGCTGCAGTGTTAAAATGACAATGGCCCCGATGGTTTTATGAACAGCTTTTATACATTAGCGGTGATGAATGTTTTGCATGTCGTAGTGCTGAACCCATGAATCTGGCCCAATGTGTCATCTCTGTCAGAGCATTTAGCGAGCATCTAAAACAAATGCTGGTTTTAAGATGATGCATGTATTTGTCATGTGGTCCTGAAAAAGCAGCTATAATAGCCTGTGATGTACCTTACATATGTCATAGGTCACAGTCATTGAAGGAGCAATCATTTAATCTTGATCTGAAATTTAAAAATGTCTATAAAGCCTTAAAGGTCAGCCTTTGATAAATGAGATCTTGCACCTCTGGAGCACCTCAGGGTTCCATGATTAATTGACCCATTCAGAAGTGTAAGCAAGGCTTGGTGTAAAGGACCAGAGAACATGCTGTTCTTGGATCTAGGTCAATTTTCTGTAGTGCTTAGTCCCTGTCACACTGGCGAGCCTTCAATCGTTAGGTGGAACCACTCATGCACCTCCTCCCCCCCTTAAGTAGCAGGCTAAAGGACCACTGCGGCATGACAATCAACACCATTCCCATTCCCTGCTGGGAAGAAAAGGCCATTGTGTTCATATATAATACATACATCAAAGCCTTATGTGAAAATGCTACACCATGATAGACTGCAGCTCTTATCTTCCAATCAAAATTGCCATTATACACAATTATTTATTTTTCAGCTTCATGGAAACATATACTTCACTAAAAATTACACAGAAGCCTCAACAACTAAATATAATATACAATTTTCAATGTCCGCTATTTACCTTTATTACAGCCTCCAGTCCTTTCAGGAGACACACTATCAATTTATCAATGAGGCACACCTCCAAAGTTCAATCTTGGAAGTTGGTTTAGCATTTTCTGCTTCTTCTCACCATCCAAATAATCCCAAACACATTCAGTGGTGTTGAGGTCTGGACTCTGGGGTGGTCAGTCCATTGAGAACACCAGCAGCTTCTTTGTCGGATGGGTCTGTCCCCTTTTCTCAGTGAGGAGATTCTTGAACAGCTACACATCCTTTCAGACCTCCATAACGTTGTGGTCCTCTCACAGTGGAAAATAAGCAGTGATGCTAGCTGCTGGCCGGTTTCTAAGTTGTAGTTGTAGTAAGCAATAGTAGTAGTAGTAGTAATAATAGCAGTAATAGTGGTAGTAGTAGTGCTAGTAGTGGTAGTAGTGGTGGTGGTAGTATTAGTAGTAATAGTAGTAGTAGTAGTAGTAGTGCTAGTAGTGGTAGTAGTGGTGGTGGTAGTAGTAGTAGTAATAGTAGTAGTAATAGTGGTAGTAGTAGTGCTAGTAGTGGTAGTAGTGGTGGTGGTAGTAGTAGTAGTAATAGTAGTAGTAGTGCTAGTAGTGGTAGTAGTGGTGGTGGTAGTAGTAGTAGTAGTAATAGTAGTAGTAGTAGTGCTAGTAGTGGTAGTAGTGGTGGTGGTAGTAGTAGTAGTAGTAATACTAGTAGTAATAATAGTAGTAATAGTGGTAGTAGTAGTGCTAGTAGTGGTAGTAGTGGTGGGGGTAGTAGTAGTAGCAATAGTAGTAGTAGTAGTGCTAGTAGTGGTAGTAGTGGTGGTGGTAGTAGTAGTTGTAGTAGTATATGCAGCAAAGTTAGCAGAGCTGTTGTAGCACAGTTGGTTTGTCAGTGGTTGAATCCCAAACACCCCCCTCACTCCTACATGGAGCATATAGCGGTGTATTAGACATATGATGCATTGCTGGTTGCAGGAGCCAATTATCCTATGTAGTACACTACTTAGGGAGGAGGGAGTCATTTGGGATTCAGTCAGTGTGGTTGCTCAATACTCGGACGTGCAGCGTGGTGTTTTGAATGAAACAGCTTTATTGGAAATGGTCTGTAGACAGAGCTGAGCTGTCTGTATAGGCTGCGTTTCACATGCAGTGTGAGCACCATGTCGCGTCATGTGAGTCGGACGGATCGTTTTCGTACAGTGTCAGTAAATACATCGCAGGTTTTCCCCATACACGGTGGGCGACTCAAACATGCGGTGTGAGCTGTGAGCAAACGCCAAGATTTCTAACATCGCACAGTGTATGCCTGGCTTAAGAACCCCAGCAGCTGAGTTCTGGACTTACTGTAATTTCTTCAGGCCGTGGTCAGGAAGCCCATAACGAGCAGCATTGCAGTGGTCAGACTTGGAAGTAGTAAAAGCATCGCTGAGATCATTTGCAGGCTACATTTAATTTAGTGTAAAATTGATCTTGGATTGATATCAGCATCAACAGGTTTCTGTGGTCTTCTTACATCTCTGTGTGAAATACAAGAAGAAGAAGAAGAAATCAGAATAAGAGACCTTTAAGATGTGTGCTTTAAAGTTAGCTCTGTTTTGACTTGCCTGCATTTCAAATTCTCTGAGACAGTGATGAGTAAGAGTGGAAAATCCCTTTGAACTTCACCGAAATCCTCCTTTTCCCCCTCAGAAAGTACAATAAAGGATGAGTTTCTGTCTCCGGGAGAACTTACTCAGCATAGACGAAAAACTGAGAGAGAGAGAGAGTGAGAAGAAGCGAGTGAAGCCATTTGAAAGAAGGGCCCGTTAGGCAGAGCTACAACAGAAGCGTGATGCGTCTTTGATCATCTGTCAGTAAGCGTAGAAACTCTTACAGGTACAGTCAGCAGCAGGATCATGATACTGTAACAAGACCCCCTACCTGCAGGGTCTTTTACTGGAACATTCCAGTTCTGTGTTAACTCTGCTCCCTCATTATTCCTAATGCCTGTGTCTTGTTATGTTAGGTCTGGTTCTGTGTAGGGAAGCACAGGGTCCACATTTGACACAAAATTCTAATGATAACAACCCAAATAGCCATATATCCCATATATTGGTCTGCTGGCTTAATAGGGTCGGCACCCTTGGACCACCCAGATTACTGTCCTGCATACAAGACTTACCTTGTTTTTTATCTCTCCAAACATATTTTAAATATGTACCACCTTTAATTTAAAAAAAACTAACTAAGCCAATTATTACCTTAGTATTAGAAACAAATAATAATGAGTAGGTCTGAAATGAAATTGGTGAAGTTGAAAATTTTGTTTCAAGCAGAGCACGGTTTATTAAACAGGTTAGCAGTTAAGCTCAACAACAGGATCCAGGCAGAGTAAGGCAGAGTCATGACCCAAGAAGGCAGGCAGGAGTCGAAAACCAAACGATCAAAACAACCAGCAACCAGAACAAAAGGGAAATCCAAAGAGAAAACCAGAATACAAAGAGAGTCTAAATCAGGATCGCAAACAGGAAGAACATTGGAGAGAACACTCGGTATGCAACAGGAGTGGCAACACTGCTGTCACGTGCCGTGTAGTCTAGCCCCAGTTTTTCTCGGTTTTCAGTTTTCTGTTTCTGTCTTGTCATTTCCATGTTCCCTTTGTTGTTCTGTTCCATGTGCTTCTGTTTGTTTTGGTTTCTTGCTTCTCCTGTCTCCGCCCTCTTGTCAGGCCCCTCACCTGTCCCTTGTTTCTGGCTCCGCCCCTTCCCAGGTGTCTCTTGTTAGCCCTTGTTGTTTTATACTCCATGTGCCCTTTGTGCTTGCTTGGTGTTTTGTTTCCCTGCTGGTCGTTTGCTCCCCTGCCGGTGTTTTGTTTCCATGCCAGTCGTTTTGTCTCCTTATCCGTTGGTTTTGTCTCCCTGTCGGTTGGTTGTCTTCTTGTCGGTTGGTTTTGTAATCCTCTTCAGTATTTCGCAGTTTGCTAGTTTTTTCTTTGGTTTGTTGTCTTTTTTGCTCTTCATTAAAACACTTGCGCTTGCATCCCGTCTCCTCGTCCTGCCCGCTTGTAACAACTGCTCAAAGTGACTGAGAAAACCAGGGGTGTAAAAAACAAACAGACGGATTACGAATAGGTGTGTGTGATTAGTACACAGGAGAAGAGGAACGGGAAAGCGGGACGTGATTGGGTGGTAGCGGACCCGTGACGCTGACATCACTGGGTGGTGGGTGCTGAGAGATGGAGTTCGGGAGATCTGGGAGGTAGAGGGGAAACCCGGAAGCGTGACAATTATTAAATTATTTAATTGAGTAATATACAAAGGATAGCAGAAAGAAAAATTCAATTGCATAGTTAAAGGGAAATTGAGTGATAAAAAATAGAATTTTGTCCAATGCTCTGTATTAACCACCAGTGGAAACGCTGAGCAAAGCGACAGTGGACCACCTGCTTTGTCGTTCGAGGACCAGCAGTGGTCCGCTAGCCTCTTACTATGAGGGAAGTGACATACTGGGGGGCTGTTGATGCAAAAGTCATGACTTAGTTGTTTGAACCAAGTGAACTTTCCCTTTGCGAAGCTTGAGAATACACGGGTAACACTTTTCTAAAGGGCAGCATTTGTACATCTAGTCAACACCTACATACAGTCGCATGCAAAAGGTTGCGTGTCCTTGGTTAAATGNTGGGGGGCTGTTGATGCAAAAGTCATGACTTAGTTGTTTGAACCAAGTGAACTTTCCCTTTGCGAAGCTTGAGAATACACGGGTAACACTTCTAAAGGGCAGCATTTGTACATCTAGTCAACACCTACATACAGTCGCATGCAAAAGGTTGCGTGTCCTTGGTTAAATGACACGTTTGGTTACTTTTCATAGTGAAAAGAACTTTGTCCTCTACAGAAACCACACTTCTGCACATTTTAGTGCACTATTACTGCTTATTTGCTGAATTTAACATGTTGGGATAAAAGGAAAGCATAAAATGTGGCTTGTCTGAAAGTTATGGCACATTTTATATCATAGCATCAGCGTCGAAGAAGACATGGAGAAGCCATGATTCTGCCTCGAGTGATACTCTTTTATTAAACACCTGGCAGAAAGACATATAGCATGCAGCCTTTCTGAGGGCGGGAAGGAGGGGCCACTATTAGTCGTAGGCTTTGTCACTACAGTCGAACAACCCCCAACACAAAACCCTCTAACAGCTCTACAGTTATGTGAAGGATCTTTAGATGACGTTTTTTGCCATATACTAAATTATCTTTATGCCATAATTATCATTACCAGCCATTTGCAGTCTTTTTATGGCTCCGTTGTTTGCAGCTCAGTGAGGCCTGGCAGGACGAGCAATGGCCAACCTTATGAGGGCTGAAATCTCCTCCGTGCCACTTCCAACATCCTCCACCATCGTCTTACTTGAATTTCCCATTCCACCTTAAATGGTACCAGAATGTAACTACTGCACCGTTTAAGGTGGAATGGAAAATTTAGACTCTTTGGATTCAGCATTTCGGAAAAGCTTTGAAAAGCTATGAACCAGGATTCGACTATCTGTAGGGCCAGTCGTTTGCTGTCACCAGCCACCCCGGCCAACTGATAGACAAGGAGATTAGCAATTGTGTTATACAAGCTGGCCGGTTCTGCGGAGGATAGGGTTATGGGCGAAACGTTTGGCGTAGGTCTTCAAGCTTTTCCATTCAACCATTAATTGGTGGATTCTGCTCTCACTTCTTGACTATGTTGGTATTTAATCAGAGGTAACTTGCTTGGCAGAACTGCATTGGAGTGCAAAGGTCAGGGTATTGATATATTGTGTAGCATGATGAGTTTATAGGCCAAATGCCGCTGTGACAAATAAAAAAAGCATTCTATACAGTTAATCACAATATAATAGAGGGGATTTATGGTGAAGCCTGCACTCCTTCAATTACATTTAGTCAATCATTCTGACCTTTGTGCATTCCTGTACTATTATATAAACAACAAAAAGTAGTGAGTAACAACTTTGCAAGTTGGAGAGTCCTCTAGAGATAATTGTGAGCCTTGTTTAACAGTGCTCCGTTAATGGGAAGAAAAACAAATACGTGAGTTGTTTTCCACTGAGTCAACAGATGATGGGTGTGCAATTGCATTATTCTGGTCTGGTTGACCAAAGACTGAGGATTTTATAATGCCACATATTTTAACTGTCTATGGTGGGTGGAAACAAAAATGAGTAAGGTTTATGGGGGCTTGAACAAAAGGCATTGAGTTTGCTGGTAGACTGGCTCCACAGTCCAGATAATGACAGAGGGACTGTGGAGAGCATCCTGAGCAGCTGCATCATCGCCTGGTTTGGGAATTGCAATACCTCAGACCGCAAGACCCTACAGCGAATAGTGAGGACAGCTGAGAAGATCATAGGGGTGTCTCTCCCCTCTGTCACAGACATTCACACCACACGCTGCACCCGTAAGGCCATCAGCATTGTGAAGGACCCCACTCATCCCTCACACGGACTTTTCTCACTGCTGCCGTCTGGCAGAAGGTACAGGGGCATCCGTGCTGTCACTGCACAGTTCTGCAATAGCTTTGTCCCACAAGCAGTCGGACTTTTAAACAACAGAGGCTGATCTAACCCCCCCAACCCCACGACCCATAGCATTTTAAATCTGTCTGCATCATATTTATCTTATTCAGACATTCCACACTTTACTACCTCAGTGCTGTTTCATGTTTCATGCGCGTTGTATGCTGTCTGCATATAACGTCACAGCATGTTCAATTTCTATGCGCCTTCTATGGACCTTATTACCAATACCTACCTGTTAAACATCTATGCACCTTACACTCATTACCTATACCTATACTCATTACCTAATTGAGTCATATTTATTGTACTGTCTTGCATGTTGCACTTTCTGCAGTCTGTCCTGTACTGTATTGACTGTATTGTTTTTGTCTGTACTGTATTGTTTTTTATTCCCATTTTGTTCCATGTGGCACCCTTGTTCTGGAAAAAACATAATTTCATTTCACTGTGTACTTGTACAGAGCTGAAATGACAATAAAAGCCACTTGACTTGACTTGATATTTTGAGAATCCATGGTCACAGAACGGGTGGATAAAGTGAAACACCTGAACAAAGAGTGACATGAAAGCATGGAAGCACAGTGAAACCAAAACCAAAAATGCAGCTAAGAAATGCAGGTTAAAGTTGGCCAATAAATACAGGAAGTATTCAAATTGAGTACTTTGGTACGGCACCAGGCTCTTAGAGATGGGGAGTCAGAAACTTGATTCAGGTTGAGCTTGAGTTAACTGACTGACTGTCAACTTGATTAGGACTTGCCCTCAGCTGATTCCCTATTGAGACCCATTCTTTACTGACTCATGACTTGACTTGTCTTTAACTGACTCATGACTTAACTGGCTCACAACTCGACACANTTACAACTCGACTCGAACTTGCTCTTGACTGACTCACAACTCAACTTGAATTTGCTCTTAACTGACTCAAACTTGCTTTTGGCTGACTCGCAACTAGACTGGAATCTGCTCTTGACTGACTCACAACTCAACTTGAATTTGCTCTTAACTGCCTTACAACTCGATTCAAACTTGATCTTGGACTTGACATGGACTTCACTAATGACTCAAATGGCTCACTTAACTGGTTCACACCTCGACTCAAATTCACCCTTTACTGACTCATGACTCGACTTTCACTCCCAAATGAAAGCTAGACATCAGCTTATTTCACCTATTGAAACATTCTCTTACCATTTACTCTGCATTCTAGACTGCTGGTATAACTTTACCTTGTGTTTCATTTAGAGTGCCTTCTTTTGTAGATGGCGAGTAAACTGCCAGCATGATTGCACTTTTTAGAAAGGCTAATTCTGACAACCTTTCTAAACTGAAAGTAGAACAGGAACTCTCTTACTGAGGGAGGGCAACTCGTGACACCTCCTCAGCACTTACTGCACTGATGAAGGAACAACTTCCGAGTTTTGAGTAATGGCAGACAAACTGGGTGAGAGCAATTACAGAAATATGCATGAGAGAAAATGTCATGGGCTTTTTGCAGAGCAGCAAACTTTACAGCAAAAGTAATTTATGCTGTAATTCCTTAATTTAATGTCATTGTGTAATTCATGTTATTATTGCATGGTGTGTTGACTGGCTGACTTGTGCAAGAAAATTAGACCATAAAATGGCTGTTAGGCTAGGCTGAATACAATGGAATTACCTTTCAGTAATAGGACATTTATATACTAATCAAACACCCACCTGCCACTACATTTGGTACACCTCCGTGTTTCTACATTCACTCTCCATTTTATCAGCTACACTTACCATATAGGAGCACTTTAAAGTTCATCTGATTCTCTATATAATTTGTTACCCTGTTCTTCAATTGTCAGGACCCCCACAGGACCACCACAGAGCAGATAGTATGTGGGTGGTGGATCATTCTCAGCACTGCAGTGACACCGATGTCTTGGTGGTGTATTAGTGTGTGTTGAATGGAATGGATTGTCGCAGGACAACATTAGGAACCTCTACAACTCCATGCCAAGACAACTGGCAGGTTGCATTAGCCAACGTGGCTTCCTGACACCATACCGAGAGACACTACTTCTATATGTGTAGCTCAATAAATATTGATCATATCAGTCTAAATGTGTCATCATTTATTGTTCCTGGTAACCTTTATCTTCCTTCCCAACAGCACAGGCAATCCCACACTTCCTTCTGGGTGCAGCTGTTCTTTTGATGATGACCATATATTATTATGCAGTTACATTCAAATTGTATCAAAACTGATGTAATCCGCTTGTTAGGCCTGACGTAATTTGACGGTGAATTTGAGAAACACGGTTTTGTTCCATGTCGACAATATGGGGGTTTGCATACATTATTTCCCAAATAGATTTCCTGCTTTGTGGATTCGTGAGTCATATAAAGATGGACATCAGCAGCAAAAAGCGAGAAAGCTAAGATGAAGCCAAAAAGGCAATCATAAAAAGAACACTTAAAAAAACATTGAATACGTCAGAGCAGATGGACAGCGGGAAATACTGACAGGAACGTAGGTAGTTATCATTAGTGTCACTAGTACTGGTGTCACCAGCTGGCCAGCTTCTCCTTATCTTCCTGAAAACCCAATGGGGGGATGCTATGATGCCTCACTGTTTCTTTTTGCTGGTTTTCTGTTTGCTTGTCACACCAGAATTCCAGTGGTGTTATTGACGAATTTTGGCTCTGGTTTTGATTATAGGATTCAATTAGCCACAACTTTCTTGGAAAGTACCAGTGCATCCATAAAAGCTGTCTGGGCCCTTTACCCTATGCATTCCATCCCATGCCAGAAAAGAAGGAAAGGAAACTAATTTGGCTTGAAGCTTTAAAACTGAAACATCATTCGAAGAGGATATACTGTAGTTCGGCTCATGTATATGTGTATATATGTATGTATATGTATATATGTATATATTTTGACCTGAGCTAATTCCTACAGCTCCTCCATGGCTGCAGAACTTTCCCAACCCTGCAGTGCATATGCAACCCACGGTCTCAACTACTCCACTTTCCCTCAGTATCACCCACGTCTGATGTTGGACGATCATCTTATTAGGCTTTCAAAACAGTGTTTGCCCTTTTCCCTGTTTTGCCGCTGTCCAGGTAATTGTAGGCCTCTGTGTTTCTATGGTCTCGTACCTTTTCATCGCCTGCACATATGGAAAAGACAAAAAAAAGTTGACTATTTCAAAACAGCTAAATTCAGGCTGCAAACGTATGTTATGCATGGAGCATCGAGGAACGGGGCATTGCCAAAACCACAGCTTTCAGGCTGTCACGGTAATGAGCCAAGAACATATGGTTTAAATGTGAAGAGTGGAGAACGAACCAGGAAGGAATACGAAACAGAGCTTTCCCAAGATTATTACTGTTGAATGGTAATAATGGTAGACAGATAATAAGATAATGGCCAAAATCAGACCAACACCACTGTAATTATGTATAACAGGGGTGTCCAACCTTGTGCACAAAAGCGATCACCTGATCTGCAGTTTGAAGACTGAGACTAACTATTAAACAACGATGTGGAGTCACATTGGCCCTTGGATTTGGTCTTCTTACCTAAGACAATAGAAAAATACAGAGATTAGCATATACACTCATTGTCAATACACTTATTGCCATGATATGGGAAATATTTACTGAGCTACACATACAGAAGTAGTGTCTCTCAGTATGGCGTCGAGCCACCGTGTTTGCTAACGCAACATGCCAGACGTCTCAGCATGGAGTTGTAGAGGTTCCTAATGGTGTCCTGTGATAATCCATCCCATGCAGCTTGAATATTCTCACACAGCTCCTGCAGATGGTGTGGTAGGGGTGGAGCTGGAGTGACACCAGGCCTTCTGGACATGTGACGAGTGACAACAAACCGTTCATCTTGGTGCTGACCACGGTGCCTCCACACACAGATTCGTTGGTCGTCTCCACCAAGACAAAAGCGGGACTCATCACTGAGGATGACCTGCTGTCAATCTGAGTCACTACACCTCCGTCTGGCACATCACCATTGCAGTCTTTGGCGACACTGACGTGGTGTTACGAGCAGGTGTTTTAGCGGTCTGTGTGCATGTAGTCCTGCGTCGTGCAGTCATTTGCCAATGGTGCTGGCACTAACAGGATGACTCATAGAGGGCATCACTGCTTGCTGAATGTCCACTGAATGTTGGGTCAGTCAGGTACAGTGATAAGGCCTGTCCTTGCTTAGTCACAGGCCACCTATGCAACTATTCTTTTGACGATGCGTGTATTTATACTGTATATAAGCTCACTGCGTGTTCAAGGTTGATGGGGCTATAAATACCTGTGAGTGACAGGATCCATAGATTGAGAAGAGGTGCTACAGTGCAGTGAATGTCTCGTTCCATGTGTGGAAAATGGCTCCAAAGCAGATATTAATGATTGGCTAAAAGGAGTGACTGCATTTGGGCTTGCCAAAGACCATAGTGTGAAGGAAGTAGCTGAATCTGCAGGTGTATGGAAGCGTACGGTCATATGGGTCTACCAGCAGTGGCTAAAATCCCAGTCTACAGGAAACTCTCATCGGAATTGGGGCAGAGAAGGCGTCCACCAAATTTTGCCCAACTGCACAATTCTTTGATGCAAGAGTGTCTGAACATCGATGTGGCCTACATCCAGAAACTTGCCCAGTCCATGACAAATCCAGTCACAGCTGTTATTGGTGCTCGTGGAGGTTACTATTAAGTACGTGTTTATGGTGTGGTTACGTCAACATTATGTAGCAGAGTTCATGTAAAAGCCTTAGTAAAGCTAGCGAAGAAAGTTTGCTGTCAGTGTTTCTCCTGTCTGATGTTTAAAGGAAAGCATTGTCTTGTAAGTCTGAGTCAGCATCTTTGTAAACAGCCATTTAATATTCCATATAAGTTCAATTGCTTGGAGTAAAATGATTATTAATATTTATTAGAATTGTTGACAAAAACCTTCTGGCTGGTGAAATCAAATCCCAGGGTGCTTTGAAAGCCAAATGGAGACAGAGGGAAGAAAGTTTATGCAACATTTTGTGGCAAAAATTACTATTAAAATTCAATTCTCAAACGTTTTATAACAGACAGCCTTTATTTACACAGTCGGTGTTAATGTCAGGGGAAAAAAGCTCAAAACCTCAAAAAAGAATTAACTCCAACACAAAGCTTTTATTTCATTATTTGCATTTATTCTGGTTATTAATATGGAGAAATATCCCATCAAACCCTTTTTTAATGTGGCGTGTAGAGTCACTTTTTGAATCAGGTCATTGCTTTAGATTGGCTTCGGAGTCTTCAGGCACACTGAGCTGTCATAGCCTGCTGCTAATTGCCTTATTAAAATGAATATGTGTAGCTGATAGCTTCTTTTTGAGCTAAATATAATGATGGGTTGCCATTATTCAGTTCCAGAGCGTATCCTCTTGTCACTCTGGCCATGCCCCGTAATAATAAAGGAATTAACTGAGCCAGTCAGTCACATGCAGTGCTCCCACTTTTTAAATCGAGACACTTTACAGCTGCAGACTCTAATGCCATCAGTACTTTTAGCCCCCAGTTATGATCTGAGTTCTTTAATTCTGCGATAATGTATTTGTACACTATATGGCCAAAAGAATGGGGACACCTATACATTGAACCTATAAATTTCTTCTCCTATGCCATCAAACTCTTGAACAGCCAGTAGTGTTGATGCATTGGTCAATGGGGCTGTCACTACACATCTTACCTAAATCATCAGCACAGTTGACATTCCAGTTGACTCCAAGGGTCTTTGATGGGTTAGTGCTCTGTGCAGGCCACTGGAGTTCCTCCGTATCAAACTCTTCAAACCATGTTTTTACGGGACTGGCTTTGCGCACGGGGACACAGTCATCCTGGAACAGGAAAGGGTCTTTCCCAAACTGCTTTCACAAAGCATGTAATTGACTAAAATGCCTTTGTATGTTGTAACATTAACATCACCCTTCACTGGAACTAAGGGTCCCAAACCATTAAAAAATAGCCCCAGACCATCATTACCCCCCCTCCACCAAGCGTAATTGTCGGCACAATGCATTATGGTAGGTATTGTTCTCCTGGTGTCCATCAAACCCAGATTTGTTCATTAGACTGCCAGATAGTGATGTGTGATTCATCACTCCAGAGTCCAGTGGTGGCATGATTTACACCACTCCTGGCAATGTTAGGCATTGCGCATTGTGGCCTTAGGCTTGTGTGCAGCTGCTCATTAACAACCTTAAACCATTTCTGGAAGCGCCTGATGCACAGTTCTTGTGCTGACGTTGCTTCCAGAAGCAGTTTTGAAATCTGTAGTGTGAAATAGTCAAGTTTTAAGTGCTGCTTGCACCATTTTGTATGGGATTACCATTTAATGGCTGAGCTGTCTTGATCTAGAGCATCTGTTGACCAGGGCAAATCTAGCAGGAATGAAATTTTACAAACTGGCTTGTGGTGAAGGAAGCATCCAGTGACATACTCAGTGTGCAGAATACCTCCAGATATTCGAGGTGGGGGTCCTGCGCTGGCTTGCTAATCCAGCATTGGCTGATTTAGCAGTACTTCAATGGCAACAAAATGTTTAAGTATTCTTCTTTTGGAAATGTTCTTTTGTAGTTTGGTAGGTCCTCCACACATTAACTGAGAGCTTACTCCTCTCCTCTTTTGTCTTCAGTTTGAGAAATGAGTAGCAGTCTTCCGATTTATAAATATGCAGCGGTGTACCAATTTGCTACAGCGCCACCCTGAGGCAGCCCAGTGGTGCTTCTCTACTTAGTTAAGAATACCAAAGACAGAAGGCAATTGTAGGTGAAGCAGCTAAACAATGACAGCATAAAATCATAATAAGTTTATTTTCAAGGACCCACCATAATTTCGCAGCTTGGTCATATTTTAAAAGCCATTGAGCTCTTCAGTGACTCATTCTACTGCCCGTGTTTGTCTATGGAGATTGCATTACTATGTGCATGATTTTATACAGCTGTTAGCAATCTGTGTGGCTGAAACCTCTGAAATGAATAATAAGGAGGGCTGTCCACATACATTTGGCCATATAATGTTATTTATATATAGATACAGTAATACATTTGCACAGTGGTGGTCAAACCAGTTTCAGACCGGCTAAGGTCAAATATGCTGCCAGTTACTTTTCAATGCTGCAAGGAAATCAGTTGAGCACAGCTAAAGAAAAGCCATGGTAGTACTACTGTGGTTAAATCAGTTACAGTGCTCAGTTTATGCTGGTTTAGGCTAATCTGGTGCTGGTTTAGCATGGCTGACCAGTGGAATACCACTGAAAACCACAACAAATGCTGGATTTGCTGATGACCATCCATGCTGGTCTATTTCTTCTTTTCTAACAGGGATGCTAGTCTGTAAGCTAATGTTAGCCACACATATTACAATTTTTTGATGAATAATATTCTCTTTTTTAAATGACCAAATATTCAGCTATTAATGCAAACAACTGTCAATAACAGGGCTACAGCTAATCAGGACCCTCCAGTAAGACAACCCCCTGACTGTTTGCCACTGCTGGTCCACCTTAGGACCCCTCAGATTAGTGTCCAGTTCACAAGGTCTAACTAGTTTCTAATCTCCTAAAAAAAATTTTTTAAATGTGTATAGCCCTTAATTTTAGAAAACGAGCTAAGATAAATATTACAAACAGTTCTCTCACTCATCTTCTAAACAGCTTTATCCTTCTGGGATGTGGTATTACAAACAACTGAGAGAACAAATTAATGACTAAGTCTTATATAAAATGTTTGAAAAAAATGGATGAAAATGTTTTTGCTGACAGTAAAAAAAATATGTACTAAACTAATTTAGAGAGGAGAATAAAATAAAGAAATGTAGGAAAAGTGGGTGAATTAGACTGTGAGTGGAAAACATGACATCTTTAAAACACTCTCCTCTCCGCTGGCAGGCTGCCCAGAATGCACTGAGCAAAACTGCCAGCTTTGCAGTTACACAAACCATGTAGCTGAGTTAAAATAGAGATCCTCCAGTGTCAGTAGTAGTTTCTCCCTTTAGACCTCCACTGGAGTAAAAGTACTAAGGTATTTACCTTCAAATGTACTTAAGTTTGGAGAGGAACAGGAGCATGATTTATTATGGCTCTAATGTCCTATTATCATTTCTGGAACAAGACTCTTAATCAGCTCAGTGTAGGTGAAGAGACTCTAGTGTCTCTCAGTCCACCAGTCTTTAATAGAAGCTCATTAATTAGTCTGACACTGATGTCTATTCATGATCATAAGCACAGAACACTGAAGGAGAACAGGTTCCATTAGCTAGAACCAAGCTCTGTCCAACAGGTCAAAACAAGCTCAAAACAAAGTGACCACTGTACCCTGATTGGTGGACACACTACAAACACACTGCTTACAATACACTAACGCATTACGCTTACTGAGTTACTGTACACCAACACACTACTTACAGTACACTAACGCATCACACTTACTGAGTTACCGTACACCAACACACTACTTACAGTACACTAACGCATTACTCTTACTGAGTTACCGTACACCAACACACTACTTACAGTACACTAACGCATTACGCTTACTGAGTTACCGTACACCAACACACCACTTACAGTACACTAACGCATTACACTTACTGAGTTACCGTACACCAACACACCACTTACAGTACACTAACGCATTACACTTACTGAGTTACTGTACACCAACACACTACTTACAGTACACTAACACATTACACTTACTGAGTCACTTTTTTTAAGATACAAGGTGAAGCTGTACACTGCAAAAAATCTGTGTCAAAAAATAAGAAAAATAAAAGCAAAATAAGAACAGGAATGCTTGAATCAAGCAAAATTATCTGCCAATATAGTGAGAAAATTTAGCTTGTTAAGATTTCTTGAAACAAGAAAAAAAATCTTACACTGTAAATTATCTTGTAATCTCAAAAAACAGTAAAAATGAATCAATATAAGGCATTATGACTAGATTTAAGCAAGATTCCCTTGATCAAATATCATAAAAATGATCCATAAAATGGCAAAACTAGAACATTAATCTTGTTTTAAGCATTTTCATAAAACCTAGTTTGTTAAAAAAAAATCTTAAAATTAGAATCCTTTAATGCACTTTACACTCAATATGGAGTTTAAATAAACAAAAACGACTTTAAAGTCTTTCTAATTTAAGACTGTAATTCTTATAATAAGACATATTTCATACCATATCCAACCACAACCACAACCACATCCAGTATGGTACAATCTTTTTATTAACTCCAGAGACATGAAATACGAGCTTATAAAAATAGTTAGAAATGAGGCTACATAGCACTTAACGAAAGACAAGTATGCAGTATGCAGTAAGTCAACCTGTTTTTGAAACTTATAAAGTTACATTTCACTTTTGGCTTAGTTAAACAAAAGAACACCATGTTCCTGAATGTGTTATGGTGTTTTATTTTTAAGAATCAAACTAATTAAAACTTCCTGGTGCAAACCCCTCTGAGAAAGAACATTTTTATTAACTAAGATATCTAATGCAGCTCTATTATTCAAACACCAAACTTAGTAAACAACCAGCTCTATAATTTAAACATCAAACTTACTAAACAAACTCACCACTCACTTTTTCAGTTTAAAAGCAAAAATGTGGATAAACCCAATTTTTTAAATTTCTGTTCAGAATTGTTTGACTACGTCAAATAATGATATCACTAATATAAATCAAATCACATTACAGTCATTTGTTACACCCCTACTGACAATGATAGCAGCTGCTGCATGGCCACAGGGCACTTTTCACTACTCCCCAATGAAATTTTTCCACGCTGACAAAGCTTTTTTGTAGGATGAAGTTGCATCCCGATCATGAATGGCATCCTGCAGAACTTCTGTCTGAAGTACTGACAGGAGTGTTGCGAGGCACTTTGGATAGGTCAGATGAAATGTGTAGTAGTATGCTAAAAGATAGAGCACACCTGTGTCAATGTTTTCTTTTGGAAAGGTTGTTACAGGTGTAGACCCAATGGCCAGCATGCAGTTGCTATCACAAATGATCAGAACTGGACTGAAGACTGGTCTTCTCTGAAGGTAGGTGTTTGGGTTTTCTGTGGGCTGTAACAAAGAAAATCAATGAGTATGGAATAATGCAGTCTGAAACATTCATTTAAAATCAAAGTTTGAATCTGAATTTGGTTTCTAATGATTATGAAGTTTATCATACAATCTGCAAATACGAACTATTCCGAACTACATTCAAGGAGAAATCTGAAACTTGGTGATGAAATTTAAAATTTAAATGGAATGGTGAATTCACTGTTATACAGGATAGAGAACACAACCTTGGCCCTCCACACAAAAAA
>CM067480.1:4058142-4150662 GCA_034552555.1 Semaprochilodus insignis
AATGTGAGATTGTGAGTCAATATGTTATGAAATTAAATTATTATTTTTGAGATAATAAATTGTATTTTTAGAAAATATTTACATCATCATTTAAAGATATTTTGAGGAAACAGTTATTTTGAGATACAACAATAATATTATGTCAATATTTTTAGATACAAAGTCAATATGAAAATATTCAATAAGGGAAAAAACATAACATTCAACATAACATATCTATAATTTCAGTAGATAAGTCATTTTTCTGACATAGACAGTAAAATTACACCTTGCTGTTTGGGTGCCTAATTAACGACTACCGGTGTTCAGTAAGTAGGCAGTGTGATGTCTTTGCTTCACTATTCATGTCCGTTCAAAGCTCTTCCAAAATATCTCACTAATGTGCAGCATGAACAGTGGCTTGTCCTCAGAGCTCCACACAGTAAACATCTATAACCGGATTATGGATGCCAGCACAAATGGGGGGTAAACAAATGCAAATAGGAGCTGGAGAGTATTCAGAGCAGCGCTCGCACCGAGAGACAGAGATTAGTGAATGAGTGATAATGCAGGGATTTCCCTTCAGGCGCAGGACCCTAAAAACCAGTAGTGCCCAACTGCGAACCTGTACAATGACCAGTGCTGGATTAACACGTACAGACAGTGTAAATGAAACTCTCTCTCTCTCTCTCTCTCTCTCTCTCCCTCTCTCTCTCTCCTCCTTCTTCTTCTTCTTTAACTCTGTCCTTCTCTCTCTCTATTGGTCATTATCAGCTCAGTTCAGAGCTGCTTTATTAGCCTGAATGTAATAAGATACAGTATTGCCAAAGCAGTTAACAATAAACATAAATAAGAGAAACATAGTTATAGCCATAGTTATAGTTATAGTTAAAGTTAAAGCTATAGTTAAAGTTATAGGGTTGTAGTTGTAGTTGTTATAGCTATAGTTATAGTTGTAGTTGTAGTTGTTATAGCTATAGTTATAGTTATAGTTGTAGTTGTTATAGCTATAGTTATAGTTGTAGTTGTTATAGATATAGCTATAGTTATAGTTGTGGTTGTTATAGATATAGTTGTAGTTATAGTTGTAGTTGTAGTTGTTATAGCTATAGTTGTAGTTGTAGTTGTTATAGATATAGCTATAGTTATAGTTGTAGTTGTAGTTGTTATAGCTGTAGTTATAGTTGTAGTTGTAGTTGTTATAGCTATAGTTGTAGTTGTAGTTGTTATAGATATAGCTATAGTTATAGTTGTAGTTGTAGTTGTTATAGCTATAGTTGTAGTTGTAGTTGTAGTTGTTATAGCTATAGTTGTAGTTGTAGTTGTTATAGATATAGCTATAGTTATAGTTGTGGTTGTTATAGATATAGTTGTAGTTCTATTACTAGGTCTGTACCTGTACTGGATGGTCTTGCACATCTGTGAAGACTTCATTAACGCTGAACTTCATATACTAATTGACTATGCATATTGATATAACTATTAATAATGCACCTAGAAAGAAAGCTGTTGGAATCAAATGATGCATATTCATATATGTGTGAATGTAATGATGATAGATGTGATTACAATATTAGAGTCAAGGATAAGTTTATAGGGGAAAACATATGCCCACAGATGTTACGGCTGGGCCCGTAGATCCTGCACAATCGTAGGTTGCCAAAGTTGTCATCTCAGCTAAACCCATAAATGCTGGATTGGTGACTGGTAAATCTGGTGACTGGGCCGGCCAAGGAAGTGTTGCAATCTGGTGGAGACATTCCTGGGAAGCCACTGGCATGTGTGGGCGAGTATTATCCAGCTGGAAAAAGCCATTTGGAAGTCCTGCCATGAGAGGCAACACATGTGGCCGGAGGATGTCCTGCACATATTGCTGAGCTGTTAGTGTCCCTTGTATCCCTACTAGGGGTAACTGACTGTCGTATCCGATGGCTTGCCCAGAAATGGGGCAGGGACACTTAACAGCCGCCTGTGTCTGGATGGTGGACCAGGAAGCTTGGAGTTGTTCATGCTTGCCGGCGGATCAAACAATCCTCTCTACTGGTTGTCTGTCTGAGCCATCAGGAGCCTGTTCACCGTGTGTGCGTGCCCTCATGTAACCGGAGCAAACCTGTAATCATTTACATCTGAGGCATAACTGCATGCCGAGGTTTGAAGTGAATCCGACATGTTCGTTTTTGTCAGTTAGTGTATACGGGTTTTGGAAACAAATATATACCGCCGTCCAGGTGACGTCTTTTTCAGCAAAACAATGCCCAACCTCATTCTGCACGTATTGCAGCAGCACAGCACTGAGTCTGGGCACTAAACTGATCTGCCTGCAGTCCAGATCTGTTACCCACTGTAAACATTTGGTGCGTTATAAAAAAAGTCCAACAAAGGAGAACCATGAGCTGTTAAGCAGTACAAATCCAGCATATAATAATCAGTAATGTGTAAAAGTCAGTAGTAATGTGTTGATTTGCCTCACTGCTCATCCCCCAGGCTGTGCCAGACCGCACGTATGATCAGCCCACTCCTGTCTCCTGATAAGTGTGAGAGTTTCTCAGTGTTAGTGCTCAGGCTTGGGCGAGACGCTGCTCACTTCCAGTCTCCTGGAACAGATTTCTAATGGAATCATATTTAGAGGAACTGCAGCTCCATCTGCAACACCGAGAGCTCACAGTGAGAGGGTCTGTCTCTCTCAGTGAGTCTTTAGTACTGTCTCTCTCTCTCTCTCTCTCTCTCTCTAAATCTGTCTTTCTCTCTCTACCTTACTTTATTTCTCTCTCAATCTTTATCTACCTTGATATCTCCTTTCTCCTTTTCTCTCTCCCTGTCTCTCTCTCAATCCATCTCTCTCTCTGTGTCTCTCTTTCTCTCTCTCTTTCTCTCTCTCTCGCTCTGTCTCTCCCTCTCTCACTCCCTCTCTCTGTCTATCTCTCTCTGTCTGTCTCTACCTGTCCTTAAATCTCACTCAATCTTTATCTACCTTTATATCTCCTTCCTCCTTTTAACTCACTCTGTCTCTCTCTCTATCTCTCTCTCTCTGTCTATCTCTCGGTCTGTCTGTCTCTCGCTACCTGTCCTTATTTCTCTCTCTCAGTCTTTATCTACTTTTATATCTCCCTCCTCCTTTTCTCTCTCTGTCTCTCTCTCTGTCTCTCTCTCTATCTCTGTCTCTATCTCTCTCTCACAGTCCGTCTGTCTCGCTCTATCTGTCTTTATTCCACTCTGTCTTTATCTACCTTTATATCTCCTTCCTCCTTTTCACTCACTCTGTCTCTCTCTCCCACTCTCTGTCTCTCTCTCTGTCTGTCTGTCTCTCTAATTATCACTCTCGGTCTCTATCAGTCTTTAGCTCTTTTGCTCTTGCTTTTTCTCTACTCTTTATCCTTCTTTTCTTTCTCTGTCTCCTATCTATCTATCTATCTATCTATCTATCTATCTATCTATCTATAATCTGCTTATGTAAGACTCTCTCTCTGTATCTGCCTTTAGTTCTTTTTCTCCCCTCTCTCTCTCTCTCTCTCTCTCTCTCTCTCTCTCTCTCTCTCTCATATATATACGTCCTATTATCTGCTGTTTTCCTCTACGCCTCCACCTCTGCTCTATGCTGTGTCTGTGGTTGTGTGTGCAGGTGCTGGGAGCTGAGTGCAGGAAACATCAAATGGATTTACCAGGTCCCCATTCTGACAGCCATCGGGGTAAGTGGGTGAAGTACATATATGTATGCTCGAGCGGGTAATAAACACTGCTTAGGAAGCCGAGTGAGCCTGGAAAAGGAGGAAAGCCGCCCAACTTCACCCAAACTACGTGTTTATTTCTTTTCGCTTCATTACGCAACGCTGATTCTGAACCTCCACGGCGTATGAGGCTGGTGTCAGAGTGTCAGATGCATTAGCATAATTGCTATATGTTCAAATGTGTGTACACCCGACCCCACAAGCCCCCCTTGTGCCCCCACCCGCCGGCCCCCTGCCTTTAATGTTTACACCCTTGATGGTCGGGATTCACCAGAGATGTGCAAACAACCCAGGAGACGCAGCGGGGGAAGCCGCTCACCGAGCATGTTTTTTTTCCCCTCCGTGCTTCATTAGGAGCATTTACGACGGGTAAACACAGCCGGTCTGAATTTCAAAGAGGGGTCGCGTCAACACATACACACGGGTATGTAGCGCAGGCGGAAAAGCGAAAGCAGAGAGGAATGAGTGTGAGAGCTGGGAAAGAGATTTGTAATGCAAGCTAATAACAACATAATCAGAGGATGCAGAAATCTCTCTTTACTGTATCCACTCTTCACCTTATTACAGCTTCCACTCTTTCAGGAGACTCACTTTCAAGCACGATTTTCCACACCTCCAGTTCAGTCGTAGAAGTTGGTTGCATTTTCTGCTTCTCTTGATCTAGGTGATCCCAAACACATGTTGAGGTCTGAGCCAGTTAAATGCTTTACTCATTTCTTAACACAGCTAACTAATGCGTGAGTCACCTTAACCCTAAGTTCACAATGGAGACGCAAGCGACCAGTCATTTCTTTTGGGAGTACACGAGTTGTAGACACAATTTAGGAAGCGACACCAAGCGACACAGCACCAAATCAGCACTAAACGACTGACTCCGTCAAATTCTTTGGACCAGTCCTAGACATGTGGGGTTCTGAGGTCCACAGCTTCTACTCCCTGAACACTTTGTTCCTACCTGTCATTTCGTTCCAATGCTCAACATTTTGGAGCTAAACATGGAAGACAAGCTCATGATCGCTGGTTCCTCTTTTCCCAGTTTATGTGATGCGTCTTTGTACATATACATTTGAAGGAGTGTGTTAGATCACTCCATAGCTAGCTAGTTTAGCCAACATGCTAATTGGCCAATAAAACTAGCCATGAATTAATTCCAGCAGTTAGGTTTCCATACAAATAGGTGCTAGCTAGCTTTCATGGACCTTGTACACGCCCACATGCGACAACGCGAGCGGCCTCAAACACACCCACAAGAGACAAACTAATCGGCTGCTAGTGTGAACACAGGGTTACATGGAAATGACAGGTTCAGAATCTGCAGGTCTATAAACCTGCACCCAGAGAAATGCAACAGCAAACTGCGCTGACGTCTTCTATGGAAAGCCAGGTCAAGTCAAATCAAGGTTTATTTATATGCGCCTTTTACAACAGAGGTTATCACAAAGCAGCAAGCCTCCAGTGAGCAAGCCAAGGGCGACAATGGCAAGAAAAAACTCTCTCAAAGCAAGAAAAGGAAACCTCAAGGGCTTTCTTCCTCTTGCTCTGACTCTGAAGCAGAAGCCAAGACTCTAAAGCAGAAGCCATCCTCCTCTGGTTCGCACCGGATAGCAAAACAAGCCCAAAAGCAACATAAAAAGGATTCAATTTACAATTATGTGGAGTATTGAATTAAGAATAACCGATAACTGTTAGAGTCCTATTACAGGAGCAATGAGAAACAGACCTGATAGTCTAATTGACTCCAGTGACCAGTGTAAAGAGGAGCCTTGAACATCCATAACTGCTGCTAGAAACCTACAGTGATGGTCTATTAGGAAGACCAGAGAAGGGTTCAGTGATTTATGAGGCAGAGGAAGAAATGTCTGATTAGTTTGTGAAGCAGGAGAAGAAAAGTCTGTAAATAAGCAGGATGGGTCAGTGGCATACAGGTGAAGCTTACAGATAACGAGCCTGTATAGAATAAAATTAGACTTTTATTTATTTCTTGATATTCTTCATACTTTGATATTCCCTTACTGTTTTCTAGCTAACTGACACCAATACAGTCTCACTGAACTGCAGCTATGGATAATAGAGGTTATGTTATGGAGTTAAATGGTATTTTGTTAAGGGAATCTATTATGCTCATTTTCATTTTCAGGGATGTACTAGAATATATTCACATGCTTCAGTTTACTGGAAACAATATTTTTCTCACACTCTGTATCTGTATTCACCCTCTGTCTTTAAGCCCCACATCCCAATGATTCTATGTGCTTTGATTGGTCAGCTCGCCTTCTCTGTGCTGATTGGTTAACTGCCAAAGCAATTAAAAGTGGTAGGGTTGTGTGAGGCCATGGTAAGCTTGCTGGTAGGCGGGCAGTAAGGACTGTGTTACGCGATGATGTCACCACGTAGAAAAGGGCTGGAATTCTAACGAGGTGTTTCAGGTAGCTGAGAAAAGTGGCGGAAGAGTGTTTCTCCCTCTGGCATGTACTTTGGGTTTTATAACTTTGCAGACCAGTTACATGCACAAAAAGCGTCATAACACACTAAAGGAAAGAGAGCAACCAGAAAAGCATAATAGGTCCTCTTTAAATATTGTTGATATATCTAATTATTCTCATCCTGAGATTGTTCATAGAAGGTTGGTATAGGTTAGTGTTAATAAAAGGTTGATATAATATTATTTAGCTTATTTCTAGACGTATTTTACTTGCAAAATGATCTTTAGCTTTACAGCCAAGTTAGAATGTTAGAATATTCAAATGTCTAACATTAGATAAATCAACTATATTTAACATACTTTCACTTAAAAAGACATCATTTTTGCAGTTCATGATTTTTGTAAATTAAGGTGCCATAGAATGAAAACTTGTTTTTATATTGTCATAGCTGAATAAGGAGAGTTCGGTATATAGAACTGCCATAATGTTAACAATGTAACACTGTTGTTCAAATACAAAACCTGCATTTACAAAAGAGGACAGTAAAATGTTACATAACAGAACTGACTCATTAATATTTATATTTGAAAGCTTCATAGTGAGGAACAAATTTAATTTACCTTGTGTTGTTGTCAAGATCAATAGTAGGTATTATATACAGTAGCTGAAAAAAAAATGAACCCCAGGGCCTGGACCCCATCCAATCATTGAGTGGACAATACATTTAAAGGTGTGTTGATACATTATATGGGAGAACGTAAGGGCAGAGGCCCATGACCTTAAGCTCAAGAGATGTTGGATCTTGCAACAACAGAATGACCCAAAGCACACAAGGAAATCAAATAAAGAATGGTTGAAAAAGAAGAGAATGTGTTTTGGAATGTCCATGACCTTAACCTTGTCCAGATGCTGTGTCATGATCTGAAGAGGGCTGTGCAAGCAAGGTGTCCCAGAAATACTGATGCGCTGAAACACATTTGCAAGAAGGAATGGTCCAAAATTTCTCCTCAATGTTGTACAAATCTTATTTGCAGCTACAGGAACCGTTTGGTGGAGGTGCTTCTGTGCACTATACCTTCTATGTAGACATTAGAGAACTAATTAAAAATGCTAAATAAATACCTTCTTTTGGACATTTAGGAGTGGTCCACCAGCACAACCATTTTGAATAAGCTGGTCTTCCAGCATGACCAACCTGGTCTACTGCCTTAACCAGCTTGACCATGATTGTTGACCATGACTGGCTTGACTAGGGTCAATACAATTAGGACCATTTAATTTCAAATTTCTGTACATTGTTCGTATTCATTGATGGCATTAAATCATATGAGTCATATGACCAGTATAACCTTAGCTGTCTAACACTGGGTTCATTCTGGGTTCAGGATGTTGGGCACCATTGCCTATATGTAAACGTAATTATAATGTGTGCTCTTGTGTGTTTAACCACCTGTAGCATCTCTTAATCAGGTTGACCAACTTAATGTACTGGTCTATCAGCATAACCAGCGTAACCAACGTGTTGACCAGCATAACCTGAATTGTCCAAGCTGGTCTCCTGCTTGAACTGCATGAACAGTCTGGTGTACTACCTAAACCAGCTTTACCAGGATTGTTTTCCAGCATTACTAGCTTGAACAAGGTCGTGTACTAACATGACCAACCTGGTCTATTAGCAAAACCAACTTGATCAACCTGATCTATTAACTTAACCAGCTTCACCCTGATTGTTGACAAACATGACTGGCTTTACGAGGCTGGTCTTCCAACATGATCAACCTGATCTACTGTCTTAACCAGCTTGACCCTGACTGTTGACAAGCATGACCAGCTCAACAAAGGTGGTCTACCAGCTTGAACAGCAAGAACAGCTTAACTAAGATGGTCTTCCAGCAAGACCAAAGTGGTCTACTAGACTGACCTACTTGACCAACCCTGGGCTACTGGCTTCACCAGCTTGGTCTACTAGCATGTCTTTCTTCGCCAGGCTGGTTTACCAGCATAACCAGCTTGACCAAGGTTGTTGACTAGCATAACCGGTTTGACCAAGATTGCTAACCAGCATAACCAATTTAACTAAGCCGGTCTACAAGCTTAACCATCTTGGCCCTGATTGTTGACTAGCATGACCAGCTTGACCAAGCTTGTTGACCAGCATAACCAATTTTACATAGCCAGTCTTCTAAAATGACCAAGCCTTCTTGCTAACCAGCTTGACCAACCTTCTCTACATTAGCTTGACCAAGCTGGTCTATCAACTAACCAGCAAAAAACTCACTGTCAAAGATCAGCTTAGGCCATTTAAAACCAACTTTGTTTGGACATAGGTATATAGAATATACAATATAGACTGTACAGTTTGATTGCTGAGTATTAATGTGGAGATTATTAACACAGACATTTTTTAATTGCAGCAGTACAGATAGGTTTGTGCAGTGCTAACCACTGTGACTAATTGACCTGATCTGTAGCTGCAAGGTATCCTAGCTTTGGAACAGATGTTCTAAAGCTCGATTTATCACGGTGTCACACACAAGCACTCATTTATACGTGCCACAGGATTAGCATCTTAGAGTGAATCGCTCACAGACTGTGTCACAGGGTGATGCTGTTTTCCTTCCAGATCATTCAGGAGGGAAATGCAGAGCTAAGATGTTAGCGGGCTTTGAAAAATGAAAAATGGAGTTGCTAAATGCTTTCCCGAAGAAGTTATGAAAGCAAGCAATTAAATATGAAGCTCCTGTGTGTCTTCACAGTGTTTTGAATCAGATCAAAACAGCAACATGAACTGTAGTATTTAATGATGTTTGGAAGCTTCAAGGCTCGGTTGTGCACATACACTGAACACATCTGTAGAGCACCTGGTCATCCAGCGTTTCCTCTGGAATCAGGGGTGCTAACAGAGAGTTGGTGTCCCCATTTCTAAGGTAATAGTCTCAGCTCCTCTGGGGCTTTACACCAGATATTGGAGCGGTGCTGAGATGCAGCCACAAGAGTATTAGGTTCTGATGTTAGATGATTACTTCTCGACCACAGGTAATAACTCCACTAATATAGAAAAGTGTTTGTTGGCTAAGTGAGGCGAAATGCTAGCTAGCATCTCAGATGTGTTTATTAGCCTCCTGATCAGTGGCTGACAATCAGGATTGGTCTATACAGGGATTCACTGTGGTTGTATGATGTATTAGCGCAATGCACGTTGGGTTTTGACATGGTAGAACATTGATGGGCAACAACATGTTACATAATCATGAATTCTGATTAAAGGAGCAGTACGTAACCTCTAGTGGTGAGATTGCAGATTGCCATGTGGTTGTATGATGTATTTGCACAATGCATGTTGGTTATTGTAGTTAGTGATGGACAACAACATAAAACAAGAATTCTGTGAAAACAATAAGGCTGGGTGCATTAAAGGAGCAGTGCGTAGCCGCTAGTAGTGAAGTTGCATCCTTCTCTTTCCATCAAGATTTTTTGTCATCACCTGTTCCAATTTCATGCCAGTACATTTCCTCTGATAAACTGATTTACATCATAGTTCAATAGTATCATATTTTTAATACTGGTAACTTTATTGCCATCAAATTTTCCCGTTCCGCCTTAAATTGTCCTGCAGTTACATTCTAATAGTAATAATAGTAATAACTGTTGCATCATTTAAGGTGGAACAGAAAAAAATAACCAGCTTGACCAAAGTGTTAAGCAGCATAACCTAAATGCAGATAATATTATCATCAGCATAATTCCCCCTATAATGATCCCAGAGATTCATTCTAATAATAATAACTGCTCCACCATTTAAGGTGGAACAGAAAAGATTAACCAGCTTGACCAGCATAACCTAAATGTTGGTAACATTATCACTGGGAAATTTTCTCGTTCCACCGTAAATGGTCCTTCAGTTACATTCTAATAATAATAATAACTGCTGCACCGTTTAAGGTGGAACAGAAAAGGTTAACCAGCTTGACCAAAGTTTTGAGCGGCATAATGTAAAGGCTGGTAAAATTATCGCCAGCAAATTTTCCCGTTCAACCTTAAATGGTCCTGCAGTTACATTCTGGCACCTGAAGTGTTATAATAATACTAACTGCTACAACATATAAGGTGCAACTGGAACATTAGAATAAGAAGCTGACTGTCAATATTAGAATGTAATTGCTGGAGCACTTAAGGTGGAATAGGAAAAGGAGGACATTTTCCAAATACCAAATATCAAGGCAAACACTGTGTCTCTACAGGGCTGCCTCTCTTGGAAGACGACCCACTCCTCTGTAAATACAAAGAGCTCATCCCAAGCTAAAAAACAATTTGTAGTTACAGGTAATTTTACACTAATGAAAACATGGTTTTGCATATTATAGACTCCCCCTCTCTAAATTTTACACACTGCACCTTTAAATAACACAAGAACATATTACATGCTAGCTTCAGAGTATGTGTATTTAGGAAACCAAATTGCTTGATGGATGAATGAATGTTTGGTGTATTTGATCATATTGTACACATGATCATATTGTATGGTATGAATGGGGAGCTTGTTCTCCCTTTTGCTGCAGTCTCTACTTTTTACATTTCTGTAGATCTTTAAACATTGCTGTGAGGATTTGATTGCATTCATCCAGAACAGCATTAATGACGTCCGGTACAGATGCTGGATAATCAGATCTGGATCACTCCAATTCATCACAGTTACAGTATTGGATAGCACTCCGACCCTCCAGAGAACACAGCTCCACTGCTCCACAGCTCAGTGTAGGTGGTTATACCCCTGTATGTGACGGTTAGGTTCATGTGAGACTCCATTCTGTCGGCCAGTGTGTTTTCTGTGGAATGGGCAATCTAAAGTAGCTGAATGTACCTATTCAGCAATGTGTAACTGTCTCCAGAGCGTGATGCAGAATTGCTCATTCTGCTGTTTTCCAGCATCCTGCTCAGTGTGTGGTGGGCGTCTGAGATCTGTAGCTTCCTCCTTTAGCTGTCCTTTTTGAAAAAGATATGGTGGTGGATTTATGCAAGCGCTCCACAGGGGTAGCAAGAGCAAGCAGAATATCACCATTGTGGGTCCGATTACTTTAGCTCACTGGGGATGCCAGGGTGTTGTAGCGCTTTGTGCCATTGTTTCCCACTTTGACATGAGACGCCTGTATTGGTCTGTTACAAACATCCCTGCAGATTTCTTTGGTATACTGAAGAATGGAAGCAGTTATAAAGGCAACAGGTGGGCAAATTATATATAATGAAAAAAAATTATTTCATGTTTAGTTTGGCTTTTTTAAGGCCTAATGCTGAAAGAATGAATAGCTTGTTCTTAATAAATGTTAGATGATTGAATGGCTTTAGTATAGCCCTGTAGCTTATTCAATGGAGAAAGTAAGCACGTAATAACCCAATGTACACTCATCATCAAAAGAACAGCTGCACCCGGAAGGAAGTGTGGCATTGCAGTGCTGTTGGGAAGGAAGATAAAGGTTACCAGGAATAATAAATGATGATACATTTAGACTGATATGGACAATATTTATTGAGCTACACATACAGAAGTAGTGTCTCTCAGTATGGTGTCGGGCCGCCATGTTTGCCAACACGACATGGCGTCTCGGCATGGAGCTGTAGAGGTTCCTAATGGTGTCCTGTGATAATCCATCCCATGCAACTTGAATCTTCTCACACAGTTCCTGCAGATTTTGCAGTAGGGGTGGAGGTGGAGTGACACCAGGTCTTCTGGACACTGAATATGACCTGCTGCCATTCTGAGTCACACCATGACAGTCTGACACGACACCATTGCAGTCTTTGGTGACGGTGACGTGGTGTTAATGGCAGTCGTTGTAGCGGCCTGCGTGTATGTAGTCCTGCGTCATGCAGCCGTCTGCCAATGGAGCTGGCACTAACAGGATGACTCATGGAGGGCATCACTGTTCACTGAATGACCACAATCATGGGGTAACTACGTCAGTCAATTCATCAGTTCTCTCCGTAGTCCATATATGTCTCACAGATCCTTCATGTCGCTGGTGCGTGCCTTCTTCTATCCACTGCCGCCAACAGCTTGCTAAAGCAGTATACGTTGATAAGACCATCCCACTTCCCGGAGCCCTACCTTGCCCGTCCTTGCTTACATCACATGCGCGGCCGAGGATGAAACTTGAATCATTCGCATGTCTCACAAGGTCAAACCCACCCACCAAGTTTCATTCCTGACGGTTGATTCCTTCTGGGTGCAGCTATAGCCGCTTTGAAGAGGCATGGTGCTAAAGCACAAGCAATAGTTGTAGGCTAGTTCTGTGCCATAATACGGCCTAACTTACAATAGAGCTCTGAAGTTATGCATCATTCTGTAATCGGTGTCATGCCCATATTGCCAACTCTAACTGCCATGTCCACCAGATTCCAGATTCCAGATTTGACTGGAATTTTGTGCTACGTCTAATTTGCCTCTGAACGCCACTGATTGTTAAAGAGTTGAAGGTTGTTAATGAATCAGAATATCAATATTGCCACTTTCGCATTAATATTAAGCTGAAATGATGGCACTTGAAAATACCATGGTGCTCGAAAGTTTGTGAACCCTGTCGAATTTTCTCTGTTTCTGCAAAAATATGATGCTAAAACATAATCCAAGTATTACTTTTGGTCATTTATTCGTTGAGGAAAATGATCCAATATTACAGATCTGTGAGTGGCAAAGGTATGTGAACCTTTCCTTTTAGTATCTGGTGTGACTCCCTTTGTGCAGCAATAACTGCAACTAATAATTTCTGGTAGCTGTTGATAAGTCCTGTACGTTAGCTTAAAAGAATTTTAGCCCATTCCTCTGTACAGAACAGCTTCAGCTCTGGGATGTTGGCAGGTTTCCTCACAGAAATTGCTCGCTTCAGGTCCTACCACAACATCTATTGGATTAAGGTCAGGACTTACTTAGGTCAGATATTTTCCCTTAGAATTTGCTGATGTGATTCAGAATTAACTGCTTCATCAATGATGGGAAGCTATTCTGGTCCAAACCATGATCCTACCACCGCCGTGTTTCACAGATGGGATAAAGTATGCTCGAAGGCTTTTCCTTTTTCCAAACCTAGTGCATTTCATTCAAACCAGAAAGCTCTATTTTGGTCTCATCTGTCCACAGAACATTTATCCTATAGCTCTCCGACTTGTTGACGTGACCTTTAGCATACTGCAAATGTGCAGTATGGAGAGCAATGGCTTTCTCCCTGCAACCCTGCCATGCCCATCATTGTTGTTCATTGTTCTCCTGATGGTGGACTCACAAACAGTAGCATTAGCCACCATGTACAGTGCCTCTAGCTGCCTAGAAGTTACCCTGGGGTCCTTTGTGTCCTCGCAGGCTATTGCACACCTTCCTCTCAGAGTGTTATTTTTTGGTCAAATCACTCCTGGGAAGGGTAACAAAGGCCTTCCATTTGTACAGATTCTGTCTGGCTGTGGATAGTGGAGTTCAGACTCTTTAGAGATGGTTTTCCAACCCATTCCAGCCTGATGGGCATCAACAACCCGTTTCCTTAGAAATGTTGTTTGTTTGTGTCCTGATACACTTCCACTTCCTCTAAGTTTAATATATCTCGGTTCTTTACTTTTGCTATTCACATGTATGCAACATTGCAGCATTTTCCAATTCATAAATGACCAAGTATGATATTTTTGTTTCATTTGTTTAATTGACTGATCTTTATCTACTTGTGACTTCATCTACTTGTGAAAATGTAATTATGTTATAAGCAATATTTATGCACTATTAGGTAATATTAAGTCTACAATTAAACTTCAGCACTAGTATATAGAGTATTTACACCAGCTACTCTTAATACATTGTACGCTGTCCACTTAGCTACCACACTGGACAGAGCCTGCTTAGTATTTTCATGCAATTTCCTGTTTCATCAGATCAAGTTGGTGTGCGACAGTGTTAGATCACATGTAGCATTGTTCATACACTCATCATCAAAAATATAGCTGCACCCAGAAAGAATCAACAGACAGGATTGAAACTTGGTGGGTAGGTCTGACATCATGAGACATGCCAATAATTCAAGTTTCACGCTCGGCCATGCATGTGACATAAGCAGGGATGAGCCTTATCACTGTATCTGACTGACCCAACAGCCACGATTGATACCCACAGAGATACCCTCCATGAGTCATCCTGTTAGTGGCAGCACCATTGGCGGGCAGCTGCACGACACAGGACTACATGCACACAGACCGTTACGACGACTGTCCTTAACACCACGTCAACGTCACCAAAGACTGCAATGGTGTTGTGCCAGACTGTCGTGGAGTGACTCAGAATGGCAGCGGGTCATCTTCAGTGTTGAGTCCCGCTTTTGTCACACATCCAGAAGGCCTGGTGTTAATCCACCTCCTACCCTACCACACAATCTGCAGGAACTGTGTGAGAATATTTAAGCTGCATGGGACAAATTATTATAGGACACCATTAGGAACGTCTGGGATGTTGGGTTAGCAAAGAGACACAGTACTTCTGTATGTGTATGTGTACTTCAGGGTCTTCAGGGTCATTTAAAGGCAGGGCCCATGACACCAAGGATTAGGGTAATGGGTACAGCACCGTATGTTCTGAATGCCTGAAGATGCTGAAGAGTTGTTTAAACTTATATATTTCATATTTTTGTCTTTCGTATTTATGGTTTCCATAAATCCCCACTCTCCCGCTTTTCATAACAAGTGCTGCATATATGAATTTAGCCTACTTCATATATACTTACTTATTTAATATTTGTTTCCTATTCCTGCTTGTATACAAACACCGCCTGTCTCTGCATTTGAGCCACTTTCTGTGCTTCATTGGAATGCTCCATCATTTATATTGAATTTACAGTTATGACCATTTAGTTATTCATGTACATATATACATACAATATATATATACATAAGTCAAAATGATAACAGTGTCTTCACTCCTTTCCTTTATTACAGCTTCCACTCTTTTCAGGAGAATCTGCAGTCCTAGAAGTTGGTTTAGCAGTTTTTTCTGCTTCTCACCATCCAAATAACCCCAAACACATTCAGTGGTGTTGAGGTCTGGACTCTGGGGTGGTCAGTCCATTGTTCTGAGAACACCAGCAGCTTCTTTGTTTGGTGTGTCTCCTTTTCTCAGTGAGGAGCTTCTTGAACAGCTACACCTCCTTTCAGACCTCCACAGTGTTGAGGTGTCTTCTCACAGTGGAAGAAGGATGGACAGAAACACCAGTGGATGTTCTCAGATCTGAAGCAAGAGGGGAGCGTGATGTTCTCCTCTCTCTCAAAGACGAAAGTTTGCAGTGCTGTTTATTTAATGGTCACAGTTTTGGTGGGTCTACTGGGTTTTCCAGGTGGTTGTTAGAAATCTTGTTTCAGCTTTGGAAGCTCTTGTTTGTCACTTTATTTTCCTTTCTCCTTCCTTATCCATCCAGTATCCTCAGAAATATCCTCTATAGAAAAGTAACTTGTAATTAATGACTGGAAATGAACTAAATTAAGGTCTTTGATGTAATCCCATAATTCATCGTAATTAGGACTTAATTTCCACTTATATGAACCATATGCTAAGTTTATCATTCTGGAAGCATCATTTTTAGCTAAAGTGCCTCCTACTAATCATAAAATAAGGCTGTGAAGTTGAACAGGATGCACATATTTAAACCATTTTATATATTCATCTGCACCCACATTGTTGGTATGGTATTGAAAACAGCAATTCCAAACTTTTGAATGGTTGTGTATCCAATTAGTGTAGTTATAAGGAGAATGGAGGCACATTATAAGAACTGAAAAATGGTACAGGTGCAGGTGCAGATAGGAACAGTTGGTATGCAGTCATCACCAGATCATCCTGCTTGTAACATGTGACACAAATTTGAAGTGAATTTTTCACTTTTTACTTGATTTGCATAAATGCAATATCAAGCCAATTTAATTTCTCATTAATGTGGCCATCTGTCGCCATTTGTATAATTCAGAATTGTGCCTGGAGTATGTGTTATTTGTACGTTTGTTTGTCCATTTTCCGCTATTTGTTGATTTCCCATTTCTTTTTGGTTTATGACAGGAATGTGTCGGAACAAGCAATGCATTTCACCCTGATATGTAGGGGCTGTGTAGCTGCAGACCAGTCAGAGTTCACATGCTAACCCCTTTCCACCGCCGAAAGCACATATAATGGGTATTCAAACCTTGCTTTTGGGAACTGGAATTTTGGATTAATGGAAGAAGGTCACCTGGTCAGATGAGGACTGCTTTTCTTTTACATCAGGTGAATGGCCGGCTAGGACACTCTATGGGAAGAAGACAGTTCAATTTCAGCCTCCTCAACTTGTTTTGACCCTGGTCGTAATAGCCTTTTTTGTGTTTGTCGATGGCCATTTTGTGGGTTTCCTTCTTTGTTGCATTGTGTGTAGGTACATGATTGACAACTTGGTGGCACCTCCCTGGATAAAAGGTCATCCAGCAGCCATCTTGAAGAGACATTCAGGGTTCGCTCCCCTTTGGCATGAGCTGGCTGGCATTCTACACCGCTCTTTGCTTTGCTTTATTTCACTTGTACCTTCAGTAAACGCCTTGTTAGTCTTTGTAAAGCTGTGTGGGACGTAGGGAACGGGTGCCCATCTGTTTTGCTCACCCTTGTCTCCTGTTTTTAACTTAGGGGGTTAGGGTAGCTTTTTTATTTCGTGTCCTTTTGAAGCCTTTAGTTGTTTGTTTATGATTTTGCCATTTGCCCGTCTCTGAAGACATAGTTCCATCTTGTTGTCAAACATTTGAAGAAAAGAAACCTAGAGTTTTCTGGTTTTCAACAGCATCTGGTGTTTGGTCTGACAGAGGTCTGGGGAGAGAGCCCACTCTTATTGTGTGTTACAGCCTGACCCTAGACCAGGTTGTAACAAACTGTCTCCGCCTGTGAAACACCTTACTGCTGGAGGTCTTGGCTCTTGGCTCTTGCCTGATCTAAGAACTTCTTTCTCAGTCTTCTCAGTGTTCTTCAGATCTTCTCCTCTTAGGCTGTTTCTCAACCATCTTGTTACCCCGCCATGCTGTTTGTTTCCCCTTTTACCCTTTTACAGAGTCGGGGCTGTGTACCAACACTGGATGCTATTCCTGTATGAAAACAGAGCAGAGAGCTAGTGCGAGGAGATATTTGCTGAATCTGATGAAAACTGTATGGTATTAAAATCTTATTCTGCGCTTCCGTGACACTAGAACCTAGCAGTTTACATTTGGTTCCATGAAGCACCCAAAGAGGTTTATAGCTGGTTTTCTGCTTCTCACCATCCAAATAACCCCAAACACATTCAGTGGTGTTGCGGTTCATGGACCCTAGATTCCCTGAGGAGCCCTCTAAGTTATCTTTTGCCCCTTTCAAACAGGTTCTCAGAGGCTTTCTAAAGGGTTCCACCAATGTGGCAAGTTGAAGAACCCCAAAGGTTGCTTTCTTGTTGGTTCTTGAGAGTTGAGTTATCTTGAGTTGTTACTGGAAATTAATGGGAAGTAAAAAAAACCTTGATGTTGTGCGTGACGTGCTAGTGCAGCATACCAGCATAATGCATTAACTAAGCTTGGGCAACATTTGCTCGCTTCAGCTCTGGGAAACTAGCAACATTTCAGCAGTTGTGTGAACATAGCAGTTATGAACTCTTGTATAAGCCAGACTACACCTTCAAAATAAGGCCAAAATGTCCAAAACGAGAAACTTCTATGAAAAGGGAGAGCTGTCATTGGTGTCACTATTTTAAAAAGACATTAATAAATAAATAAGTTCTCATGTATAACCACTTATTTTATGCTTCTGTATGCTGTGTCCTCCTAGAAATGGATGGAAGAGAGGGGAAAGGGTGCTTTCATCCACTAACTGACTTGTATGTTCAGTGCAGAGAAGCAGCTCATGGATCAGGCAATACAAACACATGCCGGTGCAAGGAATCCTCAAATGGAACGCTCACTTTCTAATCCAATTCCAGTATTTGGAATTCATGGCTATTTATGCACAAACAATGAAGATCGAATGTTTGTATTAACCCTGTTTGTGACCTGCCTTGCGAGCCCCTGACCGAGAGTGAACATGCGGCAAGCAATTTGCAGTGTTGTAATCACTTCTCCATGAGTACGGCAAAAACCATTATTCAAATTCCAACTGTTACACCAAACACTTGTGTTTGGCGCTAACCTAGCCATCTGTCGGCAGCCCTCGGAGGCTTTCATCTTCAAACAATCCATAATGAATAGCTGGGATTTAATCACGAATCTCAAATGAATTCGTCACTTTTTCCTTTACGTCTGATCCCAACAGATTGAGGCTCCTTACCGCGTCTGACTCTTAGCTTTCTTCAGAGTGACTGGTGGGATGCAGCACTGTACTTGTAGCGTCTATAGCCCACATACCCTGGGGCTTATTCATCTGTGCGCAGTGTGATATGTTCCTTTTGACAGATATGCGAACTGTAAAGTGCGGGGATGTTGGGATGGAATCCTGTGAATCAACTGAGATAAGGAGTTGGGTTTCACTCAGCTGAACTGCTGATTAGATACCACACGCCGCTACTGAAAGCAATTTATCAACCCACTGATTTCTTTTTTCCCTCTCGTTTTCTCCCTCACTCAGCTCAACTTCATCCTGTTTGTGAATATCGTGCGGGTGCTGGCGACCAAAATCCGGGAGACCAATGCTGGAAGATACGACACCCGGAAACAGTACAGGTTTGTCTAGTTACATTATCACATAGTTCTCCATTGTCACATTTGCCAATTATATATACTGTATATAAGCTTACTGGACAAAAGATTTGTCACTTTGGAAACAGCTACTCATAGAAGGTTCTCCTTATGTTCATTTTAATGCTTTACTTTAGAATAAAAGTGAAGACATCAAACTACAAAATATCACTCATAGAATTATACAGTCCACCTTAAAAACCTCCAAAATTGAACTTTACAGGAGGATGAACCAGCTTTCTTAACCTGCAGTGGAGGCTGATAGAACAAGGTTTATTTCTAAGCAGTTTTGGAGCAATTCTATTGGTCAGTCCATCATGAATATTCACTAAACTGAAAGGAGAACTAGAGCTTTTACACTGTGCAGAAAAAGAGATCAAAGTTTTTACACAACTAAATATATATTAGAGGTGGAGATATGGAGAAATATAACACTGCGGTACATCAAGAGTATATGTGGTATATCAGGATATGTACTGGTTCAGACTCTCATCAGTTGGAGCTGTTAAGTGTAAGTCTGTAGAGTCACCACAAACATCCATTTAGTTGGGTGCGTCTAAACTTTTGACTAGTACTGTGTGTCAGATCACAACCCCATTATAACTAATTTATGCCTTGATGCTGGTTCCAATAAAGCCTCAAGATGGAAGTTTAATACTCCTCTATGACAGAACGAAGTAGCTGTTAACAAACTATCAAACTCCAACAGCTTTAGATTCCACAGTGACCTTCAGCTGCATGCACTCACTGTCTAAACAGCTTGTATGAAAATTACATTTTATTTTCTATTAGTTTAAATGGAAAATATAATAAATAGGATACATAAATACACTCATCATCAAAAGAATAGCTGCACCCAGAAGGAGGTGTGGGATTGCAGTGCTATTGGGAAGGAAGATAAAGGTCACCAGGAACAATAAATGATGATACATTTAGACTGATATGATCAATATTTATTAAGCTACACATACAGAAGTAGTGTCTCTCAGTATGGCATCGGGCCACCATGTTTGCTAACACTTCTACACATTTCTGTCCACCAACTCATCCTGCAATTTTTGAGATATCAACACCATTCTAGCTCTGGAATGTTGGGTCTGATTGGGAATGGTGTGCTTGTATACAGCTTTTTGATCCTACAAAATTCGTTACAGAACCCACTCTCAGGCTGTTAGGCTGTTTCTTAACCATCTCTCCTTCTTATCAATGCATAAGTTCGGCATAATGCCGCCGCCCCCACCCAACTGTTACCGAGCCACTTTGTTTATTTCCCATTTACAGAGTCAGGGCTGTGTACCAACCCTGGATATGATTCGAGTATGCTAACAGAGTGGAAAGCTAGCAGAAAAATATGCTGGATTTGATAAAATAAATAAAACTTTGGATTGAAATCTTGTAATGCAAGTTCCGTGACACTACAACCTTGCAGTTTCCCTTGGGTTCAGTGAAGCGGTTTCCTTTTCATGGACTAAAAGATTCCTTAAGGAACCAAAATTTGTTACATCCTGTTTTTTTGTTTTTCATTAAGAATGAATGAAATAACATACACTATTTCAGGGCAGGACCGTAAGCATGAATTCAATGTTGTTTCAACCCGCACTCGTCTGTTTGTTGTTTTTCCCCCGTCACTCGTTCTTCCCATTGAGTCCCATTCATTTTCACCACCATTGAAGCCCAGTTGTTTCCTTTACCTGACACCCACCAAACTGCATGTACTCACTCAGGACAGATCCCCAAACTCGACTCCACAGCCATACTGCCCTGCACTCCTCTATATGCTGTTTGTTCATCCCTCATTCCTCCCACATACTCCCATTCATTTTCAGCAACACCTTAGCGGTTGGCTAGCAACTACCTTAAGCTGCGCAATCACTCTCTTCAGGAAATGCACTTTTCTAGTTATTTATATTATTGTGTCATGACTCCCAAAATCCCAATCACATCCCAGGGCTTATTATTCACCACATGGCCAATGATCTCAGTCAGTTGTAGAAGTTATAGAAGTACATAATAAGAGTTTGAGGTTAACTGTGGTGGGAGTCACTGAGACACGGCCCCCAATGGCTTATTGCTTCAGGAGCTTATAGACTGAGGTCTGCTTTCAAAGATGTGTGTCCAATGAGATGAATCATTGATCTTAGAATTCATGAAGCTTGAGGCTCTCGTGGCTTTAGGCCGCAGGATATGAGAAATAAGACCCAGACGACTGTTGACTCTGTTCAAGCTATTCAAGAGTGGTTACCGCAAGCCCCAGGCACAAGAGCCCGCGGCTAAAGGAAACCAAAGGGGAGAAAGCCACCTCCATAAGCCTGCTCATACACAGCATTCTGATCATAGTGCCGCTGTTCCGTTTTGCTCTTCTGTCTGCCTCGCCTTTGTCCCCGGGCGCTCTTTGTTTACCAGTTGAATCATGACTGAGTCAGTTCTGTTGAATCAGGAGAGGAATAGGTTTAACTGTCTTTTTGATCCAGATGGTGAGAGGGACTGAAAAACGGAGATAATGCAATAAAAAGCGAGAATAATTACAAGCTTGTGCTTTTGGAAGCGATAAAAGGCCATTGAGGGTCTCCTCCCCACCCCCACCCTGACCCCGCTATGAGTGATCGGTCTGGAAGCAAACACAGTGTGAAGGCATGCAATTTCTGCGGCCTTAATGACAATAATCAGTTTGATGGCCCTGCTGGCGACACTGCTCAGCTGACAGCACTCATTCAAAAATCAGTTCACAGCCGTTCATGGAAGGACATCACTCAGGATGAGTCACATCAGATCAGTGCCTCAGTGTGAGCAGAATAACGCAGAACCACTATCTGAATCAGTTCCATAATATATGCACACTCATCAAAAGAATAGCTGCAGCCAGAAGTATGCAGTGCTATTGGGAAGGAAGATAAAGGTTACCAGGAACAATAAATGATGATACATTTAGACTGATATGATCAATATTTATTGAGCTACACATACAGAAGTAGTGACTCTCAGTATGGCGTTGGGCCACCATGTTTGCTAATGCAACATGGCAGACGTCTCGGCGTGGAGGAGTAGAGGTTCCTAATGGTGTCCTGTGATAATCCATCCCATGCAGCTTGAATATTCTCACACAGTTCCTGCAGATTGTGCGGTAGGGGTGGAGGTGGAGTGACACCAGACCTTCTGGACATGTGACACGTAACAACAAACTGTTCATCTTGGCGCTGACCACGGTGTCTCCACACACGGATTTGTTGGTCGTCTCCACCAAGACAAAAGCGGGACTCTTCACTGAAGATGACCCGCTGCCATTCTGAGTCACTCCATGACAGTCTGACAAGACAACATTGCAGTCTTTGGCGACGTTGATGTGGTGTTAGGGGCAGTTGACGTAACAGCCTGCATGCATGTAGTCCTGCGTCGTTCAGCCATCTGACAAAGGTGCTGGCACTAACAGGATGACTCATGGAGGGCATCACTGCTCACTAAATGTCTGCCATCGTGGCTGTTGGGTCAGTCAGGTACAGTGAAAAGGCCTGTCCTTGCTTATGTCGCATGTGCAGCCGAGTGTGAAACTTGAATCATTCTCACGTCTCACGACGTCAAACCTACCCACCAAGTTTCATTCTTGTCGGTTGATTCCTTCTGGGTGCAGCTATTCTGACATGATTTTCGTTGGGGAGTCATTGGGCTGTTCTTCAGATATGTCACACTACACCATCTGTTCCTCATTCCCGACACTCATATTCAGAACCTTGAACAGCTACACATCCTTTCAGACCTCCATAGTGTTGAGGGGTCTTCTCACAGAGGAAGGATGGACAGAAACACCTGTGGGTGTTCTCAGATCTGAAGCAAGAGTGGAGTTTGATGTTCCCCTCTCTCTCAAAGATGAAAGCTTTAAGTGCTGTTTATCTGATGGGGGACAGTTTTGGTGGTCTACTGGGTGTTCCAGGTGGTTGTTAAGAGTGCCATTTTGTCAGCATCATTTTAAACTCCAACTTTTTCAAGAAAGCTGTATATACAGTTTATATTTATATATTTAATTTCATTCGTTCTTATTTTCCAGTGTGTACTGTGCAACATGAAACATCACACACATATCGTACTTTAATACTGTAATTAATGAATTGGGAATATAGGTGTAAAATTATTTAGGAACCCAGGGAAAAACGATCTGCCTATTTGTATCTCTTTAGACTGCAAAACTGCTTTATTCTGAATGTTTTTATGTGTGATTTCATATTTGTGTAAATGTTGCTCTATTTTTGGACTAGCAGTGATTTTGATTTTAATTGTCGTCCATTGATCAAGTTTAATTATGCTTGAAATAAAGCCTCATTTAAAATCTCCCACTGGAGAGCCATTCATGTCTATGCTTTGATACCTCTCTTATTACTTTCCTGTTTAAATCTAATCCCTCCATTATCCTCATGCCTTATTCCCTACAACCCAGATCCCTTAATACTGAAGTTTCAGAGCATGTGTGGATTACGCTTCAGTTATTTCTCCGGAGGAAGTGAGCGGATGGTGCACAGGACGTTATTCATAAGGCAGAGCGTCCAAAGAGAATTTCAGCCAAATATAACATGAGCCTTTATATTAGCCATCTCCCACAATCATATAGTCCCATGTAAGCACTGAAATGTCACACTATTATTATTCACTCTTGGAAGCATGCTACCATTTGCATAGTTAATATGCAATCACTTGCCATATTAACTATTTATGTCATTTTGAATGCAATATTAACTTACCACCTGGAGCCTTCTCTTTATAAACTGCTCTGTTCTGTTTACCCCTCGCAAAGTAATGTGTCTGTTTCCTCAGTCCTTACCTTTATTTAGCTCTGTCCCATATTTGGTTCTCTGACCCTTGCTTTGTTTTTCGACTTTGTCTCTTGTTTTTTCCTTCGTTGTTGTTGTTTGCCGGCCCCTAACTCCAGCCTGATTTGACCTCGCTTATTCTCTTTCCCTCTTCGAAATAAACTTTCCAGCCCTTCCGCGCTTGTNTTCCTGATTTTGTCTCAGGATTCCACTGAAAACTTCCTGATTTTGACTTAACTTTCTGTTTCCAACTCAGGATTTTAATTATAATTCATCAGTATTGACTCAGGACTAGATCCGAGACTTTCTATGTTTTACTCAGGACTAGACATGCGACTTTCCTGTATTAACTCTGGAGTGGATCTGAAAAATGCCAGTACAGATTCTTGACCCAAGACTTGCTTGTAGTGACTGATGACTGAACTTCAGACTTGGCAGTATTGAATAGAGACTTGACTTCAGATTTGCCTGTATGTCTGTTTTTATCAATTGAATAATGCGACAATTCTCTATACACCTCTATCCATACGCAGGAAGCTGGCAAAGTCCACACTGGTGTTGGTGTTGGTGTTTGGGGTGCACTACATCGTATTTGTGGGGATGCCACACACCTTCGAGGGACTGGGCTGGGAAGTGCGCATGTACTGTGAGCTCTTCTTCAACTCCTTCCAGGTAGGGGCTAACTATGTGTGAGCTGATTGAATAACTAGTGAAACTTAGGTATTAAATTTAACATGCAAGTGGAGTTGCATGCGGTCTCCATTACTATTCCTGAAACTCCATTAAAATAGTTTTTAACAAGAAGTGTATTTATTATGCGCAGTAATGAGTTGTATGTGTGGTATATTTAACAATTCGCACTGCATTAGTAATGTAAAATCTGAAAGTTTAATGTCTTACTTTTGAATGATATCACTTTTCAACCTCACATTTACGTTTACATCCAGAAAGCTCTTCAGTAAATGCAGTTGCTTCAAGTTGCAGCTGTTGGTCATCCAGATGTTCTACCACACACAAAGAGCAGGATAATAGATATTGTATAATCTCATGCACAAGCTTTGACCTATAGAATGGGATGTTCTGCAGCAGCCGCACATGAGCTAATAGGGGCTAGAGGAGTATTAAGCCCCCCCAGCTTTGCACTTTGGAGAACTCTGGAGTGATGGAGCGCCATCCAGTACCTTTGGGATAAGATGGAGTGATCAACAACTAATCAGCCAGCAACAGTACCTAACCTCACTAATGCTCTTATGGCTGAATGCAATCAAATCCCCTCAGCAGTGCAGTTGAATATTTATCTTCACCCACCAGACCCTATGCCTGGCTACCCAATGTAATCCTGTAATGTAAACCAAACTAGAAACACTGGATGAGCAAAAACTGGTTGCAGCCTCAATGGAGCACACTGAGCCTGCATGGCTACAGTTTAGCCAGAACTATCTTTTTATTCTTCTTTAATCTACCTTTGTGGATCCATAGATGGAACGCAGTAACTTCACTTGCATTCAGCAGGAACACAAGTGTATGTAGTATTAACTCACATTACAGATCACAATACTATATATTATACAGTATGTCTGTATATTATTTATTGACACCTGCTGTTTTTTAATCAGGATTCCAATAAAAACTTTCTGATTTTGACTAATAATAGCCTACTGTTTTTCAGAATTCCAATCAAAGCTTCCTGATAGGCACCCGGGATTCCACTTAAAACATACTGATTTTGACTCAGGTTTCCAATCAAAGCTTCCTGATGGTCACCCAAGATTCCAATGAAAGCTTTCTGTTTTTGACTCAGGATTCGAATGTAGACTTCCTGATTGTGACTGATTAAATGAATCCAATGATTACGTGGAATTAACTACTCTACTTCTGCCAACACTTCACTTGCAGTAACTTCACTAGCATTCAGCACCAGTGCTGTCACTATGGGTCTCATGTGCAATAACTGAACCGCAATATGGAAATTTACTATAATGCTACTGTCGAAACTAAACCTTGTATCTCTGTAGTTGTTGTTTTTCAGTTTTTGTCAAAATTTGAAACTACCTGTTGCCCTTGAAATTGTGTGTAAAATTCACCATGAATAAGAAATATCCAAAAGATGTCTGGTTCCATTGACTAACATTAAAGGTAAAGTAAGTACGTTTTTTCCTTCTCCTGCAAAGTTAACATTTTGGAGAGGTTTTGGTCTGACAGCAGTGATATGGGTTTATACCTCTACTGCTATTGCTTTTTTCTACTACTACAACTAATAATAATAATAATAATAATGATAATAATAATAATTATAATAATTATAATAATAATAATAATAATAAACATTTTATGCCTAATAATTATTACTAGGGGTTGCACACGTTCACCATCAACATCATTGCAGAGCAGTAAAGTTGACAAGTCTGTGCAACCCCTACTTATTATTGGTAATAGCTGTGGTTTGTGATAACAGAAGAATTGCTAATAAACACCAATATGTATGTTATGTAGTTCAAATACATAGCAGGAAAAAACAGAGTATGCTTTTTCCCCTGCATTTTTTCAACCTGCTTTCTCTTGGAGAACATCACCTTGAGACCCCTGATTTAAACACACTATATAGCAGACAATTGGAAATGCATTAGTGCGGTGTCGTTGTATTATCCCCTAGAACGGTCACAGAATCGGTGGGTTGAATACTAATAGGATATTTTGCAAAAATATTTCCCATCTGCCTGATGGGTTGCCAAGCTCCGTATATGTACAGTAATGTGGCTCCAATTGGCATTCCATCTTGGCAGGCGATGCTAATGGTGGGGCTTTCACGTGTCCCTGTGTACAGCCCCATAAAGGGCAGCCTGACAGGTGCTGGTTATAGGCTGGAAATCCACACGCTTAGCAGTTTGGATGTCTCGTGCCTTCTGACAGATCATCCCCCCCATCTCTCCATCTCCTCAGATCACATCTTGCATGTGCTTCTCCAGCGGGCCAAGAAGCTCAGAGCCACTGCGCTCCCCACAAAACACTCCCGCTCACATCAAACTCGGCAGAGTTGGCTCCGAGCGCAGAATCTTGCTGGAAGTGGGAGAGACACGCTATCACAAATCTTCTGGATGAATCTGATCCCTCCAGCAGGATTCTGAGAAGTGATATAAAAGACACAAACTAATCTTTTGTCTCCCTCTTGGAACATGCAATGTCAAATAAGCAGATTAACATTTCAGACCATTTGATGGATGCATGCATTCGTTGGTTTAATCTACTGTTCAGCTGAAGGACAGCAAAAGGGGAAGTATGTAAATGAGTATGTTAATTGAACTGACAGTGTGCAGCACTGTTCTATTCAGTGCAGAATGTTTATTCATGAATGAAATGTAATTACAGCTATAACGCGTCTACTGTTGGAAAAGGAATGATATAAACAAGCTGCATGAAGAATTCCATCAATTTTTTCTTTGTTATATGGTTAAGATGTAAAAGAAGTCATTCAGAGTGGTTTGATGTAAAATGCATTCTTTAAGAGCACTGCAAAACATTATATATTGGCAAGTAAAATGATCTGATGTATAACATATCATTCCTGTCCAAAGAGAAACAAGTGTCTCTCCAAATTGGCAACATTACAAGAGAGCACAAAAACCTAATTGGATTTATACCGGCAAGTAAAATTTTAGCATATCATTGCAGTCCCAATAAAATATATCCAAAATGGCAACTTTACAAGAAAGCACAAAGACTTTTAATGGAATTTAAGAGAATTTTAATGGAAGTCAGTGGAACCAGACTTTTTTGTGATTTTGGGCCATTTCTGCTGGCCCGTTCTTTAAGAACACTGCAATTCATGATATACTGGCATGGAAAAATATCTTATATCTAGCATATCATCACTGTCCGAAGAAAAACTAGTACCTCCAAAATGGCAACTTTACAAGAGAGCACAAAAACCTGATTTAACTGTAATCAATGGAAGTCCATTCATCAAGAACACTGCAAAACATGATATACTGGCAAGTCAAATTATCTTTTATCTACCATATCGTCGCTGTCCAAAGAAAAATAAGTATCTCCAAAATGGCAACTTTACAGGAGAGGCCGAAAACCTGATTTACAGTAAGTCAGTGGAACCAGAGTTTTATCCAAGCACTTTTGGGCCATTTCTGTTTCTGTTATGTAATTATTACACAGTGTAAACAGCAGCTGCTGTGTTCAAATGATGCATAAAAGTAAAAATCAACAAAAACGAAGATACATGTTTTTCATTGGACAGCAATGATATATATCTCTATATTTCACTTTGAGGTTGTTGTAAGCTTATTATACGATTATTTATCTTCTGGATCTTTTTACTTGTTTCTAGTGAGTCAAACGATGTCACTATATTAGCAAATCTTAACAAGTCTGTCACATCCTGTCTAGTCCTGCCCTGTTCGTCTCCGGTTTTCTCTGTTTCTGGTATTGTTTTATCTCCTGTCACTTCAAGGTGACTTTGCTGTTCTGTCCCTTGTGTTTCTGTTTATTTTGACTGTAGCTCCTCCTGTCTCCGCCCTCTTGTCATGCCCCTCACCTGTGCCTAGTTTGTGGCTCCGCCCCTTCCCAGGTGTTATTCCTTGTGTATGTATGCTCTGGTTGTTGCCTTTGTGCTTGCTTGGTGTTTGGTCTTCATGTCGGTTTTTCTGTTGCTCTATTGGTTTCTGGTTCCCTTGTTCTTGGTAGTCTTTTGTTTCTAGTAGCCTTGTTTTCTAGTGTTCTGTTTTCAGTTATATTGGTTCTCACTAAATATACTCTCTATGTTACAAAGTCTAATTATCTGCACATCATAGGGAGGTACTTTGGCTCACAATAATCACTTAAGTCAATAATATCTAGAAATCAGTTAAATCGTCTTAAAATAAGCTTACAACAATCTCAAAATGAGAAAAATTTGATATCAACTACATACAAATCAGTGTTACTTTGATGTATCGTTTTAGATATCACTTTGGTGAATAACACACCATGTTAGAATTGTTCGCAATATGGTGATGGAAACTAGAAGTCTCAGTCATTCAATGCCTACTAAAGCCTAAAATGACTCAATTTTTAAATCCATTGTTGCAACAGTGGTACATGCAAAGTACTGTGAGGCAAATAGTCCCCAAGAAAACTTATTTTTCCAGATTTGTCATTACTAACTACACATATACACTAACTGGCTAACAAAACGATGTTGTTTGGGTTTAATTACTGCAGTGATAAATATGCTTCACTTCCTATTGAGGCTAATTGAAAAAAGGCTACAATTTGACCTAAAGGAGCGATGGAAAGAGGTCATATGGTCTGATGAGTCCAGACTGAGCCTATTCCAGAGTGATGGGTGCATCAGGGTGAGAAGGAAAGCACAAAAGTGATGCACCCATCAAGCCTTACACCCACTGTACAAGCCCCAGGAGACAGTGAGATGGCCTGGGGTTGCTTTGGTTTGTCAGGTCAAGGCTCAGCAGTTTTATGTGGCAGTAAAATGAATTCAGTTGACCACCTGAATGTACTGTATGACCAGGATATTCCCTATTCCCACCAATGGGTTTTTTCTTCCATGATGGTACAGGCATCTTCCAAGACGAGAATATTAAGATCAATCAGGCTCGGATTGTGAAAGAGTGGTTGAGGGAACATGAGTAATCATCTGCACACCTGAATTGGTCACCACAAAGTTCTGACTTTAACCCCTCTGGGAGTCTTTTGGATGTCCTAGAGAGGACTTTCAACAATACAGGATCTCAGCCAAAATAAATGCAACTCTTGAGTGAAATAAATGTTGTGATGGTAACAGTACCGCAGTGACCACTAAAGGAAAGGTGAGCAACAAAACATTAGAGTGATGTTTTTTTGGGGGCAGGCAGTGCGTGAAAACATACAGTACCAGTCAAAAGTTTAGACGCACCCAACTAAATGGATGTTGTTGGTGATCTTAAAGACTCTACAGTCTTACACTTAACAGCTCCAACTGATGAGAATCTGAAACAGTACATACCCTGATATACCACATATACTCTTGATGTACCACAGTATTATATTTCTCCATATCTCCACCTCTAATATATATTTAGTAAAAACTTTGATCTCTTTTTCTGCCCAGTGTAAAAGCTCTAGTCCTCCTTTCAGTTTAGTGAATATTCATGATGGACCGACCAATAGAATTGCTCCAAAACTGCTTAGAAATAAACCTTGTTCTATCAGCCTGCACTGCAGGTTAAGAAAGCTGTTCTATCCTCCTGTAAAGTTCCATTTTGGAGGCTTTTTAAGTTGGACTGTATAATTCCATGAGTACTATTTTATAGTTTGATGTCTTCACTTTTATTCTAAAGTAAAGTATTAAGATAAACATAAGGAGAACCTTCTATGAGTAGCAATGTCTAAACTTTTGCCTGGTACTGTATGTAGGTTCTCTGGATAATAAATAAAAGGATTCCTGAAGACCTCACGGTAAACCGTTAATCAAGTCAGCTTAACTTAAAGTTAGAAGGGAGCTGATTTCACTGCTTTTCTTGAGTTAGCACCGGAGTTTACCCAGCTGAAACTATTTTTCTTAAACTCTGCACGTAGGCTTGTGTGGCATAGCATAAGGTCAGGGTGCCTCTTGATTTCCACCTTAGAAGCTTAGAACATCAGGGCCTGAGTGTTGATACTGTAGTATTGTTGGTGTTTGCTAGTGTCTTGAAACGTGGTGGGTAGTTTTGACATTGTGGGACATGCCAACGATTCAGGTTTCACACTCGGCCACGCATGTGACATAAGCAAGGACGGGCCTTATCGCTGTATAAAGTTGTCCTGTTGTACATGCTTTTCAATCTAACTTGTGATATTGTGTTGATAGCATCCCTTGCAAGTGAATTATATCTCACAGAACAGTTCAAAAGCAATTTGCGCAGTTGGAAGAGTTTGAAAGAGGTCCCATCGTAGGGGTCCGGTAAGCGGGATGGTCCTTTTAACGTATGGTGCCCTATACCAGTCGTACGGCTACTACCATAGCACGCTTTTGGCAGCAGTGGGTAGAAGAAGGCACGCACCAGCAACATGAAGGATCTGGGAGACCAACACAAACCGTGGAGGGAGAGAACTGACGGATTGCCCAACATGCATGGAGTGACACAGTAGCCATGATTGTGGACATTCAGCAAGCAGCGATGCCCTCCATGAGCCATCCTGTTAGTGTCAGCACCGCTGGCAGACGGCTGCACAACACCAGACTACATGCACACATGCCACTGCGACGACTGCCCTTAACACCACGTCAGCGTCACCAAAGACTGCAATGGACTGTAAACCGTTAATCAAGTCGTCTTAACTTAAACTTAGAAGGGAGATGATTTCACTTTTCTTGAGTTAGCACCAGAGTTTACCCAGCTGAAACTTTTTTCTTAAACTCGGCATGTAGGCTTGTGTGGCATAGCATACCTCTTGATTTGCACCTGAACCCACTGTCAAAAAGTTTAGAATATCAGGGCCTGACTGTCATGGTGTGACTCCGAAAGACAGCGGGTGATCTTCAGTGACAAGTCCCGCTTTTGTCCTGGTGGAGATATGCCATGGCCAGATTGAAAATGTGTGGGATGCTATTGGACATGCTATCAACACTCCACCCCTACAGCAAAATCTGCAGGAACTGTGTGAGAATATTCAAGCTGCATGGGATGGATTATCACAGGACACCATTAGGAACCTCTACAACCCCATTCTGGGACGTACCCCATGTTGTATTACGCCATACTGAGCAACACTACTTCTATATGTGTAGCTCAATAAATATTGCCCATATCAGTCTAAATGTATCATCATTTATTGTTCCTGGTAATCTTTATCTTCCTTCCCAATAGCCCTGCAATCCCACACTTCCTTCTGGGTGCAGCTATTCTTTTAATGATGAGTGTAATAGTTATTTGTTGGCATTCTGCTAAATTCATGCTTTCATGCTATTGCTTTACACGCATGTTGCTTTCTTCCTCCTGTTTGCATGAATGTTTTTTTTGAGGGACTGTTGTGCGCATGCCAGGGACATTGCTTAAGGGGGGCCTGAGGGACTTTTCAAAGCCAGGTCCCCCCAGGTAAAACTCATTCACAAATGATGAGGCTCTAAAGGTTCTGGACCAAAATGCTGCTTTTCCTGCATCCTTGTGAGGCTTTTTATCACCACAACCAAATAATAGAAGGCTCTCTTTAGATCATCACCAGTTTTTTGACAGATGTTCTCATCCTGGCAGCATTCACACGCTTGCATGCTGCCAAGTACAAAATCGTGTATCCAGATTTTCAGCATACTCCACTGTTTCTCCTGATGGTGAGAACTCTGCTGGCCTCAACTGTTCATCTACGCTACCAGTCAAAAGTTTAGACACACCCAACTCAATGAATGGTGTTGGTGATCTTAAAGACTCTACAGGCTCACACCTAACAGCTCCAACTGATGAGAGTCTGATCCAGTACATATCCTGATATACCACATGTACTCTTGATGTACCACAGTATGATATTTCTCCATATCTCCACCTCTAATATATATTTAGTGATGTAAAAACTTTGATCTCTTTTTCTGCCCAGTGTAAAAGCTCTAGTTCCCCTTTCAGTTTAGTGAATATTCATGATGGACAGACCAATAGAATTGCTCCAAACCTCCTTAGAGATAAACCTTGTTCTATCAGCCTCCACTGCAGGTTAAGAAAGCTGTTTTATCCTCCTGTAAAGGTCTATTTTGGAGGTTTTTAAGGTGGACTGCATAATTCCACAAGTGATGTTTACTAGTTTAATGTCTTCACTTTTATTCTAAAGTAAAGCATTAAGATAAACATAAGGAGAACCTTCTATTAGTAGCCATGTCTAAACCTTTGACTGGTAGTGTAGCTAGATAGTAGTAGCTGACCATGATATTGTCATGGTAATGGCAAAGTTCAACCATTCAGCTCTTTGCCTTAGATATCTACACCTAGTGTTGTTAAAGGTAGAACTCTGGTTAACCAGCTTTTACTTACCAGCAGTTAAATGTGATGTAATGATGTGTTGTGTATTGTGATTATGGTAATGGGAGGTGTTTGCTTGTTGTCATTCTCACTATATAGCGATGTCGATGGGCTTTAATGCTTGCTAGCTAGCCACTCGGTTTGTAACTATCCCCTCCTGATTTAAATCCTGGCTATGCAGCTGTTCTACATAAAGCTGCAGTGAAATTTTGTGGCCTATCAGTAATAGGGAGGGACAGTGAAAGGGCAGTTACTATGATGGATTTTACTCAATAACAACTTTACCAAAAGTAGTCATCCATTAGGTGCCACCGCTCCATCTCAGTGTATGTAGTAGCTGGGGTGGGGAAATCATCTGTACACACTTGTTCTTCATCCCCTCTGCCTATAAACCCTGTTTTCTCCACAGTAGGGGGTTGGAGATAAGAGAGGAGGCCCTAGTGCTACGAAGCGCTCTGGATCTTTTTATTTGCTGTCTGTATTCATTGGTTCTTCTCAACAGTTTATAAGTCCCCCATTTTGCCTGTATCTCGCCCAGACCTTCTGCTTCAGTGTGGGAGTAAATTGCTACCATGCAATAATGCTCCAGAAACACTGAAACTGGAGCATGTTTACCACCATGTTACAGCCCTGTTTCAAAAAAGGTTGGGATGCAGTGCAAAATGTAAATAAATACAGAATGTAATGATGTCATTTAAATATTTTTTTTTTCTTGAAGATTTTTGGTTTTAAAACTGAGAAATTTGATTGTTTTGTTTTTAAATGCGTGCCCATTTTGAATTTGATCCCACCGATACGTTTCTCACGATTAATTAGTTGATTGGCAATGGGATAGAACATGATTGGGTATACAAAGAGGCTCCCAGAGAGTCTTTCAGAAGTAAAGATGGGGAGGGGTCACCACTCTGTGAAAGACAGTTCAATTCTACAGTTCAAGAAGAATCTTTCTCAATGTAAAATAACTTATTTAAAATAGCTTAGGGACTTTTTTTTGGAAGGCATGGATGCTGTACCCTCCAGGATGAAGAAAAGCAGGTCTAACACACGAGTCAAAACCCAGCATCCATGATGGTATTGAGGTGCATTAGTGCACATGGTATGGGTGACCTGCACATCTGTCAAGCTCCATTAATGCTTAATGATATATACGGGTTTTGGACCAACATGTGCTGCCATCCAGATGATGTCTTTTTCAGGAAAGGCCTTGCTTAGTTTATTGAGACCATGACAAAGAACATTCTGCATGTATTACAGCAGCATGGTTCTGTAGTAAGAGTCTGTGAGCTAAACTGACCATACCGGTCACAAAAATGTCCATACCGGTCACTCGTTGAAAACATTTGATCCATTTTGAAATGGAAAAATAGGACAAAGGTAACCCCGAACTGTTGAGCAGCTGAGATCCGATATCAAGCATAAATTGAAAACACTTCACATTTAAAACTGCTGCAGTCATCCCTCAGTTCGCAAACGCTTACATTGATGAACACAGTGCTGAACTTGAACATGTCCCAGTTGTGTTTGAACATGGTATTATTTTCAAATAGTGTATAACAGATCCGCACATCTTTGCATTCTGTTTAATTTACATTGTGCACAGCCTCCTTTTCTTGGAAACGGGAGCTATACATCACAATTCCTTTATAACTTCCTAATCATTGTTTGGGGACTGAAGACACTACTTGATCCGGTTTTGAAAGTAGAATGTTTTCTCATTCTTCTGGGATACAAGCCTTAAGCCGCTCAACTTCGCAGGGGCCTTTGTTGCTGTATTTTGCAATTCATGCACCAGACAAAGGGAAATAGGTCTGGACTGCAAGTACGCCACGTATGGCTTCGGCTTATCAGTCTTATAACATTTGTGGATGCAGCAGCAAATGCTGTTTGAATATAGTTTGTTGAGACAGTATGGTGATGTGCACATTGCATGCTGGATTTTAATACAGGACCTTCTAAGGGATTGAAGGTTGTGGGTATTGTTATGCACTATAGAGGGTGAAATGGTTTAAACCTTACTCTACTCTACAGACTCTGTTTAAGGAATATTGTTGACTATTTGGTCTTTTTTTGCTAATGTGAAGAATTAGGCCATTCCTGGCTGCTCCTTTAGACACAAGCATCACTACATCTCCTGAAAATTTCACAGTGATGATATATAGATACATTTGGGCAATATTTATTGAGCTACTCATACAAAAGTAGTGTCTCTCGGTATGGCGTCGGGCCACCATGGTTGCTAACCCAACATGTCAGACATCTCAGCATGGAGTTGTAGAGGTTCCTAATAGTGTCCTGTGATAATCCATCCCATGCAGCTTGAATATCCTCACACAGTTCCTGCAGATGGTGACACCAGGCCTTCTGGACGTATGACGTGTGACAAGAAATATGTTCGTTTTGGCGCTGACCACGGTGCCTCCACACACGGATTCGTTGGCCGTCTCCACCAAGACAAAAGCAGGGCTCATCACTGAAGTCACTCCATGACAGTCTGGCATGACACCATTGCAGTCTTTGGTGACGTTGACGTGGTGTTAAGGACAGTCGTCACAATGATCTATGTCCATGTAGTCCTGCGTCGTGCAGCCGTCCACCAATGCTGCTGGCACTAACAGGATGACTCATGGAGTGCATCACTGCTAACTGAATGTCCACAATCGTGGCTGTTGGGTCAGTCGGGTACAGTGATAAGGCCCGTCCTTGCTTCCTCACATGCGTACCTCAGTGTGAAACTTGAATCATTTGCATGTCTCACGATGTCAAACCTCCCCACCAAGTTTCATTCCTGTCAGTGGATTCCTTCTGGGTGCAGCTATTTGTCTCCACAAATCTACTCACTCACAGCTAATCAGAGAACTCCTTCCCGCTTTTGTCTTCCAGGGCTTCTTTGTGTCCATTATCTACTGCTACTGTAATGGAGAGGTGAGTTTAAAGAGGACAGAGTGCATTGTACTATAGCCTCATTTGTGACTTCTGCCCAAACCTAAAGCCATACACAAAACATAGGACATATGATACTGTGCAAAAGTTGGAAACCATCATTCCTTTATTCTTCAGTCATCTCCTGAAGAATCATCTTCAGATCACATTCATAGCCCTGTTTCTGTAACTCTTAAGGTCCAGACGGAAATTAAGAAGACATGGACGCGCTGGAACCTGGCCTTTGACTGGAAGGGTCCAGTGGTGTGCGGCAGCTACCGCTACGGCTCTGTGCTGACCGGCCTCAACAACAGCACCAGCAGCCACTCTCAGCTGGCCGCTGGAGGTCCGGCCACTCACTCAACCACGCTGTTCTCCAGCCGGGTTTACCGCAGCACCGGAGCACCCTCTATCAGCGCACACGCTGCACTGCCCGGCTACGTGATCAGTAACTCAGACGCAGACAGCCTGCCGCCCTCCATACCTGAGGAGTCGGAGGAAAGCGCAAAGCAGGTGGACGATATCCTGCTGAAAGAGTCCCTGCCCGCACTGCCCAGCAGCGGGCTGGAAGATGATGAGGAGGCACTGTAGATAATGAAGGTCAAGTACAGTCCAGGTACAATTAATCTTGCATACTAACAGGGACGGCTGAAGAACATGGACAGGTCCAGCGCCTCTGGACTGAGCTGGACAGCTTTGGACCCCTTTAAGGAAAACTGTGAGGTGTTGCTTGTCTGTTGTGAAACTACTGACCTTGTGGTGGGGTCTTTTTAGAAATTTCAGGGTCCACTTTGAACATAAATGTAAAATGGGAAGTGAGTAGAACCCTCACAGTAATCAGCAGGAAGTTATTAGCTTCATTTTGCTGTCCTTTTTCAACATTATTATTATGTAATGGCTTAGTTACAACATGAATTACATTTCTATTTGATTTACATTCTGTATCAACAATTCTGAGTCTGCATTTCTGACTGTTTTTACATTTTAATAGTTGACAAAATTAGAGAATTATTTTTTACCTGTAATAACTGTTTAGTAACACATTAATAACACATGTTACAACTGCTGGTGATGTATTTACTGTTACAGACGGATTATGGCTTATGTAAATACACATGTGCAACAACTTCTGATTTTACTCCTGTATTTATTAAAGTGAATCTTGATTAAAAAATATTTTTTTGTTGTAATTACACCTGTTATAGACATAGCAGGTATTTACAGTTGTATGAATTACAGTTTTTTTTTCCAAGTACAAACATTCGTAACATTTAGCTGGCTGTAGTAGTATGCTGGGGAAAAGCAGCAGTGCACTCTATTGTACATGTGTAATTACATGGTAAATATGCTGTCATCAATTTCCAGCATCATAAACATTTAATTACATGCATAACAACTGAAGTTAATACACAAGTACACAATATTAACAAAAGCTGTATTACTGTAATGCACTGGTAACAGTGAATGTATCACCAGTAGTTACATTGTTATTGCAAGCTTTGTTATTATGTAACTACACAGTTATTACTAAAACATTAAGTGGGACCACAAATTCAATTTACAAACTCTTTCACTTACAAACACAAACAGGGTATGGACTGTTTCTCCTGTTTCCATCCGTTAGCTATACTTCCCTAAACCAGGGGTTCTCAGTCTGTTTGAGCTGTAGATAACCCTCCCTCTCGCCTCAACCCGACCAAGCTTCCTCAGATCCAGTCCTGGAGGTCCTGCGTCCAGCACAGCTGTTTACTTGATATCCCTGTTCAAACACAGCTGATAAAACTCATTAGTTAATTGCCCAGATTAGCGGATTTATTGAGAAGGGAAATCCCGCTTCTTATTTTGGCACTGGAGACGTGAACTTCATGGCACCGGTAGGCTAGCTCTTCTGTAAACACATCTGTTGGAAACACATGCTGCTTTGCTAGTTAGTACTAACACGCTGCGGCTACCAAACACCCAGAAAACATCACCACTGATCAATTCCTGAAACTAGAGCTGCAATTAAATTTGCCGGCCTATTAACTTGCATTGAAAACAGCCTTCACAAACAAATTCACGCATGAACATTTCTGAATTCATAGAGCTCCAAATCCTATTTATTTTCACGAATTTGTTTGATGTTTGGGTGGACTTCAGGTACATGATCGTTTTCAAAAAGTCTTCCAACTTCTCTGGTCAGCTCAGGATGGTGGTGGGCATGTACAGCGGTGATATAACCCCTGTAGTGGTGAAGCTGGGGTTGTTACAACAGAGGTCCAGTTCTGATCTTTTTGTGGGTTTATGTACCAAACCTTTTCAGTTTATTTTCACATCATCTCTCTTTATCCCTTTAAACAGGCTGTTTTGGTCACTGTGACTTAATATTTGTCGATGAGTTCTGTATTCAAGTAGCAGGCCTGAAACTTTCCTTATGACTTCAGTGTGAATGGGCAGGGCTAAACTGCAGTAAGATGATACTGGATATATGGCTAGATATACATAAATGTGTTTTTGCAGCTGTGTTTTCATATACAGGCTGTACAGATCATGGAGTAAACTGTTTTTTAATGGTAACGATATACGCACCACTTTTATTTCTTAAAAAAGCAAAAATGAAAAATTGGGTTTTCATATAATGGGTCTGTGCCAGGCAGAAGCCCAGGCATCACCTTCCCACTCTCTCTATTGGCTGTCATCAGTACTTGGTCTGGTCTGGCAGAGAGTCTTTTAAGAGAAGTTTGACCTTCCCATCAAAACAGGGTCAGGTGACACAGAGGATGACACAATATATATATATATATATATATATATATATATATATATATATCATGCTTTCAGTATTGGGTGTGTCCACCCTTGGTCTTTATTACCCTTTGTAACAGCTTCTATTCTGGTTATCAGTCTTTTTCCAAAGAAGTCTGCAGGGATATTTATCCACACCTCCAAAGTTCAGTCTTTTTAAGTTGGAAATACTTCTCATGATCACCGATTCCAGACTCATCCTGCCAGGTGGTCTATACTGAGCCACTTGACTGCACTTGAGGTCTTTTGCAGCAGATTAGACTTGAACAGACATACATTATTACTGGATGAAGATCAGACCACATTTTGGAATCCTTTCATGTAGAAATCCAGATAACTTCCAGACAGTTCTCCACTTCCCATGGCTGGTTCTCAGATTTATGTGTTTCATTTCATGTGGATTCACACCATATGTGCTTTGAAAAATCATGTGAATAGCAGGACTGTGGAAACGAGCGTCCTGAAGGACTTGACTGCTGGACGCTGGACTAATCCAGAGACATAAAACCGTCCCTTCCTGTTTACAAACTCCTTGTTTTTTTTGTACCTAAAGGGGAGTCAATCAAGCCCCATGGACCTAAGTTGTTGAGTGCCTCAACATGCTTGGAGGAGAACATTAAAAATTCAGTTCCTCTGCACAACAGTGTAGCGCCACAAAGGGCTGTTGACCATGCCTCTTCTTCACTGATGATGTGGCCAGATGCCTTCATCAGGGACTGGGCATAGCCACACATGAGCCAACCCGGACAGCATGCCTTCTGCATGGAACAACAGGGCTTATTCTGGAGATGTCATACTGCCAAGATGAGAATTCCATTCATCTTTCGTGTGTTAAATGAATCCGATTCCTGACAAAAAGTAAATGTACAGTTTTCTACTTGTGTAACTTCAGACAACCTGAAGACCTTTAGACCTTTAAAGAGAAGAAAAAATCAGAATGCAAGGGCTACTGCTGGTATGGGCTGAACTGACTAAACCATTTAGCATCTGTGGATTAAGTCCTTCACTCTTCAAAATAAAGACGTCAAAAAGGGTTCTTTAAAGCAAAATGTGTTCTATATACTAATCAGAAATGTTGGGATCTTATGTGAAATGCTAATAAAGATAGTAAGCAGTGATTAGTACTTCTATTTGACCTGCATCCAACTGAAAACAGCACAAAAGCACAATATAAATTATGTCTGCAACATTTTCCACAAAAGCTGGGACAGGAGGACATTTGCCTTTAGCAGACTGAAGATTGATCCAGTTTATTTAGCTTTAAAAAGGACATATGATGAGAATGTTTGGGTACCTGGACTGCTTACTAACCCACAAACTGTGACAAACCAGTCAGTTTTGTAAGGGCTGCCAACAGCAGAAAACATGGCATTCAACAAATTGTTCAGATCTGGCTCCCTTTACTGTCACATGGGGGACTCATTAGAATAACACCACCCCCATCTGAGTAGCTCCACCCATGGGTTCAGAACCACCCATTTCCTTCCTCATGAATTAAAGGATAGTCACAGGAACTGCTCTGTGTGTATGTGTGTATGTATATATATAGCTAGTTAGTTGAGCTCATGTTTCGTTTGACAATGCTATGTTCGAACTCTGCTACCATAACATTGACATAACTGTGCCATAAACATGTCATGGCAGTTGCGCGTCCTGTCACAACAAATTGTACCATTTTGGGTCATTTTCAGGTCAACCAGTAGCCAGCAATCAAAGTGTCACAACACTGTATTTCTACAACAGCCTCTTTTTCATGCATATGTAGCAGGATTAATACTGATGTTTCACTAGATTTATATATATATATATGACATTGTCATATTGAATTACCATTCTGCCAATAAGTCACAAGGGACATTTATTTTGAAGGAGTGGCTGTGTAGGTGGGGCATTCAGAGGCTAAAATAACAGTGAAGCATCAGTCTCCTTCTTTTTTCTTTCACACGCTGATGTGTGAGGTAGCCTCTTTTCAATCACTCTCTTCTTTGTATATTACTTAGGTTAATTCCAACATACATCAGCCAAAAACAAGTACACTAGACTTTGGTTGACTCCACAGAAAGCTAAGCAGTGTTTGGTTAAATGTAGACCTTATGGTTTATCCATATATTTGATGTTCTGTGGTGATATTCAGCTTAACACAGCGTGGCATGCTACTAGCAACAGAAAGCTATGCTAGCTAGACAGTACATGGAAGTTGATGGTCGTTTATTGTGTATTGTCCAAACTGTGCACCCTGTAATTTCACGTATACTGTAACCGTAGCATATAGAGTTGAAAGCATGTTGGTTTTAATCAGGAGGTAGATCTGCAGGGCAATTACCGCTGGTCTAATTCTGTCTGGTCTCTGTGTGCCAAAACTCTTGTGCAGAATAAACCAATGCAGATTCCGTCGAGGTCCTGTCTAATTTCCACACAACGCAGAGTGGGGCTGTATAGGAGCTCGGGTTACACCTACACCTAAAATGGCTTACCTGAAAATGTGGGCACTGTTCCCACATACTTTGGGCTACTGCCATAATCTTGATCTTGTTTGAAAGGTAAAACTCAAGTTCTTTAGCGTGTAATACCTTCACAAGCACAAATAACAGCTGGGATTTATTTTTGGCATAGGGCACATCAGTGTTCAGACACTCTTGCATCAAAGAATTGAGCAGTTGGGCCAGATTTGGTGGATGCCTTCCCTGGCACAATTCCGAGGAGAATTCCCTGTAGACTGGGATTTGAGCCACTGCTGGTAGACCCGTATGACCATACGCTTCCATACACCTGCAGATTCAGCTACTTCCTTCACACTATGGTCTTTGGCACGCCCAAATGCAGTCACTCCTTTTAGCCAATCATTAACATCTGCTTTGGAGCCATTTTCCACACATGGAATGAGACATTCACTGCACTGTAGCACCTCTTTTCCATCTATGGATCCCGTCACTCACACCCCGCAGGTATTTATAGCCCCATCATCCTCGTGCAGCGCCATCTGCAGGAGCCTGAAATCACTACCACCTTAAACACGCAAGGTGACTTATATTTTGTCCAGTCCACTACGTATTTTGTTTGTCCACTACCGGTAATATGATATGACACGGTTCTATTACTGAACATAATCTTGACATGTTTATGGCACTGTCATGTCAATGTTATTGTAGTAGCGTTACAACAAAGCGTTCCTTCCTTTTTTGTGTGTGCTTGATTACTTTTGTGTAAAAAGCATGTTCTAAATGCAGGCCATACTGGAGGCTGTATGATGGAATAATGCCTGTTTGGATTTATGTATTAAAACAACAAAACGAATTATGTACATATTTCCCCATTTTGGAGAAGATTTTGTTGTTTCTGCCAACAAATGAAAAGCTCTGTAGACATCCTCTGTAGTTTTTGGAGCTGATGGTGATAAACAAGCTTTCTACTGCACCCTGGTTCTCTGTGTGTTTGTGTAAGTGTGTATGCGTGGAGGAGATGAAGTGCTTTGAGAGCTGGGTGAATGTGTTCCATCTCCCCTTTTCTGCCAAGAAGATGGCCCTAATCAACAAAATGGCTTTTATTGGAGGAAATATGGAGCTCCTTTCTTGGAAGGCAATTCATACGAGCCTTAGTCCGTGGCAGGATGAGTCATATGACGGTGCACAATGCTGATAACAAAATACACCGACACCTCTCAGCCTTTTACATCCGCACCTCGGCATGCTCTTCTGTTTCTCTTTCCTTTCCAGAGCTAAGGTGGTAGATGTTAGCCTGCCGTGGCTAAGCTACACCCATGGAGGTGTTTATGCAAAAGCTTCAAATGATGTGTTTTGATCATGTTCCAGGTGAACAATGATAACACATCCAGTATGGCAGCGGTTACCAACCCTGCTCCTGGAGATCTGCCGTCTTAAATCAAACCTCAAATGTCAATCAAAGATAACCAGATGGATCACGTGAGAGCAGTCTGGGTTGAGACCAAAGTCTGATCTTCAGGAACAAGGTTAGTGACCCAAACTGTATTTTTCCCCAAACTGTAGTGCATAATTGCTGTTTATTTGGTTAATTTAAGGTTATATTAGAACATACAATGATATAATATACATTGTAAAACGTGCAACCTAAAATACTCTAATTTGTTACAATTAGTTAAATAGATTAAACTCAGAAACCTAAAATTATTTTGATTGAAAGAACCGTTTTGAAAGAGTCCTGTTTCAGGTTGAATAGACCTAATTCATCTACAAATAGTAAGAAATTAGAGTATTTTTTTTTAGGTTGGACCAACAAAAGACTTTTTACAGTGTAAAATGTGCCATAACTTTTGCACAGACCGCATTTTATGTTAGATTTTTTATCATCAATATATAAAATTCAATAAATAAACAGCAATTATAAATTAAAATGTGTTCTCTGTAGTGGAGGTGTTAACTATGTAGTGAATTTTGAGTTAATTGAATTTCATATAATAAATCAAGAATTGAGTTTTTTCTGCCCAGGAACTAATTATTTCAAGTTTAAATAACTCAAAATATTAAGGTAGTGCAGACACTACATTTTTTCAGCAATAACAACTTTATTTATGAATTCATTTGTTTTTACAGTGTAACGTGGGGAGAGGATCCATTTAGGTAGGATTTATTTTAAAAAACCATCAAAAATGCCAGAAAACATGAAATACAAAAAGGTCCGAAAGTGCAAAGCGTAGAAGTTGACAAAAACCCAAAACAGAAATTCCAAAAATCACAACGCCCAGAAGTATCTCAAAAAATGACAAAAAGCCCAGAAGACATTCAATCTGACACAAAAAAATGAAACACAAGGATTATAATGCCAAAACAAAACCCTGTATCTCCATTTCTGTCATTTTTTTAAATGTTTTTTTTACATTAAACATTTTTAGTTACCCATTATTTTATGCAAAAAAACAACATGATGAATCAACCAATAGAAATGCTCCAGATTTAGAATAGAATAGCCTCTTTGTAGTTAATTAAAAACTTCCTCTGTAAAGATACTGGTTAGGTGAGGTTCTGTTCAACACTGAATATGAATATGGTACATATGAGACATACCACTTCTACTATTACATATAGATACTTAAATATATATAAATACATATGTCCCATATTATTATTATTATTATATTATTCTCATTATTATTATATAGGCATAGTTACTATGAGACATACTGTTATAATATATAGGTGGTATATAACACTTTATTGATCCCGAAGGAATTTGCAGAGCTGGGTGAGACATGTAAGATATGAATACATGTATGTATTTATATAATAAAGACGGAGCATGCGTATGACCCCACATTTGGTCATTATATAAAAACCAACCTTAGACTGTGACTCATATAACTGAACATCCAACAAATGTTAGATTAGCTCTTTTATTGGCTTGAACAAAAAAAGAACTCAATGGTTATGTACAACCACTCCTTCACGGCCCGATGTTCAGTCAGATAACATCCTTGCAGTGGTTACATCTTGTCTGCAATTGTGTGTTTTGAAGAGCAAGCTGTTTCTGTTGTCCTTTCCCTTTCATTGGTCAGGAACAGGAATACAGCCTAATTAGCAGAGTGAATGCAGTGAATGGAAATTTAATTTCTCAATAAACAAGGCCCATTAGAGATTAGCTTGAATCATGCTCCTGGTTTTTTTTTTGGTTTTAAGAGCTTTTCCTAATGACCAAATTCGTTTTTAAGTACATTTCTTTAGGTCCTTTTGAGTAGCATTCAAGCATGAAATTTCTGAGTTTAATAGCTCAGACTGACCCCGCATAATGCCTCTCGCTATAGTCATGTACTGTACATTAGTGCTACCAAAAAACTAGACACTGTGTAATAGGCCTGTCGGTCAGCGCGGTACACATGCACTTCTCGGAACGTCTGCAGACAGATGGTGCTTCCTGGAACACTTGAAGAAGCTGATCCCAATGCACTAAGCTGCAGATGTTTAGAGATAATAAAGCAGAAATGAATGACTGGTAAAAGTATTTAAACCAAGCCGGTACCAAGACGAGACATGAAATGTTTAACCTTTTCAACTTACATCAATTGAGTGTGAAAGATTGCGTTCTGAAAGCCAGTCAAGGCAAAGCAGCACTCATCTCCAAAAACACTACAGCTCAGGGGCAAAGTGTGGTGGAGACTAGGTTCTGCCAGAAAGACTCAAAAGGTAAAAGTGATGCAAATGATATTTAATGCTCAATAAGGATAACAATTAATTAAATTTCATTCAATTTATTAAATAATAAAGAGTCTTTGGCGTAATTCCCGTCCTAGGCCCAGATATTCGGACCATCGCAGAGCCTGGCGGATATGGCCGGCAGGGGCGGAGCCTTCTCCCTGGACAAGAAGATTGAGACCAAACGGGAGGTGGTGGGGTGTGGGGTAGAATGTTAATGTCAGATGACTCCTTTTAAAGACAGGTGACGCACTGCGATTGGCTGCATGGAGTAATGAATGGAAGAGTGATGTGGCATTGGAGTCTTCCTGGCAGAACTTGCGCTAAAGCTTTCATAATATCAGCACACATAAACAGAACATTTGGTTCATTAATGGTCTCTGTTCAGTTTCCAATGCGATAAAGAAAGAACAGCTTTATTATGAGCGGATACCAGATATGTCTCCGCAAACCTGTGAAAATCGACACTTTGCACAACACTTTCAGCCTGAAGAAGCGTGGTGAGAAGCAATTAGCTGGCTGGCTTATCTTAGCTTAATTGATATTGTGTTTTTCCACTGCTTTCTTTCTTACTTGATTTGTTTTATGAACAACAAATGTTTTTTTCACTCCTCAAACCGCAAAGTAGTGATGTGGAAATCAACATTGACACGTGTGAAGATACACAGTACAAAAACAAGATTCTGAATGTTTTCTCTCATCAACTTCATTGTTTTATGTAAATATACACACATTCTGAAATGCATGTCTATAGAATGTTGCAAAATAAATAGGATGGGGCAAATTAAGACTAGGAACATCTTTAAACAGGTGATGCAACTTCACTACTTTGCTAAATACTGCATCCAACACAACAACATTCTTCAAGGACTGATTGCAAAGATTTTAGTTTTTTCAGCCTCTATGGTGCAAAAAATGTTCTGGGGGTGTTTTAATTATGTGGAAATGGGTTCTTTGGTTGAGGTGACTGTAAATGTGAACCACAGTGCCTACACGGAGCTACTGGACAATCAGGCTTCATCTTGCCGAGGAACATAACATTCCTACCCCAGTATTCCAAGATGCTGGTTCTCACATTCACAGGGCTGCAAATGTGGCTAATTGGCTCGATGAACATTCAGGAGCATTCAGACATCTGGACTGGCCTGCAAAATCCCCAGATTTCAATCCTCTTGAACATCTGTGGGACGACCTGGAACATCCAGTAAAACGCCAGGGAAGGCGTCCACCAAATCTGACCCAACTGACCAATTCTTTGATGCAAGAGTGTCTGAACGTTGATGTGGTCTACATCCAGAAACCTGTCCAGTCCATGTCCAATCATAGCTGTTATTGGTGCTCTTGGAGGTATTACATGCTATTAGGTATGTTTCGGTCACACGAGACTCATTTTTCTTATCATCAAAAGGTCTCTAAAGTCTGGAGAACTCTCATGTGCATAAACAAAAAGGCCAAAAACCACTGCCGAATGCCTGTAAGCCAAATTATCTCACTTTAACATGCTTAAAACTGCCCAAATTATCTGCCAGTATAGTGAGATAATGTACTGTACTTAAATCACTTATAACAGTAAAAAGAAAAAAAAAAAACAACAAGAATGAGAAATATAAGATTTACTGACTAGATATAAGACAACTTAAGTATAAGACATACTTGCCGAGATGTCATGTTCATATGTCTACCACCGCATCCACAACATGGGTTGAATGGAGTACGTTTAGGTGGAGGAACATGCCTGTAACCTATTCTCCTTCCAATCTAGTACCCTATAGATCTTTACTTTCTGTTTCTTGTGACCAAGCTCTCACAATCTCCAGCTACCACATCCATCTCCTCCCTGTTCCTCATACCTATAACAGTCCTGCCAAGGTTACAATGTGCATCTGGCCTTCTAGCTACAGGCAGAAGCTGCCCAGAACTCCAACCTAAGCTCAGGCTGAAAGCACGGTCTGAACTAGCACATGCAAGTTAACCCACTCAGGTCGATGATGTTTGTGACATCAAATGATGTTATACACAAAGGGATATGTTTTGGGAACACTGGATGCTAGAGACTAACTTTCATTGTATCCCCGAATGGTAGTGTTCTTCCAAACTTCCCTTTCAGAAGTTTTGTAGTCTATTTGGAGGTTTTGTAAAATAAAACCATGATAATGACTTAATCTCAAATGTCTTCTGCAATTTTTAACCAATTCTCCATGTTGAAAAGATTTATTGTTGTTGTTAGTACATGTGTTAGCCTTTTGTCTTGGTGGAGATGGTCATCGAATCCGTGTGTGGAGGCACCGTGGTCAGCGCCAAGACGTGCGGTTTGTTGTCACACGTCACACATCCAGAAGGCCTGGTGTCACTCCACCTCCACCCCTACCGCACAATCTGCAGGAACTGTGTGAGAATGTTCAAGAGGCACGGGATGGATCATCACAGGACACCATTAGGAACCTCTACAACTCCATGCCGAGACGTCTGGCATGTTGGGTTAGCAAACATGGCGGCCCGACTCCATACTGAGAGACACTACTTCTGTATGTGTAGCTCAATAAATATTGATCATATCAGTCTAAATTTATCATCATTTATTGATCCTGGTAACCTTTATCTTCCTTCCCAAAAGACCTGCAATCCCACACTTCTGTCAGGACAAAAGACTCCGGGTCGATGCTCGCAGAGTTAAAAGCCAAGGCAGATTATTTATTATACAAAGTAGTGAACAAATTAAACAACAATCCAGAATCAGCAAAGGGGTAGGGCAAGAAACGTAGTCAGGGACAGGTACAGGTCGAAACCGGAAAAAGGCAGTCAGCGGAGGCAACCAAGTTAGAAGGGTAAGACAAAAGGGAGAGAGAAAGGCCAGAGCAGAGATCGAAAACCAGAGATAAGCAACCAGACGATTAGAGGATACAGCAAAAGGAGTAGCTGTAAACAGAAAGGGGGTCAAAATCAGAAAGATCCGAATTGCTAACCAAGTTGGCAAAGCTTCACGAAGAGCATGTGTAAACGCAGGGTTTAAATACAAACAGTAATGACAGCTGACTAGAACTCCGCGTAGGTGACCGCGAACGAATGGGCATGTCCGCTCGAGAGCACGTGGATGTGACGTCATCGAGCGTAGCCCTCTGGGAAGTGGAGTTCGGAAGGGCGGTTCGGAACGGGGAAACCCGGAGGCGTGACAACTTCCTTCTGGCTGCAGCTGTTCTTTTGATGATGAGTGTAAATTCCACTTTCAGAATTTGATCTGTCAGTGTCTTCAGTCCTCAAATGATTTTTAAATGCTGCTTAAAGTAAAGGTGAAGTAACACAGTGGAGCACACTGGAATGAGTCAGGTTCACGAGGTACAACAGATAATATTATGTTTTGCACTGTCTGCACTGCTGTGTGTGACCACTTTTGGAGTGGATGTCACGGTTGCCTCACTTACAGTTGCTTTTGCACACAATAATGATGTCTTTTGTGCTGTTGAATGCCAGAGTAGGAATGGAAAAACAAGAACAAGCACGGAAAACAAATGGATCCTTGGCCCAGTGACCCAGCAGCGAGTACAGGTCAGGAAACCTCACCCCGTTGCTCAAGGTTAGCTTATTACTGTACTAGACTACCTGTCTTCTCCTGGCAAACCATTAAACTAACTGAAGAAGGCTTCCAGATGATCCATGCTCCTTTATTCCTACAGCTGATACTGCTATGCTAACTGGCACTTACTGCCAGCAGTTAAGCCACGCCTGCAAAGCACATCATCTCTCTCTTTACAAGCACAAAAATGGTCTATAGTATTCCAGTTTTATGGAATGTGTATTGAGGGATGCATTACACCTACCGGGAAGTGCCTGGACTGGACACAACACATTTTTGCGTTAGTTTCATGTTTGAGTCATTTTGAACATGTTGATGTCAAAAGAAACATGCAGAGCCTAATGGAATGTCTAATGACTGCTCTGCTAGAGAAACTGAATCGAGGCAAGAGAGGAGGAGAAGAAAAGGAGGAGGTAGCATCACGTCTGAAACCTTCACACACACACACACACAAATGCACATGCCGGGTCACAAGCCAACAATCTGCAAATCAACACGCCTGCCTGGGTCCACCGCTAGACAGTTGCAGAGACAGTCATTGGACCCTTTGGAATGACCTGGGTTCTGATCACTAATAGTATGTGGCCTGACCATCACAATTACAGACAAACTCGATCTAACCAAACTAATAATACACAAAGAGTTCCTTTTCATGTCTTTTGTTGAGCACATTGAGTAACATCCCCAGGTCAGGCTACAAGAAGTAAGTGAACCTCCGTGTTAGAATCAGAATCAGAATCAAGCCTTATTGGCCAAATCTGTTCACACATGCAAGGAATTTGTCTGTATAACCAAATTAGCTCACACTGCACAGAGAGTGACAACACTTCACACAGTACAAACACACATCCTAACACACACACACAATAAAAACACCTTACATATGTGTAAACCGCACATTGTGTGGAGTTGTATATGTATATCACAGTGCTGAGTGTAGCAGTCCGGATGTAGAAGCAGATTAAGCCTTATAAAGTGCAGTACAAGTGTTTATGTGTGTCTAGATAAACAAGAGCAGTGTGGGCTGTATGTGTTTATGTGGTTCTAGATAAATAAGAGCAGTTTGGATTATTTGTGCTTGTGTGGTTCTAGATAAATAAGAGCAGTGTGGATTTTATGTGTTTATGTGGTTCTAGATAAGTAAGAGATGTATGTGTTTTTGATTCTAGATAAATAAGAGCAGTGTGGCTTGTATGTGTTTATGTGGTTCTAGATTAGTAAGAGCAGTGTGGGTTATATGTGTTTATGTGGTTCCAGATGAAAACACATACAATCCACACTGCTTTATTTATGTGGTTCTAGATTAATAAGAGCTGTGTGGATTGTATGTTTTTTTGTGGTTCTAGTTTAATAAGAGCAGTATGGATTATAACATGCCTTATGTAAGTCTAGGCAAATAAGAGCAGTGTGGATTGTATGTGTTTATGTGGTTCTAGATAAATAAGAACAGTGTGGATTGTTATGGATTGTAATGTGCATTATAATGTTCAGCTGTCCATGAGTGTGATGACATGTAGGAAGAAATTTGTCTGTTTCTATAAATAACAGTAATAATAATAATCAGACTCTCTTTAGTGCCTCTGTCATCTGTCAGGTATTGAGAGATTTACTAAACTGGGAAAATGTCTAAAACTCAGCTAAACTCTAAAACCTAATCATGTAAACCTTTAGTTTAATTTAACTACTTGTACTTAAAGACTGTCTGACTACAGTCTTGCACAGTACTGTAGAGTATATAAACTCACTGGGTTCATTTATTGAAACCGTAATGATATTTTAAGCTACACATGCTTTCCAGAGCAAAAATAGATTATAGTGCTTCGATTTGCATTATGACCAAAGCCTCAGAATGCGCAACAGGCCCTAGGCCGAAAAAGCACTTATAATTACAGCAAGAGCCAGAATGGCTTTTTCACTGACCTGCCCAAAAAATGTATTTCCGCCTACGCCACTGCCCCAGACCCATCACACTGATGCTGGTCCCATATAGGCCAGCCAGAGCGTGAAGTAAAACATGTCGATTATTGCTGTAATTACTGCATTGCTGTTATCTTGAGAGAGCATTTACATATTGCGCAGGCTGGAGAAAGAAACAATGCCATAAAAATGATTATCAGTATGCTAATCCTCCAGTTACCACCCTGATGTAATAGTCCAGATCCTCACGCCAGCTCCATTTGAAAATGCATGCAAGTTTAGTGGTCACAACTTTCCTCCCGACCTTATTAATATGAATTTCTACAAATTTTTATTCACATTAATAAGACTTCCATATACAGTCATCATCAAAAGAACAGCTGCACCCAGAAGGAGGTGTGGGATTGCAGTGCTGTTGGGAAGGAAGATAAAGATTACCAGGAACAATAAATGATGATATATTTAGACTGATATGGACAATATTTATTGAGCTACACATACAGAAGTAGTGTCTCGCAGTATGGCGTCGGGCCGCCGTGTTTGCTAATGTGACATGGTGTCTCGGTATGGATGTGTAGTGGTTCCTAATGGTGTCCTGTGATATTCCATCCCATGCAGCTTGAATATTCTCACACAGTTCCTGCAGATGGTGCGGTAGGGGTGGAGGTGGAGTGACACCAGGCCTTCTGGACATGTGACGCGTGCCAATAAACCGTTCATCTTGGTGCTGACCACGGTGCCTCCACACACAGGGGAGACTTGTCACTGAAGCTGACCCGCTGCCATTCTGAGTCACTCCATGACAGTCTGGCACGACACCATTGCAGTCTTTGTTGAAGTTGACGTGGTTTCAAAGGCAGTTGTCGCAACGGTCTGCATCCATGTCGTGCAGCCGTCTGACAATGGTGCAGGCACTAACAGGATGACTCATGGAGGGCATCACATGCTTGCTGAATGTCTGCAGTCATGGCTGTTGGGTCAGTCATAAGGCTCGTCCACAGTGATAAGGCTCGTCCTTGCTTATGCCACATGTGCGGCTGAACATGAAACTTGAATCATTCACGTCTCACGATGTCAAACCTACCCACCAAGTTTCATTCCTGTCGGTTGACTCCTTCTGGGTGCAGATATTTGTGCAGCCATTCTTTTGACTATTAGTGTATGTTAACGTCACCGCTCCTGGTTTCACCATGGTAAAGACGTCAGTATGTCTCTCTATAATGACCCAAACCACTGTGAGTGCATTTATCAGACTGTAAGTCTGTCTGCCTTAGACATGCCTTTGGATCCAAGACCAAATTGGGACGTAACATTGATTCGGCACTGTGGAGACCCAACACTAGCACAGCCGTGTGTCCTCATTACTGCATTCCCGCTAATCACTTCTTTGTTTGTTTCCCTGGAGGCAGTGAGCCTGTTTATCAGTTGAGATGAAGTGAACGTGACAAAATGGTTGCTTAACATCATTAAACCTCTGTGAGTTTTCACGGCATCTTCTCTTTTCTTTTTATACCTTCTATTCCTCCTGGATGACCTTGAACTTTCAAACACTGTACTCAATGTCAGTGGAAACTTCAAAAGGATGAGCTCTCCTCTCTCTCCGGCACATCCACAAAAGAGGTACCAAAAATCTGCCAGCTTGATGCTGCTTGATGCAGCTTTGATGCTGACTGTACGTACCTTTTATGGTGGGAATATTCAACACTGCCTGTGTAGGTGATGAAGTTAGCTCTTCTCCTTGTGTTTGACTGAAAAGCCTCATCTTTTGGATCAATCATAACGATTTGACCTAAACAAACAGTTCGGACTTCTTACCTTGGTGCTATTCAGGGGACCAGTTTGCGTTTGCACCAGTTTTTTTGGAACCAAGGAACGTCAAATGATACGACATTGACATCAACAGTAGGAACAAGATGGCGGAGTGTATAGATTACCTGCGAGCGTTTGTGCTTCTACTATAGATTTGTTTATATCCCAAAAGCCAGCACCGATCAACTACTGGTGATGAGAAGTTGTAGAGGAGGTTCTTCAGCAATTCACTGGTAGCCCTTTTCGACCAGTGTTCAGTACCTAATTTGATCTGCTTGGTGCATTTCCACCAAAAATAAACAGGTTTGTTCCCAGCCAGAACCAAAGAATAGTAGGTTCTTCAGCACGAACCGTGATCAGTGCGCGTGTCAGTTGTTGAGGAAAAAGAAAGCCATAATGGCGACACCCAGAAGAACCTGTTGAGGAACCTCTTCTATGTCTTCTTATCACCAGTAGTTCATCTGTGCTTGCTTTCTGGATGTAAACAAACATCTGGAATAACAGCACAAACGCTCACAAGTAATCTATATGCGGCGCCATCTTGTTACTACTGTTTACTGCCACTGTGTTGACACTGATGTATCCTTTGATGTTCCTTGGTTCCAATCAAAGCTGCTGCAAACACAAACTGGTTCCCTGAATAGCACCAACACTCTACGAAGCCTGAACAGAAACAGTTCAGGAACCAGGGCTCTCTTGGTTAAAAAGGGCTATGGGAGTCAGGAACTTATCCGGTTCCGAACCTATTTATTCTTGGTGGAAATGAACCAAATGGTTCAAAACTAGGTTCACAAACCATAACGAAACCTGTTCTACGTTGGTGGAAAAGGGCTAACTGTGCATTCTTTACTTGTTCTAAATGAATATTAAGTTTGAAGATCTTTAGCTCCCTTTTTTAAGACTCACTGTCAAAGTAAAGCAATTCTAATTCTGGAACAGCTTTGAGCTCCAAAGGTCCAAAAACCAAACAGAAGGTGGCACCCTGAGCCTTGTTAATCACACTGTGCTTCCTCAAGCAGTGGAAGTATGTATGTGGGTAAGTTAATGTACTTAATAATGCTCTCATTTATGGCCATTTGATTTAACCCAGCTGGCTTTTCTCTGCACTGAAAGCCCAGATGGAGAAAACAATTCTGGCATTAAGACAAGAGAACCATGGCTGAGCATATTTATGTAATACTGTGCGATACTGGGATAATTTTCTAGCACGTTAGTGTCACAAAAAACGTTTGGCGGATGGTTTTTGTCATCCTCTCTACAGGCTTACACTGAACAGCTTCCAACTGATGAGATGTCCGACACAGTACAAATTTTTCCATATCATCCATCTTCAATATACAGTATATACATATATACATATGTGTACGTAAGTATGTGCAACTAATATATATATATATATATATATATATATATATATATATATATATATATACACACACACACACACACGTGTATGTGTAGCTCAATAAATATTGCCCATATCAGTCTAAATGTATCATCATTTATTGTTCCTGGTAACCTTTATCTTCCTTCCCAACAGCACTGCAATCCCACACTTCCTTCTGGGTGCTAAATAATATTAGTCCTTATATCTATCATTAGTTAATAATCAATTACTACATTACCTAACTACTTAGCAATGCTTAAGTACTGTTTATAGATGTAACCTTATTATAAAGTGTTACCATGTTATTAAAGGAAAAGAGCATATTAAACAGCAGAAATCGCCATGATGCAGCGTTTGTCTTAGAGGGTTAATGACTGCATGATACCACAAATGACGAACGAAAAGCAAGTCAAATCTCCCACTTCAGTGAAATAATTAGAACGCTTCCAAAAATGAATAAGAGAACGTGACTCAGCCGAGCATTAAGCTAAGCCACAGAGGAGGATAATTGGACTTAACCACTCAAAATTTCAGGCTTATTACCTCCCAAGGCTTATTATTTACTCTCTATATGGACTACAATACAAACGAGCTGAAGTACTCATAACGTTATAGAAGCGCGTAATAAATCTGGGGTTAAAGATTACCCACAGCTCTCGCTGACCATGAAGAGAGGAAAACAACATGCTTGGCTTTCCTCCCCCAGGGACGTCCTTAAGGATGGACGTGCTTCTGCTGTTCCTTTGGGACTCCACTCTGGTGTGGAAGTGAATGTGCCGGTCTGACACCAAGATATTACCTGGAATTGGGATCTTACCTGGTTATTGACTCTAATGATCAAACTCAGTGAACTCTCGCTGACAGCCCTCTTTGGTGGAGTTTGGGTGGAGTTTTTAATGAGGAAGTCTAACAGATTGAGACAGAAAGAAGTGGTGGTTATTCGACAGAATTAAGGACTAGTGAAGCAAAGCCAATTACGTATGGTCCATTAACTAAGACGCTCATATAATCAGGCTTCATGATCAGCTGGATTCAACTGAATTGTATGCTGGGCTTTTGACATCTGCTCGTCTAATGTTTCTTCTGGTTTCAAGGATGTTCAGAGGGAGTTTGTCCCCCTCTTTGCTACAGTGACAATATAAACTCTTCTAGGAAGGTTTTACACTAGATACTGGAACATTGCTGTGAGGATTTCATTGCATTCAACCACAACAGCATTAGTAAGGTCAAGTACTGGTGTTGGATGATCAGTTCTGCATCACTCCAACTCATCCCCAAGGTACTGGATGAAGCTTAATCACTCCGGAAAACAAAGTTGGACTGCTACACAGCCCACAGCTGGGGGGCTTTATACTCCTTAAATGGCCAAGACTTCCTGTCAAGGTGTAATAAGCCTGGTATTTTGATGTTTTGCAATGTGATGCTACTGAACTGAACAACTACTGTTGTTGTAGCTAATTGAAGCTAATCTATGCTAATGATAGATGTTAGTTTGAGTAAAACTAAAAAATTGCAAAACAAACTATGATCTATGAATCATCTATGAAATATCAAACATGAACTTTGACATACTTACAAAATGGATATCATTTAAAAGAATTATAACACATACTAAACATATACTGCATCGCAAAAGTCAGAAATGAAATATCTACTGAAAAATGAATAACTTTTGCCTGCAAAAGAAAAAATGAAGAGTGCTGTCTGACTTTGGCATGGTACTAGAGTTATCAGATATGCTCAGATATAAATTTCATGAATTCATGAAATAAGTGTAATGATTACTTCTAAAACTAATAGCATCATTAAACCAAATTAATAAGAGAGAAAGTTCAGTTTCAAAGTCTGGAACAAAGTTTTAATGGGCTGATTGAAAGTCCACCCCCTATCAGAAAGGCTTTGAAATCAATCCCTAAAGAAGCAGCAATAAAGACATCTTGCACTTGAGACATCCCAGTAATCCCAACGGGGGATTGTTCTGATTAAAACGGTCGAGACAAGCCAAGACTCATGGTTCAGAGTGGGAAGGACAGAGTGAGATTTCTGACGTGCAAATGAAGGCTTTTGATGCACAGTGTAATGATGTACCAAAAAGACACTTACTTATAGTCACTTTCACTTACTCATACTCTAGGTCTAACTCTAAGCAGGGTTATTATTGATCAGAATTGTAATTCATTTTATTTCCATTTGTGGTTTTAAATTTAAATTTCTTTAGTTACTCCTTATTTTCCATAAAGGAGAGCTTTAATTTAGTTCTTAGCATTTGAATATTTTGTCACAAAATGGTGCGTAACTCCAAATTAAACTGTCACATTTTCTGATTGGTTTAATAATGCAAATTTCACTAAAAAAATAGACTATGCTCAGCCGTGTTGCTTAAAGACAATGACATGCCATTATTTAAGGACTCCACCAAAGATCTCACCATCCAATTACTAAAAGGAATTTTTGTTACATTACTAAACAACGTTGCAATCATATTACTGAAAGACATCACCATCACATTACTGAAAGACATCACCATCATATTACTGAAAGACATCGCCATCACATTACTGAAAGACATCGCCATCATATTACTGAAAGACATCGCCATCACATTACTGAAAGACATCGCCATCACATTACTGAAAGACATCGCCATCACATTACTGAAAGACATCGCCATCACATTACTGAAAGACATCGCCATCACATTACTGAAAGACATCGCCATCACATTACTGAAAGACATCGCCATCACATTACTGAAAGACATCGCCATCACATTACTGAAAGACATCGCCATCACATTACTGAAAGACATCGCCATCACATTACTGAAAGACATCGCCATCACATTACTGAAAGACATCGCCATCACATTACTGAAAGACATCGCCATCACATTACTGAAAGACATCGCCATCACATTACTGAAAGACATCGCCATCACATTACTGAAAGACATCGCCATCACATTACTGAAAGACATCGCCATCACATTACTGAAAGACATCGCCATCACATTACTGAAAGACATCGCCATCACATTACTGAAAGACATCGCCATCACATTACTGAAAGACATCGCCATCACATTACTGAAAGACATCGCCATCACATTACTGAAAGACATCGCCATCACATTACTGAAAGACATCGCCATCACATTACTGAAAGACATCGCCATCACATTACTGAAAGACATCGCCATCACATTACTGAAAGACATCGCCATCACATTACTGAAAGACATCACCATCACATTACTGAAAGACATCGCCATCACATTACTGAAAGACATCGCCATCACATTACTGAAAGACATCGCCATCACATTACTGAAAGACATCGCCATCACATTACTGAAAGACATCGCCATCACATTACTGAAAGACATCGCCATCACATTACTGAAAGACATCGCCATCACATTACTGAAAGACATCGCCATCACATTACTGAAAGACATCGCCATCACATTACTGAAAGACATCGCCATCACATTACTGAAAGACATCGCCATCACATTACTGAAAGACATCGCCATCACATTACTGAAAGACATCGCCATCACATTACTGAAAGACATCGCCATCACATTACTGAAAGACATCGCCATCACATTACTGAAAGACATCGCCATCACATTACTGAAAGACATCGCCATCACATTACTGAAAGACATCGCCATCACATTACTGAAAGACATCGCCATCACATTACTGAAAGACATCGCCATCACATTACTGAAAGACATCGCCATCACATTACTGAAAGACATCGCCATCACATTACTGAAAGACATCGCCATCACATTACTGAAAGACATCGCCATCACATTACTGAAAGACATCGCCATCACATTACTGAAAGACATCGCCATCACATTACTGAAAGACATCGCCATCACATTACTGAAAGACATCGCCATCACATTACTGAAAGACATCGCCATCACATTACTGAAAGACATCGCCATCACATTACTGAAAGACATCGCCATCACATTACTGAAAGACATCGCCATCACATTACTGAAAGACATCGCCATCACATTACTGAAAGACATCGCCATCACATTACTGAAAGACATCGCCATCACATTACTGAAAGACATCGCCATCACATTACTGAAAGACATCGCCATCACATTACTGAAAGACATCGCCATCACATTACTGAAAGACATCGCCATCACATTACTGAAAGACATCGCCATCACATTACTGAAAGACATCGCCATCACATTACTGAAAGACATCGCCATCACATTACTGAAAGACATCGCCATCACATTACTGAAAGACATCGCCATCACATTACTGAAAGACATCGCCATCACATTACTGAAAGACATCGCCATCACATTACTGAAAGACATCGCCATCACATTACTGAAAGACATCGCCATCACATTACTGAAAGACATCGCCATCACATTACTGAAAGACATCGCCATCACATTACTGAAAGACATCGCCATCACATTACTGAAAGACATCGCCATCACATTACTGAAAGACATCGCCATCACATTACTGAAAGACATCGCCATCACATTACTGAAAGACATCGCCATCACATTACTGAAAGACATCGCCATCACATTACTGAAAGACATCGCCATCACATTACTGAAAGACATCGCCATCACATTACTGAAAGACATCGCCATCACATTACTGAAAGACATCGCCATCACATTACTGAAAGACATCGCCATCACATTACTGAAAGACATCGCCATCACATTACTGAAAGACATCGCCATCACATTACTGAAAGACATCGCCATCACATTACTGAAAGACATCGCCATCACATTACTGAAAGACATCGCCATCACATTACTGAAAGACATCGCCATCACATTACTGAAAGACATCGCCATCACATTACTGAAAGACATCGCCATCACATTACTGAAAGACATCGCCATCACATTACTGAAAGACATCGCCATCACATTACTGAAAGACATCGCCATCACATTACTGAAAGACATCGCCATCACATTACTGAAAGACATCGCCATCACATTACTGAAAGACATCGCCATCACATTACTGAAAGACATCGCCATCACATTACTGAAAGACATCGCCATCACATTACTGAAAGACATCGCCATCACATTACTGAAAGACATCACCATCACATTACTGAAAGACATCACCATCACATTACTGAGAGACATCACCATCACATTACTGAGAGGGTTAGGCACCAGTATCACATTATTTAAAGACATCACATCACCCAGTGATATCCCTATGAAATTATTTAGACATCATCATTACATTATTTAAAGACGTGACCAAAGACACTGCCATCACTTTATTCCCAAGACATCACATCAAAATACAAAAACACATCCCCAAAGGCATCACCATCACATTACTGAAAGGCATGCCCAAAGTCATCACAATCACACTACTCATAGACATCTCCTGGTGTAATATGTGTCTACAGCTGAGTTGATCACTCAAGCTGTTAAATGTGTTCTAAGTGTTGACTGAAGTGCAAGATTAGCAGCCTTGTTGCTTCGTGCTCGCCATTTGACGCTGTAGTGCACTAACACCTCCAGTAAGCACCAATCTCCTCCAGTAAGTAAGTGAGATCAGCAGGCTGGGTCAAGAATCATTTCACAGCATCTCATAGAGCAGAGAGGAGTCCCATAGGATTACTGCGGAGTGGCATTTCCAGATAATTTATGAACCCTCTTCAGCGTCCTACGAGAGGCTCAGCACGTTAAACTGCTGACGTGTCATGTCCCGTATCTTTAGCTCCCACTACACAAAGCTGATGCCAGCAGATACTGCTCTCATACATGCTTGAAATCAAAGGGTATTGGATCCAGTGGCTTAGAGTCTTATACAGCACAGATTTACGGCTGGCTACTTTATCCCATGGTCTTGTTTTTTTAATGTATTTATCTTTGTTAATGCTTACAAATACAGTTCCGGACAAAAGTTTAGACACGGCTACTCATAGAGGGTTCTCCTTATTTGTAGCTTAATGCTTTACTATAGAATAAAGCATTAAGATAAACCTAAGGAGAACCTTCTACGAGTAGCCATGTCTAAACTTTTGACCGGTGGCATAATTTAGTTGAGATGTTCCACCAAGTGGTTTTTTTTTTTCTTTTCAGTGTTTTCAGTGTTTCTTTACAACTTTTGTTGTTTTGTTGCTCCATTTTGGAAACATGTTGCTGGCATTAAATTCAAAAGTTTCAACATTTGATATGTTGTCTTTGCACTTTATGTGAAACTTTATTAAATATAGGGTTTAAATGATTTTCACGTCTTTGCATTCTGTTTTTATTAATATTTTACACCGTGTCCTAGCTTTTTTGGAACTGGGGTAGCTCCGGTTCTCCTTTAACTGCAAAGAAACAGAATGAAAATTCCCTTTTCAAAAGTGTCATTAAATGTTTGACCTCACTTTAACAACTCAGGTCTTAAGGATGTTGTATTTAGACTTAATTTAAACAGGTTTTTTGGTATCTGCAAATATCAGAATGTTCTGAATAAGTACACAAACTGTTTCTACACTCCTCTGAAAAGCCGGCATCTCCACATTTCTAATACTGCTTGTCTACACATGCCCTGGAACAAACTGTCTCAGCGTTTTTTTTTTTAAATCACTGATATTTTGTCAAGTAACCTGAAGATGCACTCGCACAGTGTTTAATGTTATGATGTGCTCGGCTCAGTGAGGGACTATTTCTGCAGCTGTTTATCATGTGGAAGCTGTTCTTAACACAGAGAAATATATGTTTCTTATATTGACCACATTGCAATTTCAGACAGGAAAAAATAACATGCTGTCAAGTGGAACATGTTTTACCATGTGGAGGTGTTTTAACAAAATTTCATGGAAAACCCCAAAATACCATTCGGGCCAGTTAACAATGACAACTGTAAATAACACATTAACACACAGCAAACAATAACACACAGCCAACTTGCACAATATTACATGGTATTGCTGCCAGAAAAATCAACCACTTCTGCCATCTAGTGGCCAAACTGTTACTAACACAAACAGGGTAAAGTATGTTTCTACAACCTACTTGAATTTCTCCTACACTTTACATTTACATTTAAGGCATTTAGCAGACGTTCTTATCCAGAGCGACTTACAACCGTGCTTAGTGTTCCGTTGGATAATGTTTCCCAGCTACTACAGGAAGGTCAGAGTCTATAACTCGCCCTGAGCTCAGACACTGCCCGAACAAGGGCCGGTGCTGACACATATAAAGCATAAGTGCACTACCTAGCGATCCCAACCCAGCGCTCATACCTAGAGAGAAGACAGGTTATGGTCAGTATATTTCAACATACACATCTACTAGTCCTCACTCACTTAAGTGCTTTACAAAGAGATGGGTCTTCAGTCTCCGTTTGAAGACTGCAAGAGACTCAGCTGTTTGGACAGCCATTTGGAGTTCATTCCACCATCTGGGAGCCAGGACAGAGAAGATTTTATTTATAGGCCCATCTACATATATAGGCCCATCATTCCTAAACACTAAACACCAAATTTATGAAGCAATACTTCTAATAAATAATATTTATTTTGGCTAGTAATTGCAAGATGATGTGTTTTAAGCAGTAAATAATATTGTACTGACATAAAGGGCCATAAACTGAAGAATATCAATGCAGATATGAACCATAGTTCCCAAGTAAAAGAACTAATTGGGCCAAAACTTCAGCATAATTCAGATATTAAGAACATACAGTAATTTACTGAATCAGAACCAGAAATCTGAAGCGTTTTTCGTCTCTAACTGCTTCACAGAAAGTTATTTAGCTATTTCACTTTGGTCCCCAAAGTAGCCTCCAAATAAATTGACTACTATTATACCATTGGCAACATGACAGTTGCAAGAAAAAGTAGGTGAACTGTTTGGAATTAGCTTGATTTCTGCATCGATTACTAATTATTATATTATCCATATAATAATTACAGCCAAACACATCTAACTAAACAAATAACACACCAACAGTTGTACTTTTTGGGTCTTTTACTGGGCACAGTGAGGAACCTCAGGGAGAAATTTCAGGACTACATTTACATTTACATTTACATTTACGGCATTTAGCAGACGCTCTTATCCAGAGCGACTTACAACCGTGCTTAGTGTTCCGTTGGATAATATTCCAGCTAGTATAGGAAGTTCAGAGCCTAAAACTCACCCTGAGCTCAGACACTGCCCGAACAGGGGGCCAGTGCTGATACCTAGATAGATCAATACACACATATAGAGCAAAAAGAGCACTACCTGGCAACCCCAGCCCAGTGCTCACACCTATAGAAAAGAAAAGGTCATTATAAGTGTAATATAAGTGCAACACAACACAAGTACATACACAACTTACACCTCTACTACTACTACTACTACTACTACTCTCCCTACTCTCCCTAGGTGAGGGCATCCTGTTAAGATCACTCCAACAGGCAACAACAAATTCAAAAGTGTATTGAAACATTATATAGGATAATGTAAGGGCACAAGTCAGTGACCTCAAACTGAAGAGAAGTTGGGTGGTGCAACAAGACAATGACCCAAATAAATCTAAAAACAGAAGAATTTGTGTGTTTTGGAATGGCCAAGTCAGAGTCCTGACCTTAACCTTATCGAGATGCTGTGGAATGATCTGAGAGGGGGGTGTGCAAGCAAGGCATCTCAGAAATACTGATGAACTGAAACACATTTGCAGGAAGGAATGGTCCAGAATTTCTTCTCAACACTGTACAAATCTTATTAGCTGGTAGGGAGTTTGGTGGAGGTGATTACTGCTAATGGGGGAGCTACAGGTTATTAAATTCAAGGGTTCACTTACTCTTTCTAGCCTGGACTGTGGATGTGACTCAGTGTTCTCAATGACAGTCATGAAAAGTACAACTGATGTCAAGTCAAGTCAAGTCAATATTTATTTATATGCGCCTTTTACAACAGATGTTGTCACAAAGCAGCTTTACAAAGAATCTGGTGTCCGAGCCCCCAGTGAGCAAGCCAAGGGCGACAGGGGCAAGGAAAAACTCCCTCAGTTCAAAAGGAAGAAACCTCGAGAGGAACCAAGACTCAAAAGGGGAACCCTTCCCCTTTTGAGTAGAGGAATAAATGTCTGATTAGTCTGTAATTAAGTAGCTGCGTCATCGGATGGGTCAGCAGGACGCAGGCCAAGCTTCCACAGTGCAGGACAGCCAGGATCTCCATGGTAGTTAACGGCAAGCAGCGGCACCCAGTCAAAGCAGATGTAGCAACAGTGTGTTATTAGTTTATTTAGATTTTGTTTTCCTATAATTGTGACAGTTAGACCACATTTTAATAGTAATTAATGAAGAGAGTAGTTCAAGTAGCCCAAGTAATTCCAAATGGTTCATTTGTACAATGTACATACAGTACTGTGCAAATGTCCAAGAGACCACTCGTCTTTAATTTCCAGTCAAAATGCTCATTAAGTACAAGTTCTTTTTTTCAGGAGATATTTCTGAGAAGTGATTCTGAGAACCACTTGTATAAGGAAGGAGAAAGTGAAAACAAAAAAGTGACAAAACAGGAAGACCTGGTAGATCCACCAAAACTGTCCCCATCAGATAAACAGCACCTAAAGCTTTCATCTTTGAGAGAGGAGGAGATCGAGCTTCCACTTTTGCTTCCACATCCACATCCATCCTTCCACAGTGAGAAGACCCCTCAATGCTATGGAGGTCTGAAAGAAAGTAAAGTGCTGGTGTTCTCAGAACAGTGGATACCTGGAGGCAGAACATGCAACCAGTTTGGACTCCTAGGATGACCAATTTAGAGCCATTTGCCATTCCTTCATGCACACAGAGGAATTTGTCTGCTCCATTTAACCCACCCGTGCGGTGAAACACCCACATACTCACATGCATTAGGGGGCAGTGAGCACACAGTGGTGCGCAGTCCTATCCACAGCACCCAGGGAGCAGTTGGGGGACTTGCTCAAGGGTACTTTGGTCATGTCCTCTCGGTCCAGGGGATCAAACCACTGCCCTTCCAGTCACAAGGGTGGTTCCCTAACCTCCAGCCCAGGANTGAGAACCACTTGTATAAGGAAGGAGAAAGTGAAAACAAAAAAGTGACAAAACAGGAAGACCTGGTAGATCCACCAAAACTGTCCCCATCAGATAAACAGCACCTAAAGGTTTCACCTTTGAGGACGATGAGAACATTGAGCTCCACTCCTGCTTCAGATCTGAGAACATCCACAGGTGTTTCTGTCCATCCTCCCACTGTGAGAAGACACCTCAACGTTATGGAGGTCTGAAAGGAGGTGTAGCTGTTCAAGAAGCTCCTCACTGAGAAAAGGAGACACACCAAACAAATAAGCTGCTGTTGGTGTTCTCAGAACAATGGACTGACCACCCCAGAGTCCAGACCTCAACATCGTTGAATGGGTTCGGGAAGCAGAAAATGCTAAACCAACTTCTAGGACTGAACTTTGGATGTGTGTCTGCTAACATCTGTAAAAAAAAAACAGAGAAATAAATAGAAGCTATAATAAAGGTAAAAAGTAGACATACTAAATATATATCATGTATAAAGTTGTATATTGTCCTGTTAAATATGCTTTATGTTTTTTTCCTGATTCCTGATAAACATATAACATGTGCTTAATGGTCATTACTGGGAATTTCATAAACAACCTTACTGATTAAATCCGAATCAATGCAGAGCAAAAGTAAAGCCTGAGCTCAAGCACACTGTAAGGATCGGGTCAAGGTATGACGTGTGCAGATGAGGCTTTAAAAAGGTTTATTAACCAAAAAGAGAAGGCCGAAGTCGAAAAAACAAGCAAAGGGTCGAATACAAAAGGCAAACAAACACAAAAGGGAGATCCAATATCGAAGTCAAAGAGAAGGCCAAACAGATACGATACTTTGCAAACATGTGACACTAATCAGTAATCAGGTGAGGTCGATCTGGGATGGGTTGCTGGCTGCCTACTGGAGGTCGCATGCTCACCCAGGTTGTCCTGGGAAACAAAGTCCCCAGTGGCTAGGCTCAGTACTGAGCCAGAGGGATGCGTGACACACACAAACGTCTCAAATAAATAATAAAAATTAAACACCCAAAAAAAAAAAAAAAAAGATAAAAATCCAAATAGCAAGCAAAACTATCAGACATGGTTTAGATACAGTGGGTGAGCAGAGGCCAATCTGGAACCAGTCATACTATCAGCAAGGCTTTTTAATTTATTCAAGTGGACCACAGGATGCAGGGTGCAGGTGATTTCTAGCCCAGTAGATGGCAGCAGAGGTAAAAACATGTACACATACACACTCACACTCTGGAAATACAGTACAAACACCGTTACTGTGGTGGTGCCATCATGGGTACCTCTATAGAACCTCTAGTTGGGGAACATAGTAGAACAATTATGTGCATAGTTTACACAGCTGAGATATTAACAAAGACATTCAGAGTGTTTTGATGTAGGATCCTCCACTTTAGAGAAACTAGATTCAAAAACGTTCACAGTGGTGAAGATAGAAACCAGATGTCTGAAGAGTTTAATGCTCTCTACATGCAGATTCATGAAAAGTTATTACATGGTTATTACAATAATTATTAACACACTGCCTGACAACGTTGTATGGTAGTTTTGAAAATGTTTGGCCTATTTTTCTGAACAGGTTAAAGGACCAGCGCTACATGCAAGGCATGTTGGCAAAATAGTCCCTAAAGAAAACGAATTAAATGACTATGTTTTTGCCATTACAAACAGACCCTCAAATGAACACATGTGGGTTCAAAGGTTGTCATACAAGGCACGTACCAATGATGAGCAGATTTTACTTCAGCATTTCAAAATGACTGGAACCCAAAATAATCACACTGCTCAGTGTAGTTGAATCATTCATTCTTCTTCTTCTAAACCACTTATCCTTCTGGGTCATGGTGGGTGCTGGAGCCTATCCCAGTTCTCATTGAGCAAAAGGCACCCTAGACAGGCTACCAGTCCATCACATGGCAGACACACAGACATACACATTCACATTCACACCTAGTGGGCAATTAGGCATCTCCAATTCACCTGACTGCATGGGGAGAACATAGAAAGGACCCCAGACGCCCCAGTCAATAATCAAACCCAGGCGCTTCTTGCTGTGAGAAGACAATCCAACGCACTGTGCCACCATGCCAACCCTTATTATGTGCTTGAGCCCCTAATAGCCACTTGCAGCTATATTGACCAGTGTAAACTGGTTTCATGCAGTTGGATAACCACCTTCAGACTGATGTACTGAAGCATGTTTACACCTACTTTTATTCACGCTAGCTGAACACCATGTGTTGATCTTCACAATTTGTGTCAGCCTTATTTAAGCCTCTTTCATCTGCAAGCTATTTTCAACTCCTGGTCAGTTCTGGCCTCAACCGCCTTCAGTTGGCAGAACATTCCAGATCTGTACTGGACTCCCAGATCCGTAATGAAACTCCCATCAGTGCTGCAGTGCTGGACACACTCAAACCACCACGGCTGGCGTCTACAATCAATCCAGTGTTCAAAGGCTCTTGAAAGTATTTATTGCCCATACACATTGGAAATCCTTCTTTAACCCTAACAAGTCTGTCTTAGTCCTTTACCTTTTCAAATTTGTCCTCTAAGCATGTCCACGGTGGTGGTCAGTGAGCATGCATGTCCACGGTGGTTCTTAGTGAGCATGCATGTCCATGGTGGTGGTCAGTGAGCATGCATGTCAACAGTGGTGGTTAGTAAGCATGCATATCCATGGTGTTTGAATGTCCACGGTGGTGGTTAATGAGCATGAACATCCACAGTGGTGCTTAGTGAGCGTGCATGTCCACACTGGTGGTTAGTGAGCATGGATGTCCAAAGAAAAACATGTATCTCCAAAATGGCAACTTTACAGGAGAGACTTTTTACCAAGCGATTCTGGGTTATTTCTGTTGGTCCATTCATCATGAAATGTTCACACAGCATAAATAGAAGCTCATATGATCAAATGATGCATAAAAGATAAAAATCAGCAAAAATGGACATACATGTTTTTCATTGGACAGTGACGATACATTATTTAAAAAAAGAACATCAAAACACAACAAAAGAAAAAATGCACATAAATAGGACTGCCGATATGCTCGGTTGCTTACTGCAAGAGAGAGAAATTAAAATATCCATTCTGATTATGCAAATTGCCCTGCAATGGACTGGCAGCCTGTCCAGGGTGTTTCCTGTCTTCCCCCCATGCCCCTCGAGACCCAGAAGGATAAGCGGCTCAGAAGATGAATGAATGAATGAATTAAGTAAATAACTCATCACTACTGATTTAATGAGAAGGGGAAAAGTGGTCTTAATAACTTTAATTCATTTTACTGTATGGATTAAAGGAATTTATAAGAATTTATGGTTATTTGGCTGAGATACGTCTGGAGTCCAAATGATGCTTCTTTAGTTCAGCACTGAAGTGGTGTGGCTGACATTGTTAACAGAACTAAGAGAACTACTAATAGAACAGTGTAATAGAACTCAAATAGCTCAAATCATTTCTAAGAAATGCTGTGATGGACTGGCGGCTTGTCCGGGTGTTTCCTACCTTCTGCCCGGTTAGCACTGGGATAGACTCTAGCACCTCCCATGACCCTGAAGGATAAGAAGAAGCGGATTAGAAGATCAACAATTGAATGAATTTCTAAGAAACATATTTTCACAATCTACTTTCAGGTCTTCATTAGCACTGTGAAGAGATCTCAGTGTGGTTTAGGACCCAGTATGTCTTACTGTGCTGATCTAGAATCAGTATTTGTGATGATGGCTGTCATAAATGTGATCGGTTGTGCTTTTGTTTCTCAGGTGTTTTTATAGATCCCAGTAAATCATACTCTGCTATAAACCATCCGAATAAAGACCTGAATGTGGTTTGACTGAGTAGTGAGAACTTTAACGATGATTTGGGTGACTATTGAGTTCTAGTGTTTGTCAGCAATGATAGACTCACAGCTCCAGTTCTAAACTAAAGAGGCCGAACGATATTCTGATTCAATTCCTATATGGCTAAACATAATCAGATTTTACTGTACAGAGCAATCCCGTATACGTCATGAACAATAATTGAAAGTTAACGCTGCGTTATAAAGGGTGTATGGTGACTTCTCAAATTTCTGGTGACTTCTGCTTTGATCAGGATATAGTCTACAAGCTCAAGTTATGCTACAGGCTATGCTGTTCCCAGTTAATCATAACCAGGTTATACAGTTCCTGCTTAATCTTTACATAAGAAGAAGAGTGCATGCTATCTCAGCTGCTGAGGAAATCTTTGCTCCCCCCCATCTTTTCCTGTGTTTATATTGTACCTATAACTGGGTCTGCTTTAGCAAAGGGGGAGAAAATTATGATTTTCCTAGAAACAGGCCAAAGTCAACCATTAGGGTGTGCCGGTCACGTCGCCATTATCTGACTTCTATCTTTACCACGGGAGAAAAATAGCAAGACCAAGATGGCAACAGCTGCTCTTAAAGCATTACACTTTATGAAGCAGGAGTATATGACCTAATAAAATCAGGTTCCATAAACAGTTACTCTGGATGTTATAGACAAATATACCAGAACCTTCTTGTAGTGCAGAGTATTTTATCATAGTACTACCTTTACTTTAACCCAAGCGCCACTGCTAGTTTGCAAGGGCAGCCACTATTGAACATTGGTCTGAAGTGGCAATTGATTTTGTTATAGATGTATATATATATAACCAAATTTAAAGCTGTATGTAGTGCTATGTATTTAATAGTTTGTTTATTTATTTATTATTTTGTATTTATTTATTTTTCCCCACCCCCACCCTTCTTTCCCTCTCTTTATTTGTGCTAGTGAAGTAGGAGTGCATCTATGTATGTCTTGTTTTACGTAGGAAAAACAATAAAAATACATTTTAATAAAAGGACACATAGAAGTATCTACTTTTTACTCGGTTACACTTTTAGGCGTTCATATTTCGTCACTGTTTCCTTTTCTTGTGTTTAATTTTATTCTGTTTTGTTGTCAACAACATCTGTACTGCCTTGTGATTGGTCAGATCTCTTTCTTTGGAGCTTTAGCATTTTATATTAGACCAATATTAATTAAAAATAGAAAAAACTGAGGCGTACAAACTTCAGTTCCTGCGCTGAGAGAGAGATGCTGGATTTACTAAGAAGTTCCACTGCCGTTCTGTAAGTTACTCAGTACCTCAGTAGTTTTTTTGACCTGATACTTTTGTACTTTTACCTAAGTTGCTGTATATAAAGAAACGTTATCCAAGTATCAATACATTTACTTGAGTATTGATTTAGACCACTGCATTGTGAATACAGGATTCCTAGGAAGCGTTCCCCCAAAACGTATTGGAAAACTGAAACAGATTATTTGATAATACAGCATCACACGGAAGTATAAATGACCAATTCAGTCATAGCCACACAGATAGAATTCCAAGGAGGGTGAGATGTAACGTTTTGGTGCCGTATAAGTTTGCTTCAGTAACTCTGTGTAAGGCCTTGCAGGAAGCCAGGCTGGAGATGTTTCAGGAACTGCTCGGAAGGAGGGAAAAGATTAAACATTAACTAAAGAGTCAGTCAGGGCTTACCTGGAGTTTCCGGCGCGACTCAAAGCAAATGCATGGGCTGCTGGCAGCCTGTATGGGACTCGGCACGGGAAAGACTGTGGTCACTACACCTGATCTTTTCTCAAAGCTGGCCCACATTCGTCAGTCAAAGTGACACAAGTGGAGGACTGCAAAACTCTGAGAAGAAGGGGAAACACTTCGCCACCTGGTAAGTACTCCAGCAAACTGTATTTCACTGGAATTACGGACCAATCTGCTCCAAAAAAAAAAAAAAAAAACCTGATTAAATTAAGCTAAAAATTAACAAAAATCAATAATCCTTGAATTATTTTTGAATTATTTAACATAAATATTTAATATAATACTGGCCTATGCATACGTCTGAGCACCGTTGCTCAGTTTGAAGTTGAAGTGAACACATCCCTGTATGTAATGTTAAACGCAGTGAATAAATTATGCGCTAAAATTAGCAGAAAATTTTATATTTTTAAAGTCTTACTTCTACTGAAACTCATATACTGATCAAACGTGTTTTAGGAGTACATAGCTTGAGTGTACATATACATATTGCACAAGGGGAAACATACAATATTGGAATAAATAGAGCACTAATAAACATAATCTAAACAAGACAACAAGAGAGGTATGTGTGTATATATATATATATATATATATATATATATATATAAATGATTTATATAGAAATGATTTATATAGAAATGATTTATATAGAAATGAGCATGTACATTAATCAGAGCAGGATATGTATAATTGCACTAATAGAGATATGAGGCCGTAAAGACTATAGATAAAATATAATATTAATATAATATTATTACTAGGAACCACGGTGACAGGAATGGATCATCTAGAGAGCAGAGGTGAAGTGGAACTGTAGTAACAGCAGCAGGTCAGTTAAAACTAACACAGTGCAAATGAGTGTGCATGATTGTAATAATATAAATGTGGCAGTATACATATCTGTGGTATGTATACTCAACACAACTCAGACAGCAGGGGATCAGTAGTGTAGCAGTATGGTGTAACTCAACACAGCTCAGACAGCAGGAGATCAGTAGTGTAGCAGTATGGTTTAACTCAACACAGCTCAGACAGCAGGAGATCAGTAGTGTAGCAGTATGGTTTAACTCAACACAGTTCAGACAGCAGGGGATCAGTAGTGTCCCTGCAATAAGGAGACTCATTGCGTCTCTTAACACAGCGCAGCTGTATTAGTCTACCACTAAACGCGCTTCTCTGTTGTCCACTGGAGCGTGCAGGGGTGTGATGCATTGTCCAGAAGCTTAATAATAATAATAATAATAATAATACACCCAGACATGTCAATGTTGTTTCACTGAATGAGACCTGTAATAGCTTCCCACAGGGCAAGTGCAGTTCATTTGTGGATATCATGTGGCCAGATGTTTAAAAGGGCCCAATTTCTTCTATTTTTCAGATCAGCTGATTTAATACGAGATAAAAACAACACTAAACATTGAAATTGAAGATAAATATTTATCCTTACCCTGGGTGAAAAAGTATTTTCCCTGCTAAATCTAATAACTGCTTGTGCCACTCTTGGCAGTAACAACTGCCATCAGTCATTCTCACTCATTCATCTTCTAAACCTCATGCAAGGTCACGCAAACGCCACACGGAAAGGACCCCGGCGCCCGGCCAGGAATTGAACCCATGTCAGAAATTCATCCGATTGTCCGAATGCTCAGTCGGAGCTCGCTCAGGCAGTTAATCGGACATTGCTTCCTCTCTCACACTGCACGGCAAACAACGCATGAGGAAGACGAAATTCGGCCTGATCATGAAATTCAGTTGGCCCCGACCAAACCGGGCTAAAATCCCACAGTGTATGTCTGGCTTTATGTGAAACCAACATGACTGTATGAGCCAATTCTAACATTATCTAGTCATCTCAGATTTAATTAATAGGTCAGTGTTCAGGTAACTAAACTGGCCAACATAAATTCAACATATTGCTGTTTCAAATTAGTGTCCACTGCAGAGAACACACTTGTTTATGACATTGTTCTGCACATTTCACTGCTAAACCTTTTATTTGCTAGTAGTTTAATTTAATTATTAAACACATTTTATGTGATTTTTTCCCCAATATGCATTTATCAAATAAACAGTAATTATGCGTGAGAATGTTCTCTGTAGAAGATGTGTTCACTTCTTCATACACAAAATATACTCTCTGTCAACAAAATAGCTGCACCCAGAAGGAATCAACCAGTAGGAATGAAACTTGGTGGGTAGGTTTGACATCATTAGACACACATGTGACGTAAGCAAGGACGGTCCTCATCACTCCACCTGACTGACCCAGCAGCAATGACTGCGGACATTCAGCGGACAGAGATACCCTCCATGAGTCATCCTGTTAGTGCCAGCACCATAGCAGGACTACATGCACTCAGACCGTTACGACGACTGCTCTTAACACCACGACACCGTCGCCAAAGAGTGCAATGGTATCGTGCCAGACTGTCATGGAGTGACTCCGAATGGAGGGTCATCTTCGGTGATCAGTCTTGCTTTTGTCTTGGTGGAGACAACCAATAAATCCATGTGTGGAGGCACTGTGTTCAGCACCAAGATGAACAGTTTGTTGTCACATGTCCAGAAGGCCTGGTGTCACTCCACCTCCACCCCTACCGCACCATCTGCAGGAACTGTGTGAGAATATTCAAGCTGCATGGAATGGATTATCACAGGACACCTATAGGAACCTCTACAACTCCATACTGAGACGTCTGGCACGTTGGGTTAGCCCAATATGTGTAGCCCAATAAGTATTGCCCATATCAGTCTAAATTTATCATCATTTATTGTTCCTGGTAAGCTTTATCTTCCTTCCCAATAGCACTGCAATCCCGCACTTCCTTCTGGGTGCAGATATTCTTTTGACGATGACTGCATAGCATTTATATAGTAAAGCCCGAACTTCTGCACACAACTGTGATTGTTTTAACATTGCATCTATGCATACCAATGTTCCATAATTAAGGCTCCAGGCAAAACACATTGTTCACAGCCATCTCCTTAGTGTGCAGGAGCTGAAATCTTATCTTGCTGAAAAACATTAGTTCTGAGGGGTCATCCTCAGAACTAAGGGGTCAACACACATGATCCAGGTATGAACTCACCAGGGAGGCAGATCTCCAGGACCAAGCCTGAGCCTCTCTGGCCCAAATCAACCTCAAGTAGGAATGATTGACAGCTGGAATTCATGATTTATTCATGAAAGAATTCAAAAGGACTGTTTCTAGTAGAACAACTGTGAGCAAACTGTCTGCTGTGCTCATATGGCGGCTTAACATTTTAATTAAAAGGTATGACTGGGGAACCAATTTATCAGCTTGTCTCTCCAGTCCTCAGTGCCATTCCAGTTGATGTTAAACAATCCCTACTTCTGAAGAGCTTCTAAAACTGTATTTTCTGTCCTAGGTTTGAAAGCAACAATGGAAGCATATGCCAATGGCTCCCGGGACTGCTCTCATAATGATTTAGAAATAATCCCTCACTATCTCCCAGTGACGTATGGAATCATCTTTTTGGTTGGACTTATTGGAAACCTCATGGCTATCATTGTCTACCTTGTCAAGCTACGACCTTGGAAAAGCAGCAGCATTATCATGGTGAACCTGGTGGTGGCTGACCTGCTTTATGCCCTGAGCTTACCGTTCCTGGTCCAGTTCTACGCCACTAAGGACTGGACCTTGGGCGAGTTCATGTGCCGTTTCTTGCGGTTTTGCTTCCACTTCAATCTATACGGCAGCATCCTCTTCCTCACGTGCCTTAGCATCTTCCGGTATGTCGTGGTGGTGCACCCTCTTAGGGCTGCTCAGGTTCAGAGGAAACGTTGGGGCATCTCTGCATGCCTGGCAGTCTGGGCTATTTCACTTGTGGAGATTGGCCCAATGCTAACCATGATCACAACCCAGACAAAAGGTAACACAACTACTTGTTTGGACTTTGCCAGCAATGATCCAAAGATCGTTTGGTGGTACAGCTGGTTGCTGACTGTGGTGGGCTACTTTTTGCCCTTGGTGGTGGTGTTGTGGTGCTACAGTCAAATTAGAAATGCTCTGGGCAAGAGCCTGTCCGCGAGAAGGCCCAGCCGGATGCGAACACACAAGCTCACGGTGATGATACTGGTCGTATTCATTGCGTGTTTTTTTCCTTATCACATCCTGAGGGCACTGAGGGTGGCCAGTCAAAGGAGCAGCACCATGACCTGCTTTCAGAGGACAGTTATCAACACAGCCTACATGGTGTCACGACCCTTAGCAGGCCTCAATACCTTATTCAATCTGGCCCTCTACACCCTGGCAGGAGACAAGTTCCAGCAGGCTTTCAACAGCATGGTGTCCAGGAGGAAGACCGGCAACAGCAGCAAGATGGCCGTGATCCAGTTGCCCAGCACCAAATCAAAGACTGACTTAATGAAGACCTGAAAACAACATCTTCGGTTCACTTCATTTACAGTACATTACTGTAGACTATCAGTCTAACCTACTGTGCAAATGACCAATTTCTGGAAAGTGTTGCTGAAATGGAAAACATCTCAGTGGTTATCTGTACATCTAATCAGTAGGTGAATGTAGCATTAGGGGTCTTGCCCAAGAAAGGAGCATGGCATACCTGCCAGAGCAGGGAAACAAACACCAGACAGTTGCTTAAAGTGTAGAAGTTTTGCCTTATCATGCTACACAGGGCAGTTTTACCAAAGCTTTCCGACAAATACCTTTGCATAGGTACCAGCCATAACTTCTGAGCTCACATAATCCGAATCTTCATCAAAAGTGAAAAGCTGTTGTTGTATCTAAAATGTTCTACAATCAAAATCATGGGGCATATACACTGATCAGCCATAACATTAAAACCACCTCCATGTTTCTCCCTTATATCAGCTCCAATTACCATATAGATGCACTTTGTAGTTCTACAATTACAGACTGTAGTCCATCTGTTTCTCTGCATACTTTGTTACCCTGTTCTTCAATGGTCAGGACCCCCACAGAGCAGGTATTATGTGGGTGGTGGATCATTCTCAGCACTGGAGTGACACTGACGTGGTGGTGCTGGTGTGAGTGGATCAGACACAGGAGTGCTGCTGGACACCTCAGTGTCACTGCTGGACTGAGAAACGTCCACCAACCAAAACTATCCAGCCGACAGCGCAGTGTGAGGAGCATCTTGTGACCACTGATGAAGGACTAGAGGATGGCCAACACACCTACAAGGTGGACCAGCAAGGTAGGAGTGTCTAATAGAGTGGACAATGAGTGGACAGTGTTTAGACACTCCAGCAGCACTGCTGTGTCTGATCCACATGTACCAGCACAACACACACTAACACACCACCACCATGTCAGTGAATGACCCTTAAAATGACTCACTACCCACATAACACCTGCTCTGTGGTGGTCCTGTACAGGTTCTGAACACTGAGGAACAGGGTGGGGCTAACAAAGTACACAGCGAAACAGATGGACTACAGTCTGTAACTGCACAACAACAAGGTGCACCTATATGGTCAGTGGAGATGAAAAAATAGACAATGCGTGCAGAAACAAGGAAGTAGTTTTAATGTTATGGTTGATCAGTATTAATAAAAAAACAGTGATCAACAAACAAGATCACAACGTTTAACTTGAGAGTTTGTAGGCAACAGATGGTTGTAAGGACAATTTTATTGGTTGAAAAGTGTCTGTCCAATAACTAGACCCATTCTGTACTCAATCACTTTACCCTGAAGATAATCTGAATTGGTTTAATCTTTAGCACATGCACAAATACCAAAAACAGAAAATGGATAACTTGAAAATGGAGAACTTGACCTGGAGCCCACTGCAGGACTACAGCATCTTCCAAACCTACCATCATCCCAGCAGCTGTAACGTCAGAACAACTTGGCAAACAGGAATTATCCTAGAAATAAACAGAATACAATTCAGCTTTGATATGTTTTATAGACCAACTGGAACCAAGCCCATTCAGGATAATCTGTCAAACACTGAAAAAGCTGAACTGAACCTGATACCGTGACAGCTTTATGGCTCCAAAAGGGTACTATTTTTTTTGGTGGAAGGAATTATTCCTGTTGTTATCACAAGCAACATAATGGCCTTGGTACTCACTCACCCTTTGGCTCCTGCTTGTGAGGAAATCACAACCATATTGAACTATTGCTCAGGCAGCTCTCACACGATAAAGGTGTTCAGTCTAATTATGGAGAAGAGAGTGAAGGAAAAGTATTACACATGGATATCACTGGCCTAATCAGGCCTGTTTTATGACCTAAAATCAGGGAAGTGTTTTTCTTTGTTTAATCAGCTGAAGTTCCTTGTTCTAATGGTTGAGTTTAAGCATTAACTGGAAGCCACATTTCAAAACAGTGAATCAGATTGTCTGGCTATGTGAACTGGTGTGCAGCAGACAGATGGGTACATGTTTACGGGTATATGAAGTACTTGATCAGCCATTACTGGTCTCAGTGGAATAGTGCAGAGCAGGAAGTCCAATAAAAAAATTGTTTTCCTTCTTGTTATTGACTTACAAAAGCCACCTTCGTCATTCCGTCTGATCTCGTCTATAAAAAAAACACATTATTTTATTACATAATTATTTTTCTTTCTTATGCACTGCAAAAAGTAGCATCTTGGCATCATTGCCAAACTTATGTTAGACTTAGGTGATATATTACATTTACAGCATTTGGCAGGTGGTGTTATTCAGAGCGACTTAGCATTTGATCATTGTTACTAAGGTAGGAATTGGTACAACATAGGATGCTTCCCCAGGAGGGTCGGGGGGTCAACCCCAGTCTAGAACATGTAGGGCAGAGGTGTTACCCACCACACTATAACAACAATATCTAATATTTCTCATATTGAGATTGTTGTAAGTTTAATTTATTTCTAGACATTTGTCATACTATCCCATTATGCAGATTGTTTTGCTTGTTATAAGAAAAGGAAATTAATAAAAAATTCATAACAGTTGTACTTCCATCCCACTCATAGTGGTGCTTATTATTATTATTATTATTATTATTATTGAGTACTTCTTTTTCTTCCTCTCTTTATGTACATATTCTATTATTATTATTGTATTATTATTCTTTACTGTACTCGGGCTGCTGCAATACGTGACTTTCCCTCTGGGATTAATAAAGTGATCTATTTTATAAATAATATAATCTCGCACTAAGCTTACAACAATCTGATCTAGACATATTAACAAGGTTTCCGATAAATGCACTTCACAGGATGCCATTTTTTGGCAGTGTTGGAGTAGAGGTCTATATGCCCACACTGAGAAAAAGAGATACATCAAACAAAGAAGCTGCTGGTGTCCTCAGAACAATGGACTGACCACCCCAGTCCGCAGTATCACTGAATGTGTTTGGGATTACTTAGATGGCAAAAAGCAGACAACACAACCAGCATCTAAGACTCTGGAGGTGAAAAACTGGAAAATCTTCCTGAAAAAGTTGTTTGAGGCTTAGTTGTTTGTGTAATTGCCTGGTAAATGAAAAAGGAATAACTTGTACTTTAATGAATGTTTTGACTGGAAATGAAATAAACAAATGGTGGGTCTATGGCTTTTTGTGCAGTGCTGTATATATTACTTGTACCAAAGTTATGTCTTGGAATTCAGAACTACAGTTTCACATGCTGGTTGAAATTTCCTGGTACATGCACATGCCTGGTTCACAGCCTTATCTCTTCCGAGAAGTACAAGGAACACCCTTCTCTTTTCTGGAAGCTGTATTGATGCAAGCAGCTATGTTTATGGCTAATATTACTACAAGTGGCTGCTCAGGGAAGAAAACATTCAAATACACATCCGCAGGAGCCTGAAGTTACTACCACCTTAAACACACAAGGTGGCTCATTTTTCAGGACGCTTTTAGACATGGATGTCTGGTTCCTGTCACCACCACTGTGAACAATTCTCTGGATTGGAGCAATTCACACCAAACCCCCTATGAATCATTTTTACATCTTGGTCGTTTAATTATACAGAAGTTTAGAAAGTTGAAAATTGTGAAAGTTGCAGTGGAGAATGGATCGCTGAGAAACTGAAACCGTGTGGAACATCATTTTAAGACGCAAACTCCTCTCTGTTTCACTGATTATAAACCTCGCACTACTGCATTATTTTGGATTCTGTGCAGCACTGAAACTTCCTCGCACTCTGAATGAGTGAAGGGCAATAAAGACTTCAACATGATTGAGTTGCTGCAACCTCCTTCTTTAAGATGGCAATTTCCTTCAGCGGAACGAGCTCAAATGAGAAGTGTTTTCAGCTGAATTCCTCTCCATGGATGAATCAAACCATCAGATGAGCTAACATCCATTCGCTATTCGTATTTATAGCGGTGTGTCACCGCTAAGCACAATTACCTGCGGGAGGAGATGGTTTGTCTTTAGCAGGTGTGTTAAATGCAGCTTGGTTTCTTTTTTACACTTATATACCAACAAATCAAGGGAGTGGAAAACTCATGGGACTGGAAATAATCGTTATGCTGCCATTGCAATGGATGTTTTTTTTTTTTTTAAAGCAATGCTTCTGCATTTTTCTATCTTATCTTCAACTGCTGTCTAGCTGTAGTATATGGCCAGTTACCACACATTCATAATAGAAGCCAGAAGGGCAGATACCGAGAAACACGTCTATATTACCATGTGGTTGGTATCCTACAAATGCCCAAGACAAAGAGTAGCTTGAGAAATGTTTCCATTGAATTGTTCATCCACTTTCACTGGTATTTAAAAGTTTTCCAGACCCATAAAGAGGTCCAAAGAAGCATCCAGATTGTTACCAGTGTAAAGTTCACAATCCAACTTCTGTCATGGTATTGGAGGTGTTGGTGGGTAACTTGTACATCTGTGGAGATGCCATTAACGCTCACCATATTCAGAGCAACGTTTGCTGCCTTCTAGATGACGTCTTTTTCAAGAATGCCACATTTTGCACATCTGCATTATCAAAGACAGCAGGTGCTAGACTAGTCTGCCAGCAGTCCAGACCATAAAAACATGAGGTGCATTACGAAGCACAAAGTATGACATCAAATCTCCCATGCAAATTGCACTCTCAAAACTGAATCAGTTGGTGTCTTCAGTGTCTAAACAATCATCAGAGAAAGGTCCAAAAAAGAAAACAAAATAAAATAAATATTGCAATTTATTACAGATCAAACAGAAATCTTTTTTATAAGCATTTCACATAACTCTCCTGACTTTCATTAGCTAACTGTTTATAGATAATATTTATTTTTACCACATATGAAGTGTTTCCAAGCACACTTAAACATGCCTTACTGGAGGTTTTTTGCGACTTTTTGAGATATGCCAACTTATTTGCATCTATGGGCTAAAGACAGGCCATCACAACCTACTTTGAGCTTGACCTTCATAAGGTTTGGAAATGTTATACCCAGTTTGGTCCCACAAAAATAAGTCAACATTCCTGCACACATTTAGCCACAAGTGTCACATAGCCTAATTCTCCCCAGACATTCTTCACATAAGACCATGTCTGGCCCCTCTAAGAGATTATCTCAGTCAGTGTTTCTCAACCCTAGTCCTGGAGGTGCCCTGCCCTGTACATTTGAGTGCTTCCCCTGCTCCCAACACGTCTGATTCAGCTTATTAGTTCATTAACAAGCAGTTTCAGATTTGTGGGGGGTGTGTTAAAATGTAAAATGTGCAGGGCAGGATGCCTCCAGGACCAGGGTTGAGAAACACTGATTTAGGTGTATCTGAGGTGAAATTTAAAATAACTCTGAATCTGAAAAGGTGGCTGTCATCACTTGTTCGTCAACAAAAAGTCCCCCTTACGACCTGGCCCCCTTGCAGTTGCAGAAGGATGGCAAAAAATCCCACTGTCAAAACTGGACCAAAAGCGCAGTGGGTAGCGCTGTTGCCTCACAGCAAGACGGGCCTGGGTTTGATTCCTGGCTGGGGGCGTCCGGAGTCCTTTCAGTGTGAAGTTTGCACATTCTCTTCGTGTCCACATGGGTTTCCTCTGGATGCTCCGGTTTCCTTCCACAGTCCTATGACACACAGCCAGGTGAACTGAAGATGCTAAATTGGCCACTACATGTCCTGCCCTCTAGATGACGTCTTTTTCAAGGATGCCACATTTTGCACAACAGCACATCTGCATAATCAAAGACTGCAGGTGCTAGACTGGCCTGCCAGCAGTCCAGACCATAAAAACAGAGGAGAATTGCAAGAAATTGCCCTCTCAAAGCCAGATCAGTTGGTGTCTTCCTCCCACAGTCCTAAGACATGCAGTCAGGTAAACTGGAGATGCTAAATTAGCCCCTAGGTGTGAGTGTGTGTCTGTCCTGTGATGGACAGCCGGGTGTCCAGGGTGTTTCCTGCCTTCCACCCAATGAATACTGGGATAGGTTCGAGCACCCCCAAAACCCAGTAAGACAAGCGGCCTAGAAAATGAATGAATGGATGAAAACTCAATCACAATTGTTGTCCTCAGTGCCTAAACAATTATCAAGCCCTGTTAAAAGGAAAATATTATAACAGTGGTAAACATTTTCCAGTCCCATCTATTTTGGCATGTGTTGCGCGCATCAAATTTAGAATTTAGAAACAGAATCCACTTTTATAAGCATTTCATATACTCTCCCAATGTATTTGGTCTGTGAAAGTGGTTGCTTTCTAGCATTGCTCCAAAGAATCTTTTTGGCCCTTTGATTTTTAAGAGAGCAGAGCATAAAAATAAATGCTCCCACTGGAGCATTCCCCTTTTCATGTGCTTCTGCAAAATGAGCCACACAGTGGCAAGAAAAATAGATGAGACCAGATGTGAACAGCAGAGGGCAGAAGAGACCTTCATGGCACAGAGATGAAGGTTCTGATACATCAAACATGGGCTGTGGAACAGAGTGGACAGCATGGACTTCCAGAGATGATCTGATTTTGCTACCTTCTGCACTTGCATGCATTTAATTAGCGAGCATCAGGCTAGATTTGAATTGCAGACTTGAAGTTTTTTTACTTGTGGTTTTTTATGTGAATATGTGATTCGCTGATGCACTGTTGGTGACAGTTAATGAATCATTTGTGCTATATCCCCTGTGTTGTTTGTGGGAGAAGCATTTATTTAATGGCAGAGTAATTTATCACTGAAAAAAACTGCAAGCTAGTGAATGGCTGTAGCTGTTAAGCAACTGCCTCCCAGGCCTGCACATCATCAACACTGAGATCCAAATATATAGGCTGTATTCGAAATGGTATACTACATACTACTAGCATACTAAATCTACCTAGTAGTACTATGTAGTATGGAGTATGTGATCAAACCGAAGATCTGTAGTGTACTGAAGATAACCAGACGGTGTTCTCCTCCAGTCAGAGTTTCTAGTGTATAGGGGGAGCTATCTTCATGGTGTACTGCATCCCATCATGCACTGCAGCCTTACCAGCTCTCTTTGTTTTCATCAGAATGAGCCTCAGAAAGTTCAAATATACAGGTCTGAAGATTAATAAATGATGAACTCGCTTTAGAGGTTTAGTTTTAGAGTGAATAGTGAAACAGCTAGGCTAAACATATTTCAGGTGAACTGAGCAGCGTTAGCAGCAGCTAGCTCTAAACAGTGGATACAGTAATAACAGCTCTGAGGTAAATGTGAGGGTAGTGATTGTAGTGGGGTATGTTTTCATCAGAATGAGCCTTAGAAAGTAAAAATATACAGGTCTGAAGATTAATAAAAGATGAACTCGCTTTAGAGGATCAGTTTTAGAGTGAAATAGCCGAGGGTAGCTAACAGCTAGGCTAAACCCTATTTCAGGTGAACTGAGCAGCGTTAGCAGCAGCTAGCTCTAAACAGTGGATACAGTAATAACAGCTCTGAGGTAAATGTGAGGTAACTGGTCATGTGACTGTATTAGTATACTACACTGTAGGTCAGAACTTGTTACTGTACTGTATACTACACACAGGGGGCGTATACATTATGTAGTACATACTACTGTAGTATGCGGTATAGTAGTGTGCCATTTCGAATACAGCCATAGTATGTAAAGCATGACAAGCACTGAGAGCAGGAGTTCATATCCTTGTTCATCTTATTTGTTTGTTTCTTCCGCCTTTGTGTTAGAACTTCCGGTCAGCTACTTGGCTGGCTAGCTAGCTAGTTAGGCAAATTAACAACAAGCAAAAACAAAATGAACAAAGTTACATGTGAAGAAACCAAAGAAGCAATAAGGACCTCGAATGGGACAACATTACCTCATCCAAGAGTCATAACAGAGTGGGTGGGTGAGATGAAAAGTTGGCCTGAGGTTACCTATGGCGACATTTACGATCACTTTGTACTCTCGGTAGGCACAGACGGTTCGGCGGTGAAAAACTATAAAAGTACAGAAGCGTATCAGTACATATATAGTGGCATGGTCGGCCGTAAAGTCTGAAGGAGGCTACTGCTGTGGACACTGATCATAAAGTAGCTATGCTAACCCAACGTTCCCACAAGCTATTTAACGTTAGCTAGCATAGCTAACTAGCTAGCTCTTAGGTTAACGTCTTACCTGACAGCCTCACAAGCACCCGACGTGTCAGTTTCACCGTAGCGTCAAAACCGAGCCATTTCTCTGGGTAAGGATGTCCTGGTGTTGGCTTCCCCTCCACAAAACGGTAAGAGCAGACGTACGGACGTTTGGGTGGATTTATTTTTAATTTAGCGCTTTCAGACGCAGGTCCTCTTCTTTGGGAGGCGGTGGAGGTAAGTTATACGGTGCCCCACAACACTCTGATCGGTTTTTGTTGTGTTCCTAACACGGATGTTCAAGCGAAATTCTCCTATTCTTCCAATTATCATGACACCCTCTAACGGAGCATATCATACCACTCATTTTGCATGTGCGTTATCGCTGTGCTCGTACTCTATAACAATGGATCAGCAGCCGCACCGGAAGTTGTAACACAAAGTAAACAAATATGGCTCCTCCTTTGTTGTCATGGAAAATAGCGTGAATATTGCCTGACTCCTTATGTGTTGGCCAGGAAGTATGAAGTAGGAGGATGTTTCTAATATGGGGAACTATATACGTGATCTCATAATGAGAATATGTCATGTCTGGGGACACTTCTTAAAACACTGGATTATGGTGCACTAATAAGGGTACAGCCCCTAAACATTCCCTACATATTCATCTAGTTTGTGCTCTTTTCATATATAGACTAACACGAGCACAACAACATTTGCTAACATTACCTAACAGACCTACTTTCCCTGGTAAGAAATAATGTTTATCACATACAGTGTGTTCCTGCACTCTCTAACTTCCTTTTTTGCGGTTTTGTAAGTAGACTTGTTTTGTACCCGTAGGCTACCCAAAGGCTTGTAGTCTGGTACAGGACAAATTCACGTTACGTCACAGGAGCAAGGGAATTACTTCCGGGTGGATAACGCAGGCAGTGCTGTACTGATACAACAGGATTTTGTGCTCATCCTGAGGGCTGTTTTAGCAGGCTACTGAAAACAGTCTTCTTAGATCAATAACTTAACAACTTAATGTTGTGGTTAATCATATAACTGTGAACTTGCACCAGCCACACCTGCAGAGTTATATGACGAAATATTGACTTTTTACAGATGCCCACATGCACACCGCAAAAACAAGAACCCCAACATGAACCAACCAAACTTACTGTTCTAACATTAGTGCATTTTCCCCTTTCTTGAGAGGCTGAACCATTATAGTAGCTATAATAACTGTGACTGACAATTTTTCTGGTGATATTTGTCAAACTAAAGCATCTAACTAGGCTAATTAGCTAGCTGACTTACTAGCCGTTTAGCTTATTGCTTGCAATAAACCCACATTTTGTGCACACACACACCTCTATTCACACAGAATCGTGTGGAGAATCAAACAAAGCTTTTATTTTTCTCTGTCGGGTGTTAATATTAGCCAAAGCCCTCGTTTTATGGCAGCTAGCATGCGCGAATAACGCTACCTTCCCAGAGCTGGTTGCCTGATGTAGCAAATGTTTTCTACAAGGTAATAATTCTAAAAATATTATAAGCATGTTGTCATACTGTCCTAGTTTACACTCTGGAGCTCTTATTGGTGTATAATAGTGCTGGTGTATATTCATCTTCATCTGGAAAGTAAATGATTCACTAAACTGTGATTAGCTTTAGCTGCTAATGTTAGCAAACAGAGGATCCTCAGTGCTTATACAGCAGCTCTACCTCCTTTCGAAAGCTGGAAAACGGGAAAAACCCAATTAAATATATTAGATACACTGGTATATTAGACATTGTAGCCCCAAACACAATGCAATTTGACTGATATTGTCAGTGTTTTATCTTTTATAAATTCAGACGTTTGCATTCATTAGAAATTGGGGCTTAAATTGAGCTGCTTCTAACTGGGTGCGAGTTCTCCACCCAAAAGTGTCTTGAAGCTCTTTGTTTACAATGAATTCCCTCTATACAATGTTGTCAAGTGCACCATCGACCCCTACTATGAGCGCCACCTTCGTAAGGTTTAGAAATACTAGCATACTACATCATTTACTAACAGAAATTGATGAAGCTAACGTCATACCAACCTGGACACCTAAAGCTGGACACTGAAAGCTGCCTCAGTGTCTTGTTTTTTTACAAAACACAAACAAATAAACACATTATTTACTAGAATACATTTTATTTATTTATCTGTTTAGACAGATTTGGATTGAACTCACATTTATACATCATTTCTGGTCCTGCCACCACCGCAGCCGTAGCCACACCAGCATCTGCTCTTTTATTTTTTTTTTCCAGATGCGAGTAGCTCTTCCCTTTCGATTCCCCATTGCATTGTGGGACAGTAGTGTCCATCATTACAGTTCTCAGAAATCAACTGGTTCTGAGTGTGCACTGTTCATTTTTGAGTATACTCAACTTTGACATTCATAACTGAATTTATCTGAGGTCTGTGTGAGGTGAAAGTTAAACCTTGGAACGGAACAGAGTACCTGAATAGGTGTCTGCTATCGCTTGACCTTCAGGAGAAAGTCCCGGCTGTGACATGATAGAGATAGTTAGAGAAATGAACTAGCACTAGGGTCACATTAGTTCAGTTCATAACACCACTTACTACAGGCTTCTGTTTGAGGAATGAGCCCAATGTGTAGTTGTAGGCAGCACTTTCTGCTGATGGACAAGAATCGATCATGTCTGGCTGGTATCCAGTTTCTTTAATGAGGTATCTGTGCTAGTGCTTATCATTAGTAAACAGGGACCATTCAAGTTGGACCTTCTGTTTAAGACATAAATACCAAAACCCACTGGTCAAAATGAGGAAAAACACCACTGTGATGATGTTCAGCAAGCGACCCTATGCAATTCCAGTCGTATCTTAGCACTAAGCTAATACAAATTCATGTGCATAATTTCAGATTAACCACGAACGTCTGTATACAACATTACATGTTTTATAAGAAGCCACAGACATATGAATAACTAGCTTCTATCTTTCCCTACAGAGCCATCACTGTTTTCCATTTCTAAAAACTGGTTGAAACGTATTGGTCAGGATAGCATTCATTGAGATATCCAGAACTTTAAGAAGTCCTACAGTCACTAAATTATTCCAGCCCACTGGATATTAAAATGCGATTGGTTTATCATATTGTCAGTTCCACTTAAATTATTGGTAATCCAAATCCTGCCCCACCTAGTCCTGGCCCTGAAAGCATAAGCAATGGAAGAACTTGCTTGAATATAACATCCTGGACACTGCTGAGAAAAAATCTTTATTGGATCATTTTTTATTGGCCGCTTCAAGAAGTTTTTAGCCAAAACTCAATGGAATAAAACTCCTACTACTCTTGCAGAGTTTAAATACAACAATCATTTTTTTCATAATTTCACAGAAATTCTTAGGCTTTCTTTGGAGGCCCTGATGGTTCACCACTGATACCGATCCAGTATATGGAACCGGTGCATGCCTATTTTGCTAGCTTGCCAAGTTTCTTTGATATAAAATGATATAAAATATTAAACATAGCAAATTTGAAGTTGAAGATGGTATGAATCCAGAAAACATTACATGTCTTGAAATTTGAGAATAAATGTAGTTTCATTCCTGGAGCTCTTGCAAATGGAAGACTTATAACACCAATTCTGGACAAAATTCATTCATTAAGAAATGCTTCTTATAACTCCAGGCTTCTGAAACAGAAAACAAGTTAAAAGAAATACTACATGCTACAAATTTTTGGTGATGCAGTTCAAGTTTAATTTCACAACCAATAAAAATAAAAATCAGATGACAGTTTTTTTTCTTTTTATAAATAATTAAGTTGCTCTACCTTCATATCTCCCCACATAATTATTTCAGTTAAGTAAGATAAGAATGCATTACTGCCAAATTATGGCGTGGCATTTTCCCAATATCTTGTTTGCATTTCCTTGAAGAGGTTGTTCTCTTTATGTTGTATTGCACTTCAGTGAACAAAGCAATTAAGGTACGTTACATCGATACTTACTACTTCATCACACATAAACATTCATACACTCACGCGCTCTCTTACACGCATTTCATCAGTGTGCCTCTTCGTTTGCACCGGTGGAAACCCACAAAGCTCATATACCATATAGGCAAAGTAAACAGAGTACACCAACATAGAATAGCAGCACATGATTCAAATATGTTTGAAGTTGCAACAAAAGAATAAAGAAAAAAAGTCGGATTGTATGAACTCATCCCACCTTTTTTTCCCAGGTAGGCTCTGTAAAATTGGGAGTTCAGAATGGGTTTCATGATTGAAAACGTGCAAAGATGAAGCAATCAGAGAAAGTAGGTTCTTCTTCTAGGGGAATAAGGGCACGATACTGAAAAACCAGGGTGTGATCTTTTCTGCTTGTGACTTGTGGCCTCTCTAACTGCTATTTTTCAGACACTGGAAATCCACTTCGAGGCAATAATTCCCTCCACGCGGGTGCCAGAAACGTGTAAAATCAGCAAGTGTGACAGAGGTAAGGAGGCGAGAGGAATACCAATTTGGCCTTTCATACTTTGCCTCTTGCTGAAGCACGCTGACCGCTTTTCTCGCCACTGTTCCTTATTACAGCTCATTCTGACGCAGATCTGAAGATCTTGTGGGAACATAATTTCATGTCGGAACATTAGTAAAAGAAACAGACATGGTCAGTAATCCTCGGCTTAGGGCATCATGCAAAAGTCAGAGACCACCTTTCATTTGTTTCATTTCCAGACGGCCATGTACAAGCTACTCATGTTTCAGCAAATAGTTCTGGGGAGATTAGACAGAAGATCATCCATGCACGTAAGGAAGGAAAGGGTCAAAGAAAAACAACTGGAGAACAAAGGTTATCCAAAACTGTCCCCGTCCAATAAACAGCACTTAAAGCTTTCATCAAGCTCCACTCTTGCTTCAGATCTGAAAACATCTACAGGTGTTTCTGTCTATCCTTCCACTGTGAGAAGACACCTCAGTGCTAGAAGGATGTGTAGCTGTTAAAGAAGCTCCTCACTGAGAAAATGAACTAGACAAGAAGAGTTCAATTTGTGCTATAACACTGAACCAGAACACTTGAGATGTGGTGTAAGCTTTACGGACTGATAAATGTAAATCTGCAGCTGGGATTATTTGGACTATAAGTGTTCAGAAAAGACTGAACTTCAGAGGGTTGGGAAAAAATATTCCTGTTTCTTTCTTTAAATAAACATGAGTATAAACTGTAATGAAGGTTAAGACTCCTAGGGGTTGTTGTGGGGGTCCTAGGACTTCAGATTTTCTATAGTCGAGCTGACATTGAATAATCGCTGATGTCATGTATAAGTGAGAAGGGAATGCTTTGCAAAAGTGATTTTCAAAATCTGCCATTAAAAATCCCTAATAAAGCCACTACACAGGTCTGTAGAGTGTGACGTGCCCTATCCCTGGATCACATTACTGACCATAAATAAAGACCCTGATTCGGATCTTACAGATTTGTATCCGACTTAGGTGCACTCTAGGCGTCCTTGCCGATGCTAATGCCCATGATGGAGGCAGGGAAATTTGAAGCAGCATACCTAGGTTAAAACAAGAGTTACCGACTTCAAACTTTACAGGATTATATGGCTTAATGCCTGCTCTACAATGGCACACGACTTGCTCACATTAATATCTATCAGGAAACCAGAGATATGGACTCTGAATTTTCAGGCTCCTCACCTGTTGTCCTCTGATGGGTCCAAATGTTATGTGGTCAGCGACTAGTCGACATCAAGTTTAAAGCATCATTGCGAAGCAGTAAAACTGACAAGTCGACCTGTTCTGTGCAAACTTTCATGGACACACCAAATACTGAAAAATATATAATTTAGTTTTTAAGGTGTTCAAGTTTCTGATAAATGTATATTTTCTTGTTGCTGAAACCGAATGATCTGAACTCAATGGCCATTTGACTGGAAATTAAATAAATGAAAAGGGCTCCAATGGAAATATGACTGACTTCTATTTAAGTGCAGTGGGAAAATGTTTACTAAATAAATTAAGTGCCACATTATACAACTTTTAAAATCCAAATGAACAAAGAAATGAAACCTGCACCTTCTAAAAGTGGTGAAAAAAGTAGATATATGAAGAAAATCAGGTGCTTATTTTCAGTATGGAGACAAAGCAGCTGAAAATATGGAAGATACGTTCTAGTTTGAATTTTAGACTACACACATGACCAATAATTTGCCATACCACTATCAGTCTGAGGCTGAGGAACTCAAGAGCACAAAATACCAACAAAATACCTTTTAGAGATATCGGTGTGATTGTATCTGTTACATTGACCTTTTAAGTGTACCTGTTATTTTGACATGATAACATGAAGTTCCCAGAATGTGGAAGCCATACATTGACATTGAGACCTGCACATCATGCCACCTATAGTCACCAGTAGAGGCGGAGGGCTTTGCATTACAGTTTGACAGAACAGTTCACACCAAAGTGCCAGTGCTGCTAATTAGGGGTCCACACACGCAGTGCTACCATCTTACTCATTTTATTTTATTTTATTTATTTGTTTGTTTGTTTGTTTGTTTGTGCACCAATATAGATTTTTGGGCAGATACAATGACCACTATTTAACACCTTATTGCAGCTCATATCAATACAAGTAACCAATAATTATACTGTTTTTTAAGCAAATGAAAAGTTTTCACAACAACCCACATATGAAGTATAGTGAGCGTAAGTTCAGACTGATCACTGTATAATTTTACATAAGCATCACTAGGGAATCGTTATTGTTCCAAATTTTAGATATTTTCTTGCAAACCAGACAAATGTGGGTGTGGCTTAATCTGAAAATGAGTGTGAGGTGTTGGATGTGGGTACAGTTAAGGACTTTGATGGACTGCAGACTAACCTAAAAGCACAAACATTAATAATGTGTATATGGAGTTCTTTTGGATAGCCAATCAGCAGTCTAGATTCTGGAATAAGCATCGGCTCATGGCTGCTGATGAAACTGAAGACTTGAGCCCTATCTGAGCGGGATTGGTACTACTTTGGGACAGGTTGTAATCTGACCATATCTGTAGATTTTGCAAGTCAGCTAAGTATTAATTCTGGAGTGAATTACCTCCTGTATGTAACCCACCAATCTCAGAGCTCCCTCAGTAGTAGTAGTCGGATATAACAGAAAACAGATGAGGCTGAAATGGCTTCCTACTTGCCAGAGTCTTGTCTGAATTTGCCCGTTCCCTTTTAAATGGAGCCGCTGTTACTTTCTGACACCTTTAACTGCAGCACCTTTTAAGGTGGATACAAGAAAATTAACAAGAAGCTGGTGAACATGAAACTGGCTCAAGTTTCATCAACGACTTCTTTAATTCCTGTTTTGTGACCTGAAAACTAACAGCTAAGAAGAAGCTCAATTTGACCCAGTTGCTTTATGCTCAAGTTCATGATCAGACCCCTAAAACATGCTTGGTTATGGCCAAATAACAAGAAGAAGGAGAAGGAACTTAAAAGGTCTTCTCACAAGGCAATGTGCTCGTGTTGTTATGGTTCGGAAGCTTGATGATGGTTGCATGATGATGGCCACATAATGCTGGACAAAAGCCGGGCTATTTGGGGTAATTTGGGGAAATTATGTCGATCCTTTATTCTGTATGAATTAGCCATTCAAGTCACACACATATTACATTACCAGACCTCCTCTGGTTAAACTAATCTAGCTCAAATAGGGCTTTAGGTATTGAAATATAGAATGGAATTTTATGGAATTACTGAAGTATTACCATAAAAATAATGGTATCATAAAAGTACTGAATTATGATACCCTGTCATGACACAGCTAAATCAGACATGTACATGTTTACATTCATTTATGAACATGTTGCTGTTTAGCAGAGTCATTCACAGTACAAAGTGATTTTTACCTAGGGCTGGGCAATATGGACCACAAATCATATCTAAAAACACGTATACAAAGTATAAGTAATATACAAAGACAGAGTTTCCTTCAATAGGTGAATGAGAAATGCTTTACAATACGTGGTTGTGAGTCAGTAGATTTTATAGCAGCTTTGTAAAGCCTTCTTTCTCAGTTGGTGCAACAAGGATCATATATTTATTGATGTGGTATAATATACTATATGCCTATGCATTATATTCTCTCTGTTAGCTTACCAAATTTGGGGCATGTTTCCCCACAGGGGGCTCTATTAACATGCATGCTGTTGATTCTCATATCCACCGATCAGTCTGAAATCCTGCATCTTTCAGATAGCTTGATGGTTCTTTGGGTCATCCTTATTGCAGTTAATATGGTGATATATATATTTTACTAGTCTTCATCCAACTGCTTTCCAGTATTATCAAATTTAGAGTCTGATGATATTAAGAAGAAGCCCACCTCAATTTTTTTAAATTGAATTTCATTGATTTTTCATATTTGAAAGCATTTGCTCATAACACATTAACAAAATCACATGCAAAAATGCTAAACAGGTTGTGGGGCTACATAATCAGCAGTACTTTTGTGCTGCACCACATTCATGGACTTTCATGATGTTTAGTCATTAGCAGACTAATGCTGTCTTGTCTTCCCGGGGCTGATAAAAATAGCCCAGGGGACGCTTAGGGGCTAACAGTGTTGTGTACAATAAAACCTGGTGTCTGTAAAGGACCCTGCACCTGTCACTTGGTGCTTCACACACATGAAAAAGTTTCTAAGTATGTGGCGGCGCTGACTGGAACACCCAAGCAAGAACATGGAGACTTTTAAAGAGAGGGCCACCTAGTGGACAGGAGCGTATCACCACGTCCCTGATATGTTCTGTAAGTGAAAAGCGTCTTTGTTGCGAGAAGCGTGTGGCCTCTCCATCATCATTCGTGCGACACTCGATGGGGAAAGTGTAATCCAGCCTATAGTGTGCGTGTCCGTAAACTCAGCGTTACTCAGCCCTGGTCCCTGTGCTTTCCCTGCTCCCAACATGCCTGACTCAATTTAGCAGCTCATTAACAAGCCCATTCAGAGTTGCAATGTGTGTGTTCAAGCAGTGAAAATGAGCAGGGCAGGGTGCCTCCAGGACCAGGGTTGAGAAACACTGAGTTAACTCAGTATAGCACTATCAAAACCAGGAGAGAGGAGCAGCTACACTATATGGACAAAAGTATTGGGACACTCATTTCTCTAATGAGTCACTGTTGTAAGTTTTCTTCTTTCACTCTCTACATCCTGTTTTAAGTATAATCAGTTTGGCAGGACACAAAATACATACATAAGTGCAACAGTAATGTTAAAAATAATAATAATAATAAAATTTGGGACGGGTCATTTTCAGTTCAGGGCAGCTGGCAGAAAATATATGGACCGATCTGCGACTGTTCTAGAAAACATTAGTTTGGAGCCCTGATTAGTGGGCATTATTGAATCTGTAGGTGAGACAAAATTAGTATTTAATAATGTTTGTCTGTTTGTCTGGCACCTGCTTGGCACATGCTTGGCCCCTGATGATTGTGAATTAATTAATGAATGAATCTTATATATGAATATGAATCATTTAAAACCAGTACAGGTCACCTGGTTTCTGTAGATGTTTGTCCAGGTTAGCATTTTTGTGTGAACTATTCTTTTAATAGAACTGATGATGTTAGGTTGCAGGTTTTATTCTTCTGTGGTTTGGTGTAAATACCCTTTTCTGGGTAATCAAAGCTACTTTGCTTGCTAATTTTTCAGCAAGCTATTATGGCAAGCTACATCCATAAAATATTAGACCTCCATGACCTTTGGGTGCAGATCCGGTTCTCTTTCCATATAATTGCTGAACCTGCATCCCAAATACTGACTGTTTCAGGTTCTCAGAGTTGGCAGTCCTGTGAAACGCTTCCCAGTGTGCTGACTCATACTGCAGAAAAGAAGAGAGAGATGGATTTGAGGTGAGAATGTGTTCTCCACATCTATGAGTACTGTGCATTTGTGTGATCAACATCACCAGCGGGCCACCTGGCTGGCATAGTCCTCAGTGGTGGCGGGCTGAGGTTCGTCCTCCTGCTGCAGTTCACTCTGGTGGGCCTTCCGGTCACGAAGGCGTTGGCGCTCCTCTCGCCGTTTTAGCCTCTCCTCCCGGCGCTCGCGTTGGCGCTCGTACTGGACGCGCTGCAGGAACAGGTCTTTGGCGAACTCGTACAGTTGCACATCGAGGAAGTTGAGGTGCTCTATATGGCGACGCACATCCTCTTGCAGGTCCACGTTGGCAGCACGTGTGCTGTTGAGCTGCGTAAAGGCCGAGATGAAGCGCAGGTGGAAGGTGCGCTCGAACAGGTACTGCGTCTTGCGCTGGAACTCGGTCAGGCCGTAGAAGGCCATGTTCTTCAGGTTGCTCATGGCGCTGGCCAGGAGGATGGGGTTCCGCTCGCTTTCGTTCATGGACGACAGGTTGTAGCAGCCCACCAGGCTCAGGTCGGCCAGCATGCGCACCTGCCGGTTGCTGGCCAGGTTGGACGGACAGTCCATGAACTCGCGCAGCGACACACCTGACCAGTCGTCGCCGCTGTAGCAGGCAGGCAACTCGGCCTGGGTGGGCGAACGGCCATCGCACATGTGCAGGGACGTCTTCCAGGTGGCACCGCGCTGTACGTGCTTCCATTCGCTCAGGTAGCGCGACACGGGGTCCCTCAGCATGGTGATGTAGTAGAAGTTCCTGCAACGGTGAACCCACAGTCAGTAATGTGCTGATATCTCTGATGCCTACTGCAAAAAAGAACGATAGATTAATATCAGTTAGCACTGTTAGGCATGTCTTATTCTGTTTTTCCCAACATTCTCTGACAGAAGGCTGAATGTTTTTCACAATGACTGTGGCCGGGTTGTTCATCCATCAGCTGTCTGTGAAAACTCAGTCCAGAGAAACTGTAATTCACAGGCACTTTCAGGAGAGAGCAGCTGTTAAATGAAACATATTCTTTTTACACACATCACTGCTTCTCCTCCAGAGAGAGACTATCTGCTCAGTCCTCATAAGCCTCGGAACAGCCACGGAACACTGACGAGAAATGAGAACTTTTCATTTCAATTCTTCTACAGTTTCCAAAGACAGCAGAGGACATTGCGTAGCTTAAGGCATACGACTTTTGAATTGGCCACAAACTAGAAAAGCAAAAAACTAGGATATTAATTGTATTGTGTAGGATATTTAATTGTATTGTGTAGGATATTAATTGTAATTAATTATATAATATATATAT
>CM067480.1:4150854-4172499 GCA_034552555.1 Semaprochilodus insignis
GATGATGAGCAGCACTGCTGAGGACGATGATGAGCAGCACTGCTGAGGAAGATACAGAGGACGATGATGAGCAGCACTGCTGAGGAAGATGATGAGCAGCACTGCTGAGGAAGATTTTGAGGAAGATGAAGAGCAGCACTGCTGAGGAAGATACTGAGGACGATGATGAGAGGCACTACTGAAGAAAATACTCAGGACGGTGATTAGAGGCACTGCTGAGGAAGATACTCAGGAAGATGATGAGCAGCCATGCCGAGGAAGGCCTTTTCCATTTTAGGAATGTTGTATATAGTACTATCAGTAGTAGTAAAGGTAGTATTGAACGTTTCACACCCCTGAAAAGTATGTATTTATATGTTATGCTGCTACTGAACAATCCCCGAGTTGTGATACAAAGCAATCTGACCAAGTTCCCATTCTCAAGTTACAGTCACTAACTCCACAGGGTCAAGCGAGACATTCCCTGAACCTCTGTGAAAAAGCTCTCTCTAAAAAAAGGCTTCTTCTACAGGGACAAGTTGAAGGACTCTCAAATGCTCTACCTGGAGGGTTTAAAAGTGCAGATGTCAGTGATGGCGTATTAGCAGCAGGCTGATGACTTAATGAAGGGGGAAATGTCAGGCTGGGAAAAATGGCCGGCCGACTGCAGAGAGCTCCTGAGAAGCGGCGGTGCAGGTGGTGACTGGCCAGCCTGTCTCTGAGGAGACATATCTTCTGAGCTGGCGAGAATACAGAATGAAGGCAGCGATACTGTGATGTTTCCCTAGAGAGGAGGCAATGGCAGAGAGAGAGCTTCTCTATATTCCCCTTATCCATCTTCATCTCCCTCAGGAGCAGGGCAAAGATGGCCATGACAGAGTCACTGGCGTTTGGAACTGTAGGTTTCTGCCTTTGAGTAATCGGAGCTTGGTGGAAAACTCATTCGCAGACTCATTCGCAGGCCGCTTCAGGTGCCCATTCACCCGGTTAAACTTTAATTACAGGTAGAGATGGCATGATGGCGCTACGTCTTTACTCATATTGAACCTTTGAATTCCAACTTTATTTTAATTTCATGGCTTAACAGAAGCACTTCATTTAAGATGGCCATCTAGGAGTATCATCCCCTCAAACACTAGCAGCCAATATGCCTTATACAAAACTACAGCAGAAATATCACTTACAGTACAAATGTGGGTCAAACCGGGTTCGTTATGACAGGTCTGAACACTCTGCCCGCATTCTGGTGCACACCAAAGAAATGAAACATGGGTCAGTATCGCAGGTCTTCCAAGAGAACCTTAGTTCAGTTCGGCCTGCACCAAACAGAGCATGCTTTCCTCTTTGACTGTACTGTCCACCAGAGATCCTCACTTCAAGTCACTTCATGCTATTCCAAAACGTATCTTGATAATATAAAGCCAAATCTTCAGCCTCTGAGATGTGAGACTGAGTCAAATGTCAAGTCTTTGATGTGCGAGTCCGAGGTAAAACTGAAAAGCAAAATCAGAAGTAATGTTTAGAAACAAAAGGTTTCATCTGTGTACTTCATTAAGCTTGACATTCATAATTTATCCCATTTAGTTTGTTTTTGTCTCTGATTGAAATTTCAGGAGTCTTAAGTCTGAGTCAAGTCTTGAGTTAGTTAAGTGTCAGTCCAAGTTAAGTTGTAAGTCAGTTAAGCATGAATCTGAGTGATGTTGAAGTCAAGTGAAGAATGGAGTCATGAGTCAGTTTAATGTTCAAGTTGAGGTAAGTTAGTCAAGTGCAAATCTGATTCACAAGACAGTGAAGTGCATGTATGAGTTGAGTCATGAGTCAGTTCAGTGCAGACAAGAGTTGAATTAGTGCAGGAGTCCGAGTCAGAGTTGACTTTTATAAGTCCACTATTATAAGAGTCAGTAAAGCACAAATGGTGTCAATCTGCAAATCAGTCAAGCAGTGAGCCAGTGAGGCATGAAACTGACTCATGTATATGACTCAGTTAAGCACACATTTAATTCAAGTCACAAGTCAGTTAAATGTGTGCCTGGTTCCGAGGGCAAGTCAGTATGCAACTTGAACATGACTCTAGTCCAATTCGTTGAGTTGCCGTCTTGAGTTGCCATCTCAGGTCCTGCTTTGGCATTTTTAGCCCTGAGTTTATTCAAAGAACTCACCAGGCTAACAACAGGTTTTCTGTAAGTGCTCAAAAAGGATAATGGTGCTCAAAAACGTTTCGCCCTTCCCATCAGGCCTAGTGTATAGGCCTTCCCATAAAATGGCGTCTCCGAACTCTCCAGGCCTTCCCTGCCCTAAAACTCTCCACACCAACACACCACACTTTCTCTCTGTTCAGGGGCTTCCTGATAAACCCAGGACTCCCAGTCCTCAACCGATCGGAGTTGGCTGATGTCATGCTTGACCGTTTTATTCACCCTCGCTATAGATCAAATCCTTGTGGATGTCCCAAAAGATGTTTGTTCAGACAAGTCACAAGGACGTACGTTACCTACAGAGAACTCTACTACACCATTTACATAATCCTCTATTACTGCTCTCACCTTCAGCCTTACACAGAGACACCCAAGACACCCAAATATGGAATAGGACTCTAAACTCCTTACACTAATAATGACATAAGCAACAGCACAGCATTCGATTTCGGAACTTATATGGTGGAACGTATTTTTGATAGGCTGAGTCCGGCAGTGGCAACATGATTGGTTAAATTCAAAGGGATGCGTAATGAAATCAACGATAATCATAATGAAGAACAGCTCAAGTAAGGTTTATTCTTATTACGCTTTACGTGACCTGCCTCGCTTTGTGTTATGTTGCGCTACCAGCAATTATATAACAATCGGATCGGATCCATACCTGATCCTCAGCCTGATGGGTAGACTAGATATCGGATTGGTGGCATCTCTAATTAGATAGTAGGATCTTGTTTATTCCCTTTCAGTCAACAGCAGCGGGGAATACAACTCCAAACTTTTCATAGTGGACTCAATGGGAGGAACTTATGAGAACCATGGGTAATTGATGCCCATAACTGTCACGCGTACCCCAACGCGGCATAAGTTGGAGAGCAATGAAGTGCGGGAGGAACAAGGCCTGTGCCGATGACTGTGATATCAGCCGGTAGTCTGTGATTAGTACAGTGCTACTGGCAGCTGTATCCCGGCTCTTCCTCCCGGAGTGGGTGGACTGCAGACACACTCTCATTAGGCTGTCTCCGGGACAAAAACACATGCAGCAAGTGTTGTCAGAGCAAGCCGACTGAGGCAAAAAAAAAAAAAAGCCACTGCTAAACACCATCAGTGTCACGGCGCATTAGCCTCAAGTTATTCCAGCCCTGCTGCTTGCCTTGTCTCACAATAAAACCTTCGGCATAAGGAATGAAGTGAAGACTTCACATCTGAAAAGGTTTGATAGAGTTAAATATTTAGTAAACCCTTTTTTGAGCTTATCTAGTCAGATATTTCCACCCATATATTGAGATATTTTACAGTCTGTATTTTAAAGCATGTATGAAGGAAAATGCGTTTGTAGGAACTGAACTACACTCATCATCAAGAGAACAGCTGCACCCAGAAGGAAGTGTGGGATTGCAGTGCTATTGGGAAGGAAGATAAAGGTTACCAGGAACAATAAATGATGATACATTTAGACTGATATCTCGCTGCCATGTTTGCTAATGTTTCCCTGTGATAATCCATCCTATGGAGCTTGAATATTCTCACACAGTTCCTGCAGGGTTTGCAGTAATAGTGACATCGGGGAGACCAACACGAACTACAGAGGGAGAAAATCGACAAATTGTCTGAGACACGTAGAGTGACCCCACAGCCATGCTTGCAGACATTCAGCGAGCCGCGATGATCTCCATGAGTCATCCTGTTAGTGCCAGCAGACGGCTGCACGACGCAGGACTACATGCACGCAGACTGTTACGACCACTGCCCCTAACACCACGTCGCCAAAGACTGCAATGGAGTGACTCAGAATGGGAGTGGGTCATCTTCAGTAATGAGTACACTTTTGTCTTAGTGGAGGCGACCAACGAGACACCGTGGTGGCACCTTGGTCAGCGCCAAGATGAATGGTTTGTTGTCACGTGTGTGATGCATGTCCAGAAGGCCTGGTGTCTCTCCACCTCCACCCCTACCGCACCATCTGCAGGAACTGTGTGAGAGTATTCAAGCTGCATGGGATGGATTATCACAGGACACCATTAGGAACCTCTACAACTCCATGCTGAGACGTCTGGTATGTTGGCGTTAACAAACATGGCGGCCCGACACCATAATGAGAGACACTACTTCTGTATGTGTAGCTCAAAATAATTATTGCCCATATCAGTCTAAATGTATCATCATTTATTGTTCCTGGTAACCTTTATCTTCCTTCCTTATAGCCCTGCAGTCCCACACTTCCTTCTGGGTGCAGCTGCTCTTTTCATGGTGAGTATATAACCTCCACATTTTTTCTGCTTGTCAAATTGACATTGGGCAATGTTGTGTCTCTTTGCTGAAGTGCACTAAATCAAGTACCTGTAGTCAATGTATCATACACTGTGCCATGGATGGCTCCACAGTGTGTCCATTAAAAGCAATAGCACATCTCAAAAGCAAATGTATAGCACAATATTTGCCAATGACAATGTGCTGCATGGCATAATGTGACTCATAAAGGAATGAAATCGTTTGGAACAGATAAGGCTGAGCGCACACAAAGCCGAGGAGCACAACAGTAAACTGTCCCAGGAATCAGTCCCAGACAAATGGCAGGCCAGTTTTTTCTTGTCATCCTAGAAGAGAAGCAGCTTCGGAAGAAAGGAAGTAGGGAAGGAAGGGGGGCCATATTGCAGCACTGCTGGAGCAACTTGGCTGTAAGTGTACTCTCTGTAGCATGACAACAGTGAAGAAGCGAGCCACTGTGATGCAAATATTTCACTTCTGAAGAGCTTTAAAATCACTGCTTCATTTTGCTTATACCATACAATCATCAAAAGAATAGTTGCACCCAGAACGACGACCAACGAGTCTGTGCGTGGAGGCACCGTGGTCAGCACCACGGTGAACACGTCCAGAAGGCCTGGTGTCACTCCACCTCCACCCCTACTGCAAAATCTGCAGGAACTGTGTGAGAATATTCAAGCTGTATCACAGGACACCATTAGGCACCTCTACAACTCCATGCCGAGACGTCTTGGTTTTTCTGTTTAGCTCTCTGCATCTATAGTAGACGTCCTCAGGAGTCTCAGCTCTGGTTAGCTGATGCTAGGACAGCAAAAGCAGATTTTGTGAGAATGCCTCAGACTAAAGCATTTCAGGATGGATGTAATGTGTTGTGTAGCTATGCAGGCAGGTGAAAGAAACTCCTCTGATCTCCAGCTTAGCAGCCTGTTGGACATTTGGCTGTTGTTTGCAGGGACAGTAAACACTCGTATAAATTGTGTTCTGAGGCTGATTAGTTTTGCAGACCACCTGTTTGTTCTCTTTCATCATATGTGACAGTACGGACATGCAGAGGAATCTCCTGCCGGCTTCGCAAGGCAGGGCTAGCTCAGATGTGTGCTAGCCTTTCATCTCTGACCTGGCCAGTGCTCAAAGCTAGCACTGCATCAGAGGTTTGTTCAGCTGCTGCATCAAACACTCAGAAGCTCACAGCCTATCTCCATATCCAAGATAGACACTCACACACGCATACACCAAAAGATCCAGCCAGGAACTTGTAGGAGCTGTTACTTTGGGAGATGCATAGATGCAGAGGTTATTTTTGTAGGTAGCTGGGGTTATCATTAAGCAGCTCATCCGGTCAAAATTCAACCTCTGGTATGAGTTTCATCAGAACCGTTACAACGGAATGTCACAAATTAGAGCAGATAACATGATGGATAAATTGTGCAAGCCATCCAGACATTACCCTTGTTAGCTGAATAACTGGATCACGGAAGTTTCAAGAATGGAAATGGAACATGTTGGAAAAAGGAAAATAATGGAATTTTTTGGAGGCAGTGGGCATTAGGGAATGGCTGGTCTTTTGGGGTTAGTCTAAAATGGGCACCAGACCAATGAGGACGAGCTGTGGACCAGATGGTACTGAAAGATAAATTATACAGTAGATAGTATTAGCAGTAGTAGTTGTATTTTCCAAGCTCTTTATTCTAATTTCCTGTTCCACCTTAAATGGTGGAGCAGTGTCATTTGAGAACCTCAACCAGTACTGGCAACTTCAGTACTGTGATATGTAGCCCCATTGTGTTAGAAAGCAATACTGATATAGTTTTATCTATGCATCCTTGTAGTCTAGGACATCCCAGAATAATAAGCCACTGGTGACTTGCAAAAATAGGTTTACTTAAGCATCTAAAATGTTTTACTGAAATACATTTATAGGTTTCACACATGGCGAAAGCAAGGACGGGCCTTATCGCTGTACCTGACTGACCCAACAGCCACAATTGTGGACATTCAGTGAGCAGTGATGCCCTCCATGAGTCATTCTGTTAGTGCCAGCACCATCGGCTGACGGCTGCACCACGCAGGACTACATGCACGCAGACCGCTACAATGACTGCCCTTAACACCACGTCAACATCACCAAACACAGCAATGGTGTCGTGCCAGCCTGTCATGGAGTGACTCAGAATGGCAGCGGCTCCCACTTTTGACTTGGTGGAGACGACGAACAAATCCGTTTCTGGTGCCTGTGCGTTACTGCATTTTGCTTCTCTTCCTGCTCCAGCCTGGCTCCACCACTCTCACACCTGCAGCTGATCTAGGACTCATTAGGACTCCCATTTATACCCCATTGTTTGCTTTGCCTGGTTGACAAGTCTCTGTGTTCCTTTCCAGATTTCTTAGCCGTGTTCCTGTGTTCTTGTGTTTCTGATCTTAATATCTAATCGTGTTCATGCTTCCTGGTTCTGACGCCTGCTTGGTATCTTGGTTTTGTGTTTATGGACTTGTCCCCTGCCTGTTCTGATTATGATTCCTGGACAACCCTCAATAAAACCCCTCCGCAACTTGCAGTCTGCCTCAACCTCCACAGTATGTTTGTATATCAAAGGTAAAAACAAAAGTTTCACAGAAGCGCTTTTTAACAGCCACGGATGCTCAAACCGCTGATTTAGCCGCTCCTCCCAAGCAGTTCCCCTCCAGAACTGTGTATGAAATACACTCTGCTCATGTTTTTCATTCGCAAAAGCAGAAAACACAAAACCGTAACAGCAAAGGCATCTCAGAAATGCTTAGCACTGCCAGCCATAATCAGCACATTATTGTTTTCTTGATGATGTATCTGTTGGCACATGAGCCCTCCCGATAATTTGCGGGAACTCCTGATTTCTGGAATCAAAAAGCAAAGAAAATTATTGTTTTGAAGTTGACTCCATTGGCTTCAACACTTGGAGTCAGTATCAGAGTTGATTCCAGCCAGTCTAAAAGGACAGTAGTGTGGACAGAAGTATGTGGGTACCACTCCTAATGACTGAGTTCAGGTGTTTCAGCCAGGTATACAGGTGTATAAAGAAAGCCATGCAGTCTCCATGGACAAACACTAGCAGTAGAATACGTCATAGTGCAGATCTCCGTGATTTTAATAGACGCATGGTCAGTCTGTCATAGGCCTTTGCCACAGGTCAGTTTGTTTCCCGTAAACGCTTTTACAGTGAAACGCGAGTATCTATTCAATTCAATTCAATTCAAGTTTGTCATTCTATCAGTACAGGGTTGTATAGTATAACGAAACACAGTCAGGCTCCTTCTCCAGTGCAGTTATAAGAATACATATGTATATAGTGTACAGTGCAAAGACAAATAAATATGTATCTGTACGTCAGAATGTGAATAATAGAACTGAGGTGCAGTTAGCATATGCAGGAGGCAAAAACAGCTTAGTGTAAGTGTACATGTAGGACAGTACAGTGTGTTGAGGTAGCAACACGCTGTGGAGGTGTGCAGTAAGTATGTGGTTGTAAACAGTGTAAGATATATAACCGTGTGCAGTGCAGGTAGGAGAATAGCAGCTCAATGTTCAGGTGAACAGCTAAACAGCTTACAGTACAGATGTAGAAGCAACAACAGCTCACATGCAAACCTCATAGAGCTGGGCTGCTGAGTTCTGAACCGCATAGCCCATAAAAATCATCTTTTCTCTCTCACTACAGAGCTCCAAACTGCTTATGAGAGCAACATCAGCACAACAACTGTGCATTGGGAGCTTCATGAATTAGGTTTCTATGGCAGAGCAGCTGCGCACCAGCCTAAGATCACTACGCACAATCCCAATTGTCAGCTGGAGCTGTGTAAAGCATGCCTCCACTGGACTGCTTCTATTTGAGAGGGAGATAGAGGTCATGCCTGCGTGTCTTCTGTACTGTTAGTAGGACTTTTGTTGTGTGCATCTGTCATTCACGCATGTCCAGTACTCCTGCTGAGCAAACGATCTTTGCTGACTGATTTCTCTAAATGGCAGTTTTGACAAACTATTAAGTTTTGTCGGCACTCTTATGGTGAGACTTGCGTGAAACATATCCAGTATGGAAGTGTCAAATTTGATCCACACGACAATACAGTTTCTAAATTGCCTTGTCATACATTCTTGCTTGACTGGCGTTTCCAGTGACACCCCATGCTAGAGTCAAGCAAACAGTGCAACTGGCTAGATATGAGCATTATTATATATTCCTGTTATTAATGCAGTCTAGTTATCTCTGATTCTGAAGTCTTGGTGTTATTTCCCAAAGTCATTTACCTGTACCAACATCTTGGCTGAGAAGGAATGGAGAAGGCCGTAACGCTTTCTATGAATCAGGTATCCATAATGCATTATAAATACATTCATGAAGATCCATAAAGCATTTCTAATGTGTTATACTGCTTGACATAAGCTTTTGTAATTAATTAACATTAATATTCATAACCACACACATACATTGGTATAACAGTGCATTATAAGGCTTCATAGCACAAAGAGATATAATATGTTAAAATGCATATGTATAGAGTTTTCCTGTTCTTAACATTATTATTGTATCATAAACCCTACATACATTCATTCCCATAATGCATTCATTCATAGAGCTGATCAATAACATCACTTTACTTAAAGTCTGTAAAGAAGGCTTATAAGTGATCATTAGATGTTGTGTGCACTTACAAGATCATTTTTCACTTTGAAGATACTGAGGAACATTAGAGAGTGGCCTCACTGTGGATCCTCTATAAAGCATTACGCATATTAACACTGGTTATTAAGCTTTATGATACCGGTTTCACCAATAATGTAAATAACAGGAAAACAACATAGATTATAATGCATTATGTCACTTTGGCCTATGAAGCCTTATACTGTTGTGTTCTCACAGTTTATGTGTGCGATTCTGAATGTTTATGCACAGTTACAAAGGCTTATGTCTAGTATAATAAAGCATTATAAAGACTTTATAGATCTTTATGAATGCACTTATAATGAATTATAGATACCTGATTCTTAGAAAGGGTTACTGAATGTGTTATATTAAACATCCAGCAAAACCTGAATCTAAAACATAGGATACTTGAAAACGCTGATCGGACCTAACTAAGAACTGTGTGGGCGTGGCTAATGAGCAGCTTGATCGATAGCTCCCTGTCCAACACTCCTAGCCTACTCTGCCCTTCATACAGAGCTAAAAATCATTATCTAGCTTTTATTTGATGGCAACTGGATAGAAAAACGTCATGACTGAAAGCACATGCGGATGAAACAACGCAAAACGCAAAGGAACAGAAAAGTTACCCCAGATTAGGACTGCCCAGTGTACATGGACAGCAGAGAAATATGGTGAACTATACTGGTCATTTACTGGTCAGTGGAACATTACTCAAAGGGTTTACTTAGTATAAGCAAAGACACCAGACCAAAAAGTCACCTTGTGTGTTTAAGGTGGTAGTAACTTCAGGCCCCATGCAGATGGCGCTGCACGACAATGATGGGGCTGTAAATACCTGCGGGGTGTGAGTGAGATGCTACAGTGCACCATGTGTGGAAAACGGCTCCAAAGCAGATGTTAATGATCGGCTAAATGTTTCTTGTATTTGGGCGTGCCAAAGACCATAGTGTGAGGGAAGTAGCTGAAAGTGTAGGGAAGCGTACGGTCATATGGTTCTACCAGCAGTCGCTAAAATCCCAGTCTACGGAGAATACTCCTCAGAATTGTGCCGGGGAAGGCATCCACCAAATCTGGCCCAACTGCACAATTCTTTGATGCCAAAGTGTCTGAACATTGATGTGGCCTACATCCAGAAACTTGTCCACTACATGCCAAATCCAATCGCAGCTGTTATTGGTGCTGGTGGAGGTATTATATGCTATTAGGTAAATTTTGGTTTTTGGTCCTGTGAGCTTATATGTACCATTTGCCTGGAAGAACAAGATTAACCTTATTGGGACGAAAACACAGATTTAGGTTCTCGGGGTCTTCAAACGTGCCTTAAAATATGGCCACACTGTCTTGACATGATATTTACAATAGATGTCTTTGTAGCTCAGTGCTGGATATGCAACAGGAAGCATTCACAATTGCCTCTGCGAGTCCTGGAATAGGGAATTCAACATTTTCATTACTCTGATAATATTTTCCCTGTAAAATAAGTCTGGGTTATAAGTCTCCACCCCCTTCTAAATTGGCACATTTGACAGAGATAAGGAGAACAACTACCAATTTCAGCAAATTGAAATAATTCAAAGACAAATAAGTTTTGCCAACCTTGCATTTAATACTTTACCTACCTTTCCTCTGCTAAGATAACAGGATTGAGTCTTCTCTTATACTGCTGGATGACATGGGATAAGAGATTATACTCTATTCAAAATCTCTCCAGATCCTTGTATGGCCCTGCAAAGACCTGACCGCTCAGTGTTCAGTGAAGCGTGTTTGTGTGGATTTGGAGGTAGGCTCTGGACCATTGCCCTGCTGCCAGTTCAAGCCATGACCCAGTCTTAGCCTCTTGGCAGAGGCAGCAGGATTTTGATCTAAAAATCTGATGGAGTTTGATTTCGGCTATCCTTTAGCAGATTCTCTTATGGTTCTGATTATAGATACGTGTGCAGTGGTTAATCTAAAGTAGTGGATTTTTCTATTGCTACCCATGGAACTGGGGAGGTTTCCGAAAACCGGTACACAGCAGCTTTAATCTGCGCTGCCCAATAGTGCTAACAGAAATTAGGGATATGAAGTCCTCCCCGTCATACAGGAGGTTAATTAAAGTGAGTCTAAGTCTTGGGTGCCTATTATTCCGAACAAAATGCATCATCATTTCTTTTAGTCTGGGAAAACAAATTAGGTGGAGGGTTTTGGAGGGACTGACTAAACAGAGATAAAGAAATCAGGGTACTACATTCATTCTACCAGTATTAACACGTCCAATAACAGATACAGGAAGGTATTTCCATTCCAAAGGCTCATAGTTCTCTGAAACTAATTTACCTGTGTCTGGTGTGATGTTTAATTACCAGGTAAGTAAGATGAGGTGAGGTGAGTTTGGAAGGGGGTAAAAAAAATAACAAGGGGATTGTTTCTCTCGGACTCCCTAGAATAAATGAAGAACGTTTGATTGGTTGCTGTTAACCTTACAGTCTGCAAAGTATGGCATAGAAATCTGGCCAAAAATATTATAATTAAAACAGTAAATTGTACTGTAAATGCAAACCTCTATTTCCCATTCCTTTTCTCTATTTCCCATTCGATTCGATATCTAAATTGATCTACATACAACATTTGCAATGTAATTGCACCATGAGTAACCATACATACAAAAATGCACATTAAACTCCATTTAAAACAGCTATTTGTCACTTTGTCTGGTCATAGTTCTGGTATTTAATGGCCATATCTGAAATATCAAAGCTAGTAGGGAAAAGAAAACCCAAGCTTCACTTTAGCTTTGCCTTTTCTTTATGAATTGCGTAATATGTGCCAAATCTAAAATCCAAATGCAGTGTTTACGCTGTTATGAAAATGTGTTTTTCACAGCAATAGCTGCATATCTGCAAAAATGAAAATGCATAAATCAACAGTAAAGTTTGTGATTTAGTTTTTGGCACAGATGCGTTAATACATATGCATACATGGAAATACAACTATCATATCCGCCTATGTTTATTTCTGTAACAATAGGGTGTAATAGCAATCGTTAAGGGGCGGCTTAGTGGGTGGCGCTGTCGTCTTCACTGGCTTCCGGTAGCTGCCCGCATCAAATGTAAAACTCTGATGCCTACAAGGCCAAGAGTGGACCAGCCCCTCCCTACCTTATGGAAATGGTTAAGAATCTGTCTGTACCTCAAGCCCCTTGAGCTTCAAGTACAGCTCGGCATGACGCACCATCCTTCAAAATTCATGGAAGACAAGCGTCCAGACTCTTCTCTGTCCTGGAGCCCAGATGGGGGAAAGAACTCCCATTGGCTGTCCAAACAGCAGACTCTCTCACGGTCTTCAAATGCAGACTGAAGACCATCTCTTTCTGAAGCACTTAACTGAGTCAGTACTAATAGATGTATGTACTGAAATGCTTTGTCTTGACGCGTACACTGAGCATAACCTTTCTTCCATCTAGGTCTGAGCACTGGGTTGGGGTTTCTAGGTAGAGCACTTCTGCTGTATTTAACTCTGTATTCTTCTTTCTATGTATCAGCACTGACCCTTGTTTGGCCAGTGTCTGAGCTCAAGGCCAGTTTTAGACCCTCATCTTCTTGTACTAGCTAGGAAACATACTCTGATGGAACACTAAGCACGGTTCTAAGTCGCTCTGGATAAGAGTGTCTGATAAATGCCTTAAATGTAAATGTAAATGTGTCCTTGTGTCTGTGTGACATGCAGTCAGGTGAACTAGAGATGCTAAATTGCCCTCTAAGTGTGTGTGTGTTTGTGTATGTTTGTCTTTGTGTCTACCCTGTGATGGACTGGCGGCCTGTCCAGGGCATATCCTGCCTTCTGCCAACCCCCTACCCCGTGACTCAGAAGGATTAAGCGGGTTAGAAGGTGAGTGAGAGAGAGTGAGCAATCATTTGGGGTTCTGTCATTAATTACCCGGACATGCTTTATGATGGGGATCAGCCTTTCTGTCTCATCCCGACTCGTTTCACTCCAAACCCAGCTCTGGTGTTTGTAGCCAAAAAGTTCTGGATGTCGTTTCATCTGACCATAGAGCCTGCTTCGTTTAATGGCATTCAGGCAGCGCTTTAATGACTGCAGATATTCTCACTTAGATATTTAAATATATTTAAAAACAGACAGAAACATGCCTTTTATAAGATCCTTGATTTGTTTGTTTAAATAGAGGGTTCTGACTACACAGTAGCTTCCGACGATATGACCAAAACTTAAAAAGGTGACAAAATGAGTGGAATACATAACGAGGGGCTACAGAAAGTTCTATATTCTCTCTATATTTCCACCATGTCCATCTCTCTAATTTCACACACGCATGTGCGATATCCTCGCACTGTGCATCACACTTTCTCTTGGAGAACATATACAAAACAGTTGACGTATCTGCTGCAGACGTTTATAGAAATATTAAGTCGTTGTTTCAGTGTCGTCCTAAACAAAAGTGCCTATTCACAGCGCTATTTTTGGATCCACATGTCATTTTTAGTAGGCCTTTCCAGTAAAGCCTTTTTTATAGTGGCCTCATACACGCAATCCCTATTATGCACTGGTGGAACAATAGCGATAGGGGAGTTTACACAACAAAACAAAAGTTGGCACATTCTTTATATCAGTTTTTTGTGGTTCCAGAGTTTGAGCTACAGCAAGGGCCTTGCACTGTGACAGGGGAGTTTGATCAGTCTGCAAGCCGGGGACTTTGACCGTGCCACAAGTCAGGGACTCCGCTCTGTGCCAGGTCGATTCTGACTGGGCGACAAGCTGGGGAACTGTGCACCATGACAGGGGAGTTTGAACAGCCTACATGCTGGGGACTTTTAACAGTGACAGTGGAGTTTGATCAGGCTGTGAGCTGGGGACTGTGCACCTTGACAGTGGAGTTTGACCAGGTCATGATCCAGGGACCTTGCATGATACCAGGGGAGTCTGATAAATCTGTGAGCTGGGGACTTGACAACAGAGTTTGATCCGGTCATAAGCCGGGGGCTTCACATCGTTACAGGGGAGTCTGGCCAGGCAGTAGAACAGGAAGTTCCCAGCACGATGCAAGCCAGGGACTCTCAGTGTGCACTTGAGAATAAAGGCACTTTACTCTCCCTTCAGTATTCTGTTTCAATTTGACTTATACCCATTAGCCATAACATTAAAGCCACCTCCTTGTATCTACACTCACTGTCCATTTTATCAGCTTCACTGACCGTATAGGAGCACTTTGTAGTTCTACAATTACAGACTGTAGTCCATCTGTTTCTCTGTAAACTTTGTTGCCCTGTTCTTTTAAAGTCAGGACCACCACAGAGCAGGTACTATGTGGGTGGTGAATCATTCTCAGCACTGCAGTGACACTGACGTGGTGGTGGTGTGTTAGTGTGTGTTGTGCTGGTGTGAGTGGATCAGACACAGCAGTGCTGCTGGAGTGTTTAAACACTGTGTCCACTCACTGTCCACTCTATTAGACACTCCTACCTTGCTGCTCCACCTTGTAGATGTACATTCAGAGACGATAGCTCATCTGCTGCTGCACAGTTTGTGTTGGTCATCCTCTAGTCCATCATCTGTGGTCACAGGACGCTGCCCACAGGACGGTGTAGACCGGATAGTTTTGGTTGGTGGACGATTCTCACTGCTGTGTCTGATCCATTCACACCAGCACAACGCACACTAACACACCACCACCACGTCAGTGTCACTGCAGTGCTGAGAATGATCCACCACCCACATAATACCTGCTCTGTGGTGGTCCTGTGGGGGTCCTGACCATTGAAGAACAGGGTAATAAAGTATAGAGAGAAACAGATGGACTACAGTTTGTAACTGTAGAACTACAAAGTGCTCCTATGTGGTCAGTGGAGCTGATAACATGGAGAAAGAGTGCAGAAACACTGAGGTGGTTTTAATGTCATGGCTGATCGGTGTAAATCTCTTAATTATTAATTTATCATTTGCATTAATTCAGAGATAATACTGAACTCTTTTTTCTCAGCAACAAAGTGGGCGATGACTAAAGACAAAAGGTCATAGACTGAAACTAACACGATTTGCATTGGAGACACCAACCCACCCTCATATACCCTCAATCCACGATGGTCCTTTACTGTTGCAAAGAACTGAGAGGCCCTAAAACCATTAAACTGGGGGTCATAAATAGAAGGCAGCTGATATCTCACATCATGTAGTTATTAGCACAGATAAAAGGACGCAAGTGAGACCTTCTCACTTCTCTTGTGAAACCTTCTTTCGCTCCGTATGAATGCAGTGAGAAATCGATGGTGCTCACTGAACTACCGTGCACTTGCATGTGTTCGTCAGAACATTTCCATGTGAGTGGGAAATGATTTCATCAGCCCTTATCAGCATATGGTAAGACCACCATCACTTCTAGGATCAGAGCTCTTTGAACATTTCAAACGGCATGTTTACGCAGATTAATAGGACATGTTTTTGTCTGGGGGGACTACAGTGCTGCTTCGGCATTACGGGGGGAACATGCTGTTTTATACTGTATATATCCAAATGTATCCTGATACCTCTTGTAAGTAGCTTAGGGTGCAGGTATTGCCATATCACCATAGAAAAGCATTGCCATTTGAACGTGAGCACACACGAGCCTACGGTTGCCATACCCAATTCCAAGCATACTGGAGGGAAATAAAGCCCCCCCCCCCCCAAGCACTGGAATGTGAAGAAGTGGAATTGTGTTCTCTGGAGTGATGGAGCTCCATCTAATACCTTGGATGAGTAGGCGTTATCAAGAACAGATCTGCATCTGCACCTGACCTCACTAATACTCTTGAGGCTGAATGATGAACATGTAGTGTAATGGCAAGTAAAACTGGGGCTGTTAGACGTGGTAATAAACTGTAGCATAAGCTGGAATTGCGAGGAACTGCTACACCAGGAGGCTATGTACTATACTCTCTAGACAGGGAGCAAGAGGAAGTCTAGCTGTTCACAACACAACTATTTTCAGGGTTTACATTCTGGAGGCTGTGGATTTGAAAAGGAAATGTTCTACCTTGCTTATAATTTTGTTTATTACAAGTATAGCACCCAGTATTAGTAAATTGCATATCCACCCCAATTTCCACTGGACTCCACTGGACCATCTCTACAGCTACGCTCACATCACAAGGCTCATTGCTCAGATCTGGTAGGTAAGTGACTCAAATCTGACATTAATGTGAACGAACCTGCATCCTGAAATGACCCGCATACGTGCATCCAAATCAGTAATGTCATGTCATTGAACCACATGCGTCACAAACAGCAAACTAACCAGCAGAATGAGCCTTTCCTGCCTAGATAATCCTCTCTGAGCAGTTCTCAGCTGTTCATTATTGGGGTGGGATGAAAAAAGGTCAGTTGTGTTGCATTTCCACCATTTACTGGTCCTACCTGCTGCTGCATTAACGCTAAATGGCACATGCATAGTGAAAAAACAGTGCATGCCCACAAATCACGTATAAATCTGATCTAGGACCACATATGAAAGTGACTTTGTAAGAATCAAATTTGATGTGTATCCACATAGCCCTGAAAAAAGAATCTGATCCGTGTCACATTTAGGCAAAAAATCTGATTTGAGTCACTTCAGCCTGGTGATGTAAACATAATCAACATGTTCCAATGTTATTGGGGTGTATCTAATAAATAAACCTTTTTTAATCATCAAACTGCCATCAAATAACATATCTCACACTGCCTTTCAGAGGTTCCTAATGGTGTCCTCCATCCCATGCAGCTTGAATATTCTCACACAGTTCCTGCAGGTGGTGCAGTAGGGGTGGAGATGGAGTGACACCAGGCCTTCTGGACATGTGACGCGTGCCGACAAACCGTTCATCTTGGCGCTGACCACAGTGCCTCCACACATGGATTCTTCGGTCGTCTCCACCAAGACAAAAGCGGGACTCGTCACTGAATGGACCGCTGCCATTCTGAGTCACTCCATGACAGTCTGGCACGACACCATTACAGTCTTTGGTGACGTTGACGTGATGTTAAGGACAGTCGTCAGAACAGTCTGCGTGCATTATGCAGCTCTCTGCTAATGGTGCTGGCACTAACAGGATGACTCATGGAGGGCATCACTGCTCGCTGAATGTCCACAATCGTGGTCAGTCAGGTACAGCAATACGGATCATCCTTGCTTACATCACTTGCTTGGCTGAGTGTAAAACTTCATTCAGTCTCACAATGTCAAACCAGCCCACCACGTTTCATTCCTGTGGGTTGATTCCTTCTGGGTGCAACTATTTGTGCATCTATTCTTATGACGGTGAGTGTATATGCACAGTACAATATATTAGCAACCACATGGGATACCACAGCAATGGCCTAGCAACATCAAAGTCCCCACCTGTGTAAAGGTCATTCACAAACCTTCTCCTTCTAGTTAGCTCTTTAGTACTTCAGGCATAAAGAATCCATGTATTCAATGACTGGGTGGATTTTTTTCATGGAGGAGAGCCACTGGCCCACGAGGCCGCTGAATATGTTTCCTGTTATACCACTAACATAGTGTTTTATGAAATTTACATATATATGAGGGTAAACTGGGGCATGTTACTGTCAAAGGACATGTGAAATGAGGTCCTAGTAGTTTCTGGACAAGTGTAGCTGAGTCATCTGTTAAGCTCAACCCTTGTCTCCGTGTAGTATGTATGTATTATGTATATATATACATATATATGTGTACTTTCATGAATCAGGCATGGGCTAGACGTTCCGGGCGCTCCATATCCAACATGTTTAAGTGGATTTTCCCTCCAAAGCCTGGTGGAATAAGCTTATGAAAGCATGTTTTATGAGTCCTTCCCTCTTCTAAGCCTTGTAATAACTTTGTAAAAATAGTTCTCCTTAGACTCCGGTGATGTAAGTGAATCGGATGATGTGAGGGTTTTTTTTTTGTTTTTTTACACCACCAAAGCTGCAGACAACAGCCTGGAGATCTCACCACACTGCTTCACAGTGTCCCACAGAAACGAGTGCCATCATTCTCTAAACGTATGTTAAAAGCCAATGCTGAAAAGGTCTACATGGATACAAACGTTATGGTACTGTTGCTTGCTTTTGGCTCCTTCTGAATGAATCTTTAAGCTTAGCTGTCAGTGTTGATTACGTGTTGAACCAGCCATTAGAAAGACGGTAAACTACAGCGCAGTGTTAACTAAGGTCATTTAATATGTAAAAAAAATAATGTGAAGACAAAGAGGTCAAAAGGGAATAAAAGAGAACATCTATGGCTGCCTCAAGTGCAGCCTCGGGCCACACAGCATCTGCAATATCAGTGTGGCACTATAGCACTCACCTCCCCCCCACCAGGCCTCTAACTACATCAGCATGAATGCGTACGATTCTGAACAAGGACAGCTCAGTCTCTTTACTCTGATATACGGTCCTGTTGTTATGGACAGACTGTTCAAATGATATAGAGGCCTTAAAGTTAGCTTTAAGTAGAGCTAGCATGCTTAGGCTATTAACTTTGACAAACGTTCTTCTTTTTTCTTGGAGTTTACTCTGAAACAGATAGATCTTACAGACAACAGACAAAAAAGACAAACACCATCACACCACATGTAGGATTAGCATACAGACGGCACTACAGTTGATAAGGACGCATGGCGGGCGCAGAGTTGCAAATCCACTTGAAGCAATCCCATTACAAACAAGAAGAAGAAGAAGAAGAAGAAGAAGAAAAGTGGTACATGGAAGATGGCAGATAAAATTGGGGTTGTTAGAAACGGCGGTGATAAAATGCAACAGCATATAAAAATGGCCAAAATAAAACATATTCTGACAGGTTTTATTTCCGTTCCTCTCCAGCTTGGAGGCTTGGAACTGTGAGGAACTGCTATACAGGTACACCAAGAGGTGATATGTGCTTTTTACTTGCTAGACAGGGAGCGAGAATCAGTATAGCTGTCTACAGCACCACTACTTCCAGTGTTTACATGTTTGGAGAGTGTAAAAGGCTGTGAATTTGAGCACTCTGTTGAGCGCTCTGCTGTTGGTTTCAATCATTTACTTAAGTTCTGTAAGTTGGTGAAACTCAGTCAGTTCTGTTGTTTCTTTGGAATTAAGTGAACTGTCAGAAGTGTTTGTTTGGTCAGTGTAATCTCTGTTGAGTAAAACTCAAACTCAAAGCATCTTTCCCATTGGCTCCTGGCCTCGTCTATTTGAATATTGTTTCATTTTGTTTGCTCTCCATCGTTGCCATGTCTTTTCGGCCCTGGCCTGGCTTCCACTGTGTGTGCTTCTTTCTTATACTCCGCATTTAACTGTCTAGCTATGTTGCAGTCGGCTGTAAGCGCAAGTTACCCTGCACCTTTCTACTGTTGTTCTATTGTCAGGAACAAAGAACTTGGCTCGACGCGCACAGAACTAAAAGTCAGATGAGTTTTATTAAACGATCTGGTAGTCAAACACAGCAACAAAGTACGACCAAACATAACAGGAGGGCCATGCAAGGTCAGAGTGGAGAGACAGGCAAAGGTCAGAACCAGGAGCATCAGACAACGAGGCAACCAAAATGAAAGGGGCAATCGAAGAGAGGAGTCAGGAGAACAGAAGGAGGTCAAAAACCAGAGAGGCAAGCAAACAGGCAACCAGAATAAGGGATAAGGCAAGAGAGGTAGTCAAAGGCAAAGAGGGAGTCAAGGCCAGAGTAGAACGAGTCGAATAGACCACTCAGTAGTGGAAACAAGGTTGGCAAAACTTCGAGGAGTAAGTGTGTGTGTGTGGTGTTTAAATGCAGCCTGTGGAAAGAGCCACAGGTGCGAGCAGTCAGTGTTCTGGAGAGGCGGGGAGTGGGAGTGAGGTATTATTGGATGACTGGGAACATGTGGGGGTGACGAAATGGGAAATGGAGTTCAGGGGATCGGCGGTGTCAGGGGAACCCTGCACTGTGACATCTATAAAAAGCTCAGTACTACTTTTGTAGATCTAATTTAAACTTAACTTCTTTTACTTTAATTAGTGGAACATAACCACATTCAGTTGAATATAAGCAATACATAAAGTGATCAGTTATTTAAAACTGATTTACAGTGATTTATTTGAATTGACATTGTGTACATATTACCCAAAAGAGCATCTTGAAAAGTTACTTAACACAGCTGAACCACTTGGCATACCATTTTTAAGCAACTCCAACATTCCATTTCTTTGAGAGAGTAGGAATATTTTTGCTTTGAGAATTATAGTTGGGTTTTTATGTATACATACGGGTCTTCTGTCCAATCTTGCTTTTTTGAATATTTTCTTATAACATTTGTGGCTGGTACACCCACCCTCTATTTCTGCTGGACGTTCTAACGGCTTGGTGGAGTTGGCGTGCATGGCCAAGGCCAAGCTCCAGTCGACACATGCAGCACTCTTGCTGGTTTCTATGGCGTGGTGGGTGGCAGAGAATGCAGAGAGCGGTCGAGCGAGTGCTGCTGCTGCTGTTGCCGCACTGATTAGTATAAGGAGTGGAACCACAAGGTTGAGGTAGATCTGCAGTGTTCGGTCTCTCTCTGGCCCCCTGGGGGAAGAGGGAGAATTGGCGTGTGTGTGTGTGTGTGTGTGTGTGCTCACTGGGACAATGAACACACTGTAGCACCTTATGTGTCGCGACTGCAAGGAGTGCCCAGGGACTTGGACTTTGTGGGGTCATGGCAATGCAGAGCAGCAAGCATGGAGCACGAGTAAGAGAGACTTGAAACATAAATAGATAGGGCTGTTAACTTGAAGACGTGTAGATGTGTTGCTTGTGCTATTCTGTGCTGGGCTTATTTGGCTGGTCAGTGTTGCACAGTGGTGCAGTTTTGTACTTAGTGTCAGGTTGAAGTGTGTGGTTGTTGATGACCTGCCTGCTGTCCCTGCTGTTCAAAAGCACTGAGCGGTAGGGATTTGCCAACTTCTTACCCCAACATATGTGGTATCACTGGAAAGTCCATGATATCCTCTTTAGGGTACTGTAAGAACCAGTCGTGTAACTCAAACAAGTACAATGACAGAAGCAAAAACAAGGTGCACACTACAGAGAACACAAGGGAATAGGCGGGGTTTCAGGAGGATATGTAAAAAAACAGGTTCCCAAATTAAGATTTCCAAAAACGCAGTAAAAAGCCCCAGAAAGCTTCACTACTAGCAAAAAGAGTGATTTTCATTTTCCATCTCAGCTCAATGAGATTTATTCATTCCACCAGTTTTCATGCAGAAAATACTTCACCAATCAATGAAAGCACACATAACTGCGGTGGTTTGCGGCAATTTCCAATCATGGTTTAGATAAAGGCTGGAAAGCAACCCTGGTTTGGGAGCAGCAATGTCTTAATGTTCTGATTTTTAATCAACCGTGCTAACGCTCTGAAATTGTTCTATTATTGCAAAATAGGTTTGGGCCCTTGCACTATTTAAGAAGAAGAAAGAAGACTTTTACTTCAATCTCTCTTTGGACGCTGTGAACAAATACAACAGCGGTTCAGCAGTCAAGCAACTAAAGCGCTGAAGTACTTTGCTGTACTTTGTGTTGTCTGGTCTTATCC
>CM067480.1:4182204-4216413 GCA_034552555.1 Semaprochilodus insignis
AGTCTGAGACAGTCAGTACAGAGGATGGAGCACCAGTCTGAGACAGTCAGTGATAGAACATGAAGTGATAAAAGTTACTGGTGATGTTGACGTGGTGTTAAGGGCAGCCATGGTGTTAGGTGGGTACATTTGATTTTTCACATAATTATTGAGTGAGTTTTGTAATTTGCCATTTAGTTGCTCACTCTTGACATGGTTCAAGCCAAGAGGCTCTAGTGGGGTTCTGACATTTATCATGCCAGTCTAATTACATCATTTACCTCAGCTTGTAATTGTTGGTGATAGAATATTCTTCAGTTAAATTCTTTTGTTTCTGAATGCAGTAAACTCTAAAAACTAAAAGCATTACTATGTTGGTATTTGTTATCTGGCCTTAAGCTTACTGGGTTAGCATTTGGATCCCTAGTCATTGTGGGTTTAATAATATAGTTTATAAATAAAGGATTGTGCGTATTCTGCTTTTGCTGTGGTACTGGTATAAATCAACCTAAATGTCGACACTGTGACAAATCTGTAAGGGAAATATTATTATTACATATAGGTAGTACTTACATATATACAGTAATACATATTCAGCATTTAATTATTACATCAAGTTCTCTTTACACATATTTACACATTTACAAACACATATATACAGGACATATTACTTATAGGTACCCACATATACAGTATATAAGATGCAAGACATATTAATACATACAAGGTTTTTACATTTTTACATGTTTGTGAGTGAAAGAGAGAGCGAGAGAGAGTGAGGGAGCGAGAGAGTAAGCGAGAATGATAGAGAGCACAGGCTTATCTGAGATGTGTGGTGTGAGGTTTGTGATACTGTGGTCTGGCAGGTCTGGGGGGCTATAGTGGACTCTGAATGGATGGACTAATCCCCACCCTGCTGATGGGCTGGAGTGAGGACTTTCAGTATGTCTGCAACTATGAAGGCTTGACACACATACACACACACACCTACCCCAACATTAACCTTACCCTGACATTAAATGATCGAAATGTAATGACTAACACTGTGGGAACCAGAATGTTTTGGCCACAGGTCAGTTTAGCACCTGGACTCTTTTACTACAGAGCCATGCTGTTGTAATATGTGCAGAGCATGTTTAGGCATTGTTTAGCTGAAATCAGCAAGACTTTCCCTGAAAAAGACACTGTCTGGATGGCAGCAATATGTTGGTCCGAAACCCGTATATGTCGTTCAGCATTAATGGTGCCTTCACAGGTCACCCATGCTATGTGCACTAATGCCCCCTTATAGCGTCAAGGATAATAATAATGATAATAGGTTACACTTCTATAGCGCCTTTCACATACCCAAGGACGCTTTGCAATACAAAAAAATAAAAATAAATAAATAAAATCATGAAGAATGAAAATGTTCTGAAAATAGATACGTTTTTAACTGGGCTTTAAAGATGGAAAGAGAGGGAGAAGAGCGAATAGATGAAGGTAAGGAGTTCCAGAGTGTGGGGGCAGCAACACTGAAGGACCTGCCACCTATAGAGGAAAGCCCAGACCAGAGACCAGAGTCAGAGGACCTTAGCTTGCAAGATGGAGCATAAGGATGTAAGAGGGTTGACAGATAGGTGGATGCTAGTCCGTGCAAGGCTTTAGGTCAAGGATGCCAGCTTATGAACTATGTGCTGAGTATATGCCTGATGGTCCTTCTCCTCTTTAGCCCAGAGGATGCAGCGTTTATGATTTCCAACAAGAATTTCAAATTTTATTTGGTACACCTTTAAACATCCCCTTAGTCCATCTCAAAGAAGCTCCGGCCCAGAGAAGGTGGCGGTGCTTCTGGATCTGTTTATATCTAAAGTCTTCTTTGCATGGTAGAGTTTTAACTTGCCTTTGTGGAGCAGTGATGAACTGTGTTCATAGGCGAGATGGTTTTGGGAAGTGTTCCTGGGCCCATGCAGTGATTTCAGTACGGCAGGATAATGTCTTGCTGTAATGCAGTGCTACCTGAGGGCCCAATCCAGTATTGGTTTTCAGCCTTGTCCCCTGCGTATAGAGATTTCACTGGATTCTCTGAAATGGTTAATGATACTATGTACACTAGATGATGAATTGTTCTTGAATTGACGGTGCAATCTTTCACAGAGTGGTGAACCTTACCATCTTTACTTCTGAAAGACTCCGCCTCTCTGGGATGCTCTTTTTTTATATCCATTCCATATTTTATACCCATTCATGTTACTCACTCGTTGCTAATTAACCAAATTAGTTGTGAGATGTTTTACCATTACCATTTTACCATTTACCAGTTGCCCCGTCTCAACGGTTTTGAAAGATGTAGCTGGCATTAAATTCAAAATGGTCATATATTTTTGAAAAAACAATACCATTTCTCAAAATTTGATATGTTGTCTTTGTATTATTCTCATTTAAATATAGGCTTTAAATGATTTGCATATTATTGCATTCTGGTATTTACTTATTATTTATGATTTTGTATTTACATCTTGTAGCGTATCCCAACCGTTTTGGAAATGGGCTTGTACAAAACAATATTAGCAAGGTAATGAAAGAAACTCAAGCCCACAGTTATGCAGTGCTCATATTCTCCAATGGCAGGAGATCGATTCTTAAAATATCTTCTTCCATTTTAAAACACTTTACTCACTGTATTAGGTTTAACCACAGGGACGCTTTTACCACTGATATGATAACTGTATTAATAATTCATAAGAGCCTGTTTTTCCAATACTGTCACACATGTAGGGTTGTCTTTTAGATTCTCTCTTTCTATGCCATTAGTCTGGGCTGGGAAGGTCTTGTTATGTCATCTAAACTTTAATGTTCACCTAACACAGAGCCTAACACAGTAAGGTCAGTGATGAAGAATAAATCATTCAGAAATGACCCACCACTAAAACCGAAACGGCACTGTGAAATTATTGAGGACAGGAAAGGAAAGGAAATGCAATGGATGGAAGGATGGAGGAAGGATGCACAGTACCAGTTTCGTTAATGAGTGAATTGCTTTATAATTATTTAAGGAAATTATTCATTTCAGATTGAAGGAAAACAGCAATTTGTGGTTAAACTTGATGACTTGATTAAAAAAATATAAGCATGAAAGCTCATTTCCTCTTTGAATCAGCAGTGATTAACTGACAGCTTGCATCATGGCAATGCATATTTTAAAACTCCCTATAAGAAAAAGAGCCTGAACATTAAACATAAGAAACATCTACAGTATATTTACCAGATACAGACCATCCTACTGAATTAGTTTCTACTGAAGTAGAATTAAGTTCAAACTGCACTGTTTTAAAAAGCGATTTAAAACAGTATTCAGACCTTAGATATTGATACAAAGATTATGTTTTGAACTATTTAAAACCAAGCCATTTTTAGTATTAAGTTCTACATATATAAAACCATCATTTATAGGGTGCAGGTGTGTCCCAAACTCCAACCCCTAATTTTACACTTGTCAAAATAATACTTGGAATACTTGGTTTTAAAATACTTGGTTTTAAAAGATGGTTTTCTGGTGATGAAGTTAAAGGTTTTATATTTATCATAACTGTTTCTTTAAAAAAAAAATTAACTATATACAAAACGTACTGTGCCGTGCTTTCATGTCACAACCAAACCACTAAAAGTTTTAGTCTGTAGGCGGAGTCTTGTGCCACATGGTGAGCAGTTAGATCTCATTGTTTTGTAGCAAGTGTGTCCCAGACAATTTTTCATATTTTCTGCAATAAAATAAACTCTTATACATATTACTGAAAAGTCTTAATTTTATATGTGCACTAATGTTGAAAGCTGTGTTTGCTAGTTGTGCACTGGCTAGAGTTCTGTGCAAAATGGGCCACAACTGCCACTACCAAAACTACTGTCACTACAGAAACGACTGGTGAAATGTATGACCACTGATATGATAACTGTACTAATAATTCATAAGAGCCTGTTTTTCCAATACTGTCACACATGTAGGGTTGTCTTTTAGATTCTCTCTCATTTCACGACTGGTGAAATGTATGACTGTTTTATTAGTAACAAAATGGAATGTTTGTAAAATTGTTAAACAATCACACTGAAACTGAAGTATCATTTTCACCAGCTTAAATTTAGGGGTTAAGGTTTAGGACAGACATCTCCAAATAGAAAGTACCATATTAATGATGATTTTGTATAGAAATAGCTTACTACCATCTGAATATGAATGTCTTGGGTTTTACGTTTAACTACATCATAACATAATCCTTGTAGATATCCAAGGTCTGAATACTTCATTATTTTATATACATAGATATTTTTTAAATGTGAAACTATTTTGAACTGATTTGGTAGAACAGTCCATATAATGATGGTCTACTGAAAGTTATATATTCTAAAGTTCCAGAGCTCATTACTAGCCCAAGGTAAAACAAACATAAATGCCGAGACCAGGCCAGTTTTGGCTCACTATGCCTCAGCAGTTCTCGAAAGCCTTCGCCCTCTACCATGTCCCCATGTTTAATTTCCTCATATCTCTGTGCCTCACACTTTTTCTTGGAGAACATGGACAAAACAATTGTGTCTGTCTTATTGCTTCAGGATGTTTACTTCGGATGTGGTACACAACTGTAGAGATTGATCTCTTTATAAGTTCTCCCTAACACCATTGTTTTTATATTTTATAGGCTTATGTAGCAGAACCAGCTGCCTATTGCACCCTAAAGCTTACAATTCAATAGTGTTCCTCGACTGGAGTGTTAAACTGCCTATTCATACAGAAACTGTTGTAAATTAAATTGAATTACATTTTTAGAAATTAAATACAAATAACACTGGAAAACAGTTATTAGTCATATACATTCCTTCTTTGCATGCTTTGTTATTGGTAATTCTGTTTTTATTATTTTGCATTTTTAAGAACTCTGACTACTTGATTAACCACCTAAACTGATCGGTACATCACCCATGTACCAATGCAATCAACAGTGACAGTCCTAGGCCAACCCACAGAACTGCACTGCGCTTCAGAGTCCAGAGGCCACACTAGTCTGTGCAAATCAAGAACACAGCTCTTCTCCATTAGGCAATTTTTTTATGTAAGCTTTAGAGAGAACACAGTGGCAGTGAATGTGGCTGGAGCACACTGTGTCCTGAAGTACTTGCACTGCTGATCTGTATTCTAACCCTTCGACCATTGAACGCTCTCAAATTACACCACTGTAGATATGACCTGAGACTTGTGTTACTGTACACCATAGAACTCGCAGCTTAGAGACAATAAACAAATTGCTTTGGGCTGAACAAGCCAAGAAATTGTTTTGGGTCATTTGGCATCTCTCGCACCGAGATGAAACATTCACTGCTGAAAGCCTGGTAGTCTTTGAAATGTTGGCTGTTTCAATAATTAAGCAATTTGTGAAGCCCCGTGTGAGCAAGAGGGCTTGATATCTAACTCGAGACGCTCGGTAAACTGCATTTACTGGAAGAATTCTTTTTGATATCGCACATTTGGCAAACCCCCTTTTCTTTGCCTTGACCCAGTTTTAACAACATAGATAGATTCAGTTTCTGAGTAGGAAATGTGGGATTGAATTTTAGTTGCCTGCCTAACCCAAATGCCTGTGTGATGCAAGGTTTGTGTTTTACTGTTGTTGAGAGAAAAACAACACGATATTCCCGCTCATTTAAACAGGGCTTGATCAACTCAAATCGTCTAATATGCTGATCTAGAACTGTTGGGTCCTGAAGGCAAAGTGAATGAGATAGTAAGAAAACAGAATGAATAGTAAGAAGTCATGTCTGGTAAAGATACAGTGCAGTGCATATGTACTGAAGCAGTGACTTCTTTGGCTCTTTATTTCAGAGCACTGGATTTAAAAATGTAATGACAGCTGTCAATTCAAACTGTCAGCTTTAATTGCAGCCCTTTTTACACATCTACTGATGCTGTGCGCTGCTGCTACAGTTCTTCTGTTCTACAAGTCCTCAGGTGGACTACTGTACAGGTCCTGTGGTGTTGTCGTTTGCACAGGGTTTCAGTTCTGAGTGAAGGGCAGGCCAGTCCAGCCATGCTGTTGTAACATATGCCTTGCTGTTGGCTTGCTGTTGTCATATCGCAATAGGCTTGGACCCACCTGGACGGTGTTTTCATAGATGTGGAGATTACCTACTAATACCCTCCCATACCAGAACAGACCTTAGACTTGACCCAGTGAACGTAACATCAATTATTTCCATAAACATCTAAATTTTTTTGGAGTCGAGACCTGCAACTGCCTTTTGGGCATGATAAGATTCCTGCTTGTTTGCTCTTCTGTCTCATTGCATATGTATACTGCCTTCCATAGACACTCTAACATTTTATCGGACTGCTGTTAGATTGGATTGCTGCCTTTTTTCGACACTGCAACAATTCAACAATTTCTGCAGTTATGCATAAGTTATGCAACGTTTCACCCAGAGTCGCATGAAATTTTGGCCGAGATCTTGTGTTGACGATGGGAGAGCGGAACCGCTCCGCAAAGTCTTCCCCGGCACATCCCGAAAATGATACAATGATACATAAACATCTAAAATAATTTTTTTTCCAACTTTTTTTTTCGCAACCGACTTTGCCATTTTGTCTAGACATAGAGACTTTTGATCAACTTTCATTTCTCTATTAGCTTTTTCGTTTTAGATTTGGCCATGAAATACCAGAATAACGACTAAAATGAAATGACCAATAGCTGTTTTAAATTTAGTTTTATTTTTGTCACAGATGGCTCCTGCTCATGTGAAAAATTAAATTGCAAATGAAGGTATTTTATTTCATTTTCAATTTTGGCAGGATATTCGCGCAGATGTTTGGAGAAAGAAATGGCAAAAAGAGCTTTGCATTTACATTTTATTGTTTCATTTTAATTTCTTTTTTGGCCGGATTTGGCTCCCATATGTATACTACCTTCCCAGACACTCTAATATTTCATTGGACTGCTGATAGACTTGATTGCTGCCTTTTTCGACATTACATAATTTCAACAAACTTATGCAACGTTTCATCCAGAGTCGTATTAAATTTTGATTGAGATCTTGTGTTGACGATGGGAGAGTGAGTGGACCCATTCTGCAAAGTCTTCTCTGGCACATCCCAAAGACTTTAAATGGGGTTAAGATCAGGACTCTGTGGTGACTAGTTGATATGTGAAAATGATTCTTCATGTACCTTGAAACACTCTTTTATAATCTGAGTGAAAGGATCTTGGCATTGTCATCCCGGAACATGCCTGTGTCATCAGGGAAGAAGAAAACTTTCAGTACATTCAGGTAGACAGCTGAAGCCACATAATGTTATTGAACCTCAAACTGACAGATCATACCAATGCCTCCAGAGGCTTGTACAGGGGGCCCTTCTAACCCTGGCGCTCCCATCGCTCTGAAATAGGGTCTATCTGGACCACATGATCTATTTCCATTGCTCTGGAGTCCAATCTTTATGCTATCTAGCCAGTTGACTTGTCCAAGAGTTTACATGATCTCCGATCAGGGTCATTCAAATTTTTCTTTCCCACATTTCGTCATGAAGCTGGTGGTTCTCCAATTCCAGTCAATTCCAGTCATTCCAGTCATCCTCAGTCTTCTTGATGCCCTACTCTACCTGTTTTAGAGCCTAAGCAGCTTTCTGGGGCAACTTTTGCCCTTTTCTTCTTCACTACTTGCCTTAATATTCACTGTAAGGATGTACCACCGGCGAAAGCAGTTCATGAACGAAGAACAATGTGCTTGTTTAACCTATGGATCAATACTGGGAGCTTTTTGGAGGGCGAATGGATGAGGATCAATAGAGGTTACCACTCTGTCAAGAGCTGGATCACAGTCTGACATAGAGTTGCTGTAACCAAAGACATAGAAATGCCCTCTATTAGCGGCTATACTCTGTGGTCGAGTTACACCACATATGGCCCTGTTATCTGAGTGGAGGATGCCACAGGTTTGGGTTTGTCGTTCGAGTCCTTGAAACACAATTAACCCGCAGGCAAACAAACAGGAGAAACCCTCGCAATAACACACAATAGGAATAGCTCTGGATGGCTGTCCTACGAGCTGTACAGGCATGTGATTGTTTCTTTGGAAGGCATGCGAGCATTCGCCTGGTATGATGAAGGTACCGAGACGTCGGCCTAATGAAGCAATACACATCCCACTAGCACTCAAATGCAATGCTGTTTGTCACCACATTAGAGGGTTCATGAATTATGCACATTCCAGGAACATTCCAACTAAATATTTTCTCAGACGTATAAATGAATAAACTCTTATTACAACAGCTGTCTTTCTGGAGAGCTGAGCTTTGAAGTCAGGGAAGCACTGGTTCCCACTGCTAGGCAGTGACAGTCACAGCATGAGGTCATGATAAAGCAGCACACCCTACATGTCGACATCTCTTTCTCAGGCTGTTTTGTTACCATGCTTCTAGATGTTATATAAAGAAGCCCCAAGACAGGGATTTTATCTCAGGTAAGGGGTGTAACACAAAGTGATCAAATCAGTGCAACACACAGCCTCAAGTAGCTTTAAATAAAAATGGCAAAAACATGAAATATGATTTAAAGAAATATGATAAATAATGAATAATAATTGCAATAAACAGTTTTTCCATCAAGGCACGTTTAGAGTAGGCTAACCATTGATTGCTGAAGGAGCAGAAGAACTTTCAGTGACCCAACATTGTTTTCAATATAATCATTAACGCATCAAAATTTGAGTTATAATGCTAATTGAATGATAATGCTAATTGCCATTAGCAGCTCAGTGTGATTTCCTGTGTTGTGTAAGTTTAGACATTTTTTGCCATTTGAGTTTGCACACCGGAATTTATCTTCTGCATTTAACCCATCCGTGAAGTGAAACACCCACATACAAACACTCTAGTGAAACACACACACACACACGGGCAGTGAGCACACTTGCCCAGAGTGGTGGGCAGCCCTATCCACGACACCCGGGAGCAGTTGGGGGTTAAGTGCCTTGCTCAAGAGCACTTCAGTCATTATTGTCGGTTCAGGAAATCAAACCGGCGACCCTCCAGTCACAAAGCTGGTTCCCTAACCTCCAGCCCACGACTGCCCCTAGCATCAAGTTAATGATGCCACACATTTGTTTTTATTACCAAGGCATTACTACCAAAGACACGGACACTGGAAGCACATAACACAGTAACATATTCAAAAAGCTTAACACTAAATATCAAAGGAGGAGCGGCCAGGCAATCTAGCAGTTAGCGATTTATGCTATGCTACCTTCTGACTCAGTTTAATATCACTACTTCCCCCTGATAAGCTGCTTTAGGCTGTCCAAATATCCTAATTATTCTTTTGATGCTGGAAACATTCCCTGATACAGACATTTAGGCTATCAAACTACCCTACTTGCAGATTTAACACTAGGCAGAAGTTGGTGTCCTATCCGTCACTTCTCATTGGAATTTACTTGGAATTGGTTTTACCTCAGATGGTGCTGCAGTTATTATAATGCATGAGGTGCCAGAATGTAGCTGCTGCACTATTTAAAGAGTGGAACAATCTGAACTAGGAGCTGATGGATAGGAAGCATTAGCGTGCCCACATTTGTGAACATCTCACACTTTCAACCATGACTGTAGAGCACAGAATGACACGTTAAGGTAGTCAAGGGCATAAATGCTTTTGTCACATTAACTAGTCCCACTGATCCAGTCTGGAACCAACCTTTTGGAAATGGCTGCTATGTAGACTGAACGAATGTTGCGTAAATAACGATAGCAGTACAGGTAGTCAGGTGTGCATACATTATATGTTTTGCAATGGATTTGAAAGGGCACAGCCAATTAGATTTTAGCAACAGTGTAACCGTCACGCCTCCAGACATGCCTACAGCATGGCACACTACTACTACTGCATACTACATGACCAGTGACCTCACATTTACCTCAGAGCTGTTATTACTGTATCCACTGTTTAGAGCTAGCCGCTGCTAACGCTGCTCAGTTCACCTGAAATACGTTTAGCCTAGCTGTTAGTTACCCTCGGCTATTTCATTCTAAAACTGATCCTCTAAAGTGAGTTCATCTTTTATTAATCCTCAGACCTGAATATTTTAACTTTCTGAGGCTCATTCTGATGAACACATACCACACTACAATCACTACACCCACATTTACCTCAGAGCTGTTATTACTGTATCCACTGTTTAGAGCTAGCCTCCGCTAAACACTGCTCAGTTCACCTGAAATACGTTTAGCCTAGCTGTTAGCTACCCTCGGCTATTTCACTCTAAAACTGAACCTCTAAAGCGAGTTCATTACTAATCTTCAGACCTGAATATTTTAACTTTCTGAGGCTCATTCTGATGAAAACACACCCCACTACAATCACTATACCCAAATTTATATTCTGAGTTGGCTGCGTTTATCTCCCCAGTGTTACCCGCCACCATTTTCTCTGGCTGAAGCAGGCTGAGAGCTGGTAAAGGCCGTGGTGCATGATGGGATGCAGTACACCATGAAGATAGCCCCCCCTGTATACTAGGAACTCTGACTGGAGTAGAACACCACTCAGGTATCTTCAGTGCACTACATATGTACAGTTTGGACACACAGCATACTACATACTACTATTAGGTGGTTTTAGTATGTGAGTAGTATGTACTATACCATTTTGAATACAGCCTCTGAACTACCAGAACCCCCTCCAGTCACATGCCTCTGTCACATGCTCCCCCTCGTCCAATCACAGACTTCTTCTGAGAAGCTTCTCACTGGAGTTCTGACTGTTGTCACCTGTTCCTTGTTACTCCTGTGTGTACTTAAACCCCTCAGTAGTTGGATCAGTTCTTTGCCAATTACTGCCATTGTGTCTTCATAGCGTACTTAACGGTCTCTTGTCTGTTGCTTTTCTGGTTTATGACTTGTTTATGTTTTTCGGTTTGCTTTTTGCTTTAGCCCTTTGTATTTGTTAGCCTGGTTTATCTGCCTAATCGACCCTTGCCATCAACAACTAACAAATCTGCCTTAACAAATTTGAAGTAGAAGAATGTAACCTAACAACATGGTAGATGAGCACAGAAACATAATTCACTGGCAGTCTGGCGTTTTAACTGGCTACATTAAAGCCTCTAGCCAGAAAAAGTGGACACGCTAGTCTTCTTGGCCTGGATCTCAATTTATAGATAATATTAGCCATTTAAATTGAAATCGCAATATTGGTCCGAAATTTGCCCAAACCGTTCAGCCCTACTTTATTGTATCTCATTCAAAAGTACTGCAGGCTAAAACAATCCCTTTAACTTCAACGGGTGGGAATGGGCGAGGCTAAACTGCTGTAGTCTGAATAGGATAGATATTATGTAACATCATGAAAAGAAATGAAAACAGAAAGGTTTTTTTTTGCAGATTATTTTCCATATATGGACTGTACAGATGATGTTCATATAAAGCTTTTATTAAAAAACAGTAATAAAAGTGATAATTGGCTTCTCGTGATATGAGCCTTTTAAACAGGGGAGCTACTGATGGTGTCTGAAGCTGTAGCAAGCTGTGAGGATATAGAGATAAGTGATTTGGTTCCACGAGGCAATCTCGCAGGCAGCAAGCTATTCAAAGGGACGTCAGCCGGGCCAACGGTCTGATTTTGACTAATGGAGCTTGTTCGAAACCGATTGGTGACAATCCTTTTGAAACATGGAGAGCCGGGACCGGTCCTCAAATTCATTGTCTGCTACTGAGCGCTCAATGGATTCGTGTGGCTTCTCAACTGACTGTCAATTTGTCGTTTAAAGCTGTGATATAAATTCATTTTTAATAGCTTTTCCTGTTGTGTTCTCTCAGCATTTGCTCTGTGTCTACTGATTCAAACTGTTCTCCTCACTGCATGGTTGAGATAGAGCAATAACATATTAACAAGGATGATAAAGCAATAGAAGTGTCAATAACACATTCATACAAAGACAAACAGTCTAATATTTATCGTTATGTCATAATCACTACCTACTGCTCCAGTATGGTCTCATCTTAGCAGGTAAGGGGAATATGGAGAGCCCTTGCTGGCTCACCTCGCACTCTGATGACAAGGCCATGCCTCATAGCAGCGCCTTCCTATAATTGATCTGCTTTTGTCTCCGCACGGTCTGGAGGGGAAGCAGGAGCACAGCCAGAGGGATAAAGGGCACTCGCTGTTATCTAAGCTTTGACCTCAAGTTCACATAACTCGGCAAACCTATGGAATTACTGTATTGCAGCGTCCTTTCCCCTTGACATGTTGATCGTGAACAGCCATTGTTTGTTTGTTTGTTTGTTTTCTATTCTTTGTGATTTCTTCTTGAACTCTGTCTGCTGGTCTGGGAGTCTGTTCCTATAATCAGTTGAGAACTGACTGAGAGACCTAGTCCGCTGACCAGAAACAGGACACTTTCCCCTGCAGTAGCAGAGTTTAACTAGGCTAAGATCTGGAGACTTTGCACAGTGACAAGCCGTGGACAGGCTGGGGACTCCACACCGTGACAGCAGAGTTCGATTAGGCAGTAAGCCAAGAACTTCACACCATGACAGAGCCTTTGGACTGGGCTCCATGCCTGGGACTTCATATCATGACAGAAGAGTTTGACTAGGCCATGAGCTGAGGACTTTGCACTGTGGTGGAGGATTTTGACTGGGCTGTGAGCTGGGGACTTTGCACTGTGGTGGAGGAGTTTGACTGGGCTGTGAGCTGGGGACTTTGCCCTGTGGTGGAGGAGTCTAATGTCATTAAAATTGATTACTTGCTTTGTTATTATTGCCCCAAACAAATAGGAATTCAAAATTAAAACAAATTTATAGTTTTTTTTCTTGGTGAGGACATTAAAGGGTTAAACTCTGTTACAAAGCATCAATATAGCATAGGCATAACATGGCATTTGCCATTTCAATGTTATGCAGGGGAGCTGCTATGGAAATGCTACCAAAAACTGTCAGCGCAAAGTTTGTAATAATAGATAGAATTAATAGGTATAATTATTTCACATATTTAAATTCAAGTTTGATGAATTTTCTTGAAATATGTAACAACAGTGACCCCCATCCGAGTACCATTTGGTAGGCTATATGCCTTACACCATGGTGCAATAGTGTCATTAGGTCAGACATTATTAAAACTATGAATAATGTCACCTGATGGACAGATGAACAGTGACCAAAATACATAAAGATACCACAGAATGCATTTATTTAGCATTTTAAGGTATGTGACTCGCCTTATCTGGTCCGCTCATGAATATTTTGATGAGCTCAGCTCTGATTGGTCGGGTTAGCAGCAACAAGCTGAAGCAGACACAGGCAGAACAGTAAAATGAACTATGAAAACGACGCACAGTAAATTTAAATTGTTACTCGCTATGAAACTTTCAATTTAAGACAGTTTGACTTCCACCATCAAAATGTGGATACAATTCAGCCAAACAACATCTTGACATTAAAGATGTCCAGAATCTTCTTAAAGATGTGGGCTCTTGCGGTGGCTTCCTGTTTGCAGACTTGCATTGCAAATTTTCCATTGCGCCTTAAATAGCGCTAAGGCTTTTATCATGTGGAACTGAACATTCGATTAAGAAGCTGGCGAATAGGAAGCTCATTTCAGCCTCATTTAACGATGAACATCAACCTTGCCCTTTCAGAACTCTTTGAAAAGGGTAAACTGAAAATGTCGGCATCCCCTTCATAGCCTGGAAAGTACATCTGTAAGCAGTCTGCTGGCACCCGTACAAGCTGTAGCATTTAAGGTGGAACAGAACATTCGATTAAGAACGTGGCGAATAGGAGCCCAGTTTCAGCCTTGTGTAAAGATCATCCATGCCCGATGAGAGACGAAATGCTGGTGTCCCTTTCACAGTCTGGAAAGGTCCATTTTTGCACGGTTTTGGTGGGCTGGAACTTGAGCTGGTGTATGTAGTTTTGGGGGCGTCATTTTGGGTGGAGCTAGCACTGTTACATAACATTCTAGGATTCAATGACTCGTTTTAACGCCCTCTTTTACAACAGGTTTGGGAAAACAGGACATATACCGTATGTAATATACAATGTGGAGGTAATGTAGGATCACCCAACCATTTCAAAAGTTCAGCTATGTTCATGCATATGCGGTCTTTCTATGTTTTGCATGAAATTAATTATGATTAATAAATCAATTAATGAATGACATTCTTTTTAAATTAGATGTTACTATTACTGTAACCATGGTAAACTGGTTACCCATAATAAGGAACAGGATGAATAATATCCCTGGGATTTGAACCCTCGTATGGACCAAGGCCCCCTGAGGAGGCTGGAAAATGGACAGTGGTATGAGCTACACTATATAAGTATTCACTCACCCATCCAAATCATTGACTTTAGGTGTTCCTGTCACTTCCATGGCCACAGGTGTATAAAACCAAGCACCTAGGCATGCAGACTGCTTCTACACACATTAGTGAGAGAATGGGTCGCTCTCAGGAGCTCAGTGAATTCCAGCATGGTACCGTGATAGGATGCCACCTGTGCAAGTCGTGAAATTTCCTCCCTACTGAATATTCCACAGTCAACTGTCAGTGGTATTCCAACAAAGTGGAAGCGATTGGGAATGACAGCAACTCAGCCACAAAGTGGTAGGCCACGTACAATGACAGAGCGGGGTCAGCAGATCCTGAGGGACATAGTGCACAGAGGTCGCCAGTCGCTACAGACCTCCGCACTTCATGTGGCCTTCAGATTAGCTCAGGAACAGTGAGGAAAGAGCTTCATGGAATGGGTTTCCATGGTCGAGCAGCTGCATCCAAGCCTTACATCACCAAGCGCAATGCAAAGCTTCGAATGCAGTGGCTAAAGTGCAGCCACTGGACTCTAGAGTGTTCTCTGGAGTGACGAATCACGCTTCTCCGTCTGGCAATCCGATGGAGGAGTCTGGGTTTGGCAGTTGCCAGGAGAACGATACTTGTCTGACTGCATTGTGCCAAGTGTAAAGTTTGGTGGAGGGGGGATTATGGTGTGAGGTTGTTTTTCAGGAGTTGGGAGTCCAGTGAAAGGAACTCTTAATGCTTCAGCAGACCAAGAGATTCTGGACAATTTCATGCTCCCAACTTTGTGGGAACAGTTTTGGGACGACCCCTTCCTGTTCCAACATGACTGCACACCAGTGCACAAAGCAAGGTCCATAAAGACATGGATGAGTGAGTTTGGTGTGGAAGAACCTGACTGAGTCCTGACCTCAACCTGATAGAACACCTTTGGGATGAATTAGAGTGGAGACTGCGAGCCAGACCTTCTCGCCCAACACCACTGTCTGACCTCACAAATGCACTTCTGGAAGAATGGTCTAAAATTCCCATAGACACATTCCTAAACCTTGTGGAAAGCCTTCCCAGAACAGTTGAAGCTGTTATAGCTGCAAAGGGTGGGCCGACACCATATTACACCCTATGGATTAAGAATGAGATGTCACTCAAGTTCATATGCGTGTGAAGGCAGACGAGCGAATACTTTTGGCAGTATAGTGTAGGTGGACCTGCTAACAGACCAGTCTATATGTCAGCCTACAGAATGATATCAACTCAAAAGTCACTCAAAGTCACATACAGCACAGAGGTACTAGTGGGCAGAAAGCTGAATGTCTCCTGCTCCACGGTGTCCTTGAATCAGGCCTACTATGAGCCCTCCGAGTCTAATTACCTCAGAGTGTCCATACTGTCCATATCACTCTCTCTCTCTCTTCTCGTTCTTTCTCTCTCTCGGCATCTCCGCTCTTTTTCCTCACTCTATATTTCTCCTCTCGACTCTTTTCTCCGTCCTCATTATTATTTCTTTCATTTCTTTCCTCAGCTAGTGTTGTCTATTCCTGAAGGAGCTGTTGATGTTGTTTATCACAACCACACTAATAACACGAGGCACTCGCTGTAGCAGAGGTAGAAGGTCACTTTGCTAAATGAGCAACACAAATGCATGTTTTGCTAATTAGTTAGGTGAATTAATGTTTAAATGAAGGCTCTAGAGATGTCATTTGCCGGCATAATTTAGCATGCTGAAATTGCATCCCTGCTCCCTGTTCATTTGTCAAAGACAAACAAGAACATGCGGTTTGCTACTCGGCGTATAGGTACCTTATTACTTCTTGATCATCTTAACAAAGTGTTGATGGCTTATGGCTGTCCCATTTAGATGGCTAGCTCCGCACTGGCTAATTTACCACATCAGTAAGTCTCGTCATGAGACTTCAATAGCAGTTAATGAGGCATGCTTTACAAGGCCTTAAAAGATCCCAAATGTATTCCTTCCGAACCGAGTTTAGCAACACGTATCTTGGGAAGGCTCATATATTAAAGGGCCCACATCACAGCAATCAGAATTTAGCATGTAGTACAAATGGGCAAATCTAATATTACATTAATATTACATCTAATATTACACCACCCCTCCCCCACCAAAATATTGCCTGTGGATGTTTTTCCACAGCTGAAATAAGAGTGGGACTTGATGTTCTCCCTTCCCTCAAAGTTGCTGTTTATTTGATAGGGACAGTTTTGGTGGTCTACCAGGTCTTGCAGAGAAACGGCTGAGCTTTCACTTATTTGACTTTCTCCTTTTGTAAGCAAGTGGATTATCTCACAATCCATATGGTCAGAACGCATGTGGACATCCCTCCTAATAATTGAGTTCAGGTGGTTCAGCCACCATGTTTGCTAGTAGGTATATAAAATCAAGCACATAGAAATGCATCGACGCAAAACTGGCAGTACAGCTCAGTGACTTCAAACGTGGCCCTGTTATAGAATCCGTAGTCAGTTCTGCTCTGCTATATGCCCCTTATTAACTGTAAGTGCTACTATTGTGAAATGGAAGCATCCAGGAGCAGCAACAGCCTTGAAGTGATAGACTGGCGGAAGTCACAGAGTGGGGCTATAATCATCATCAGTTGCATCGCTTACTATAGAGATCCAGACTGCCTCTGGAAACATCAGAAATAAGAGCTTCGTAAAAAGGGTTTCCACTGCCATGCGTGATGCCATGCGTCAGCCGCAGTGGTGCAAAGCAACTGGACTCCTACAGCAGTGGGAACGTCTTCTCTGGATTTGGCAGTCTGTTGGATGAATCTGGGATTGGTGGATGCCAGGAGAACAAAACCTGCCAGAGTGCCAAAAGTAATGTTTGGTGGAGGGGGTGTAATGATGGTACGGGGTTGTTTTCTTCCAGGTTTGGGCCCTTTAGTTCCAGTGAAGGGTGAAGTTAATGTCACAGCATACGAAAAACATTTTACACAGTTACATGCTTCCAATTTTGTGGCAGCGGTTTGGGGAAGACCCTTTCCTGTTCCAGCAAGACCTCGTGTGACCCTATGCACACGGTGAGCTCCATAAAGACATGGTTTGATGAGGGAATCTAGTGACCTAAACCACACTGAACACCTTGACGAATTGGGGATTGATGAATTGGAATGTCCACTGCAAGCCAACAGCGCTCTTCAGAATGAATGGGTAGGAATTCCCGTATATACAAATCAAGAGACTGGTACAGCTGCAACAGGTACCCAGATTACTGCCCATGGATTTGGAATGGGAAGTCTAACAAGCTCATATAGGTGCAGGTGTCCACATACTTTTGTCCGTGTGGTGTATTCAATATGGTGTACAGGAGATTACTAGGGCTGCATTTTAATAATTATTAAAAGGGGAATAATAAATATATATTTAAGCTCTAACTGGGCTATGACACAGGTTCACCGTTGAAGGAAGCTAAAGCTGTGAAGCTGAGAAACACGGGTGGAACGATGTCTCAGAAAAAGTCTGGAGGATTATTTTAGAACCTAAATTACAGATATTTTTATTTATTCGTTTACAGCTAAGATTATTTTTATTTAAAGATAAGTACAGTCACTTAATATGCCTGCCGATAAACGAGAAATAATTATTTCAGCGTGTAATATAATAATTAAACTGTTCAGATCTACCATTCTTCTTTTTATCTAAAACTAATTTAAATATTGACTAATTTGGTTTTATTTAGGAGTTCATTATTTATGAGAGATGAAAGACGAAGGGTCATCCTACTGAAGAAGCTGTTAAAAGTGAAATTATAAAGACAGGCTAGAAGCGCTAATTCTTAGCATAAATACGTGCTCGCTGCCCGACGCTACATTCTGTAATTAAATCAGGCTCCAGATCGTTCATCATATGCCACGTCTCTTTTAGTTCAAAAATATGATCCTGTGACTCTGCTGACTTTCTAAATGAGGACATCAGATCTGAACCGTATGCAGATTGATTTACTGATTACTAGATAATGTATATGGAGAAAAACATGAACGAATAGTCGAATCGTCGGCCAGGACGGGCGAATCCGATTCGACTGACAAAATTCTGAGTCGGGTACAGCCCTAGAGATTACATATCCTATGACATGGGTGGTCTCTGACTGTTGGACAGCACTGTACTGTATTGTGCCCCACTTTTTAAACCTGAATACGAGCTGCACCCTCACTTTGCCAGACATGTAAAAATCAGTAGATTTCTCTGCCCATTTACATACCAAACAATAAGCTATCATAAGGCAGAAAAAGGAACGTTTGCCCACAGCACACAAGCATTCGGCTGTACGTCACAAAATATAATGCTCAGTGTACAACAGCAGGCCAGTTATCTGAGCCAAGTTCCGCCCGACCTGCAAACGCCGGCTCTGGTGCCCCTTCTGCGCTGTGCCACGTATTAAGAATTAATGCGGCTCATCTGCCTATTGATTTGTTAGCCACGAATTAGTGGTCCAGCTTTGATGCCATTCTAATGCCACTGTATGGAAGATTCCAGATAAAATTATGGAGGCTTTGGCACATAAGCTTGTTATTTCAGGGGATTATTTTGGGCTGCAGCCGAACGATGGTTTTCATTTGTTTTCACACAGACTGGTTTACTTCCCTCCATTTTTCCATCTCTAGCTCATCTTTGATTTCATAGAGGCCCATTGAAAAGGAAATATCAGATAAGTTAAAAGCAAAACAAGGCGTACGTGTGCACCAGTGCGAGCAGTTATTCCTTAAAAATGTTCCTCTGAACGCTACAAATACATAATGAATGCGGTGTCAGTACAGTCAACACCACGCTTCCAGTTCGAATCACATATTGAGGCAGGGCCGCGAACCTGCTGTAAATGAGATTTTGATGATTGGATATAAGCTGATTATTAAAGTTCTGACAGGTGTGCTACGAGGTATTTCATATTCTATTTTAAGACAGAGGGGCTTGATACGAGTAACTGGAAGCTTGCGAGAGCCTATGTCAGGTTTCATTACATTTCCATTTCCAGGTTTAGTCTGCCCACACATGCCCTTCTTTTGACAGTGAGGTCTAATCAGAAAGAGACTAAAAAGTAGCACAGCGTCAGTGCCCCCACAGCTCCAGCAGACTTCCACTGAGTCACTTTCCAAATAGGACCATTACTTCAGGAGCATACCCACTGAAAGCACTTTAAGGACACTTGACAAGTGCACTTACTTTCAGCATGAAACCGACGACAGAGTTCCACCACACTTCACAAGTATGCGAGTTCTAAGACGGAACACTCAGGGTCAGATGTACTAAGCCTTTTTTGTCGTTTCCGGTTCAAAAGGACACGTTCTGCCTGCATTTCATTTTCCAATGTTAGCATACAAAAGTGGTCTATTTATGCGAAATGTGCACAGAGAAAATGCTAAACGACTTTCTTTCCCTCGCACGTATGCATGTGGAAAAATGTGGGAGGATCAAGCAGAGAAAGGCCGGGGATAACCAATACGCAGCTTGATATTGTAAGGTTCGGGCCAAATTAGGACGTGAGCAGACGAGGCTTATAAGGTTTACTGTAAAAGCACAATCCAAAGGTGTCCTCCAAAACATGCAAAAGGTCGGTAACAAGGCAAACATAACCATATAGGGCGATCCAGAAACAAAGTCAAAAACCAAAGCCAAAAATCAAGAACCAAAAGACACGATCAGGGAAAAAACCAAAGGCTCAGTAAGCAGTGAAAACCAGAGACGTTACTTCACAAAGACCAAAGCAACTCATATAGGCTATACCACAGGTGAAATCAATCAGTATTCGGGTGCGGCCGATCTGGGATAGGCTGCCGGCTGTGTGCAGGTGGTCACATGATTGCCAGAGGTATTCTGGGAAATGGGGTTCTCAGGCGTTAGAGCCTGTGCAGAGCCGGAGGGATGCGTGGCAGATATAGTAAAGTGAGCAGCAGGCAGTTGTGCATAGAATTGTCTGACTGTTTAAAACCGGACGTGAATTAGCACCAATATCTCAGTGGAATGTTAGAGTGAGACTTCTTTTAACAACAGTATTACATATTCAGGAGGAGCTAGATGCAGTCACAGGGATTGAACACATGCTAAACGAATATTTACACATCCCTATGGACAGGGATGTGGGATGTGGGAAAGGAACTTCAACACTAAACTTCTTATTTTGTCTTGTGCTTATTGGCGGCTGCACTATTGCCCTGGGCTTTTATCCTCCTGCTGTTCCTCGAAGGCAGTTGGTAGGCACTCATATGTGCAGTTTGTGTGTTTCGCTACGGCTTTAGTAGCCTTTCATTTCAGATGCCTTGTACCTTCTCAACTATGTATGTCTGGCCCTGAAAGTGTAATGCCTTAACCACATTTCACAGACCTCATCACTTAGAAAGGAAACTGTGAAAACTGTCTAGATATAACACTTCAAGAAGTCAGATCCCACTTCTCATTTCTTAAAAGCTTCCCTATTTAAGGCTTGGAGATATGGAGCTATCTCAGAAGAAGACATGTAATTGCATGTCATCCCTAGGAGAAGATTTTGTAATCAATCAATCAATCAATCAATATTTATCTGTATAGCGCTTTTTACAACTAATGTTGTCTCAAAGCAGCTTCACAATGTGGGTTGTAATGTGGGACCGCTTTCCCAAGCAGATGAATCTGAGGATTGAAAAGGAATTCAAAGGAATTCCCTCAAAACCGAATGAAGGATGTGTCTTCAGAGGATATGAGTGAATTATCTATTGTTGTCATCATATCTTCATCAGCCTGGTGTTGATTTAGCATTTGAGACCTAAACATCAAGCTGAACCATTTTTCTGAAAATTGATTTGTTATATTCGTGACACAGATTACAATTACGATGCTGAATAGAATAGGAACCTGCCATCTTACACTCATCATCAAAAGAACAGCTGCACCCAGAAGGAAGTGTGGGATTGCAGGGCTATTGGGAAGGAAGATAAAGATTACCAGGAACCATCAATTATTATAAATTTAGACTGACGACAAATCGTTCATCTTGGTGCTGACCACGGTGCCTCCACACACGGATTCTGTGGTCGTCCTCACCAAGACAAAAGCAGGACTCGTCACTGAAGGTGACCTGCTGCCATTCTGAGTCACTCCATGACAGTCTGGCACGACACCACTGTAGTCTTTGGTGACGTTGACGTGGTGTTAAGGACAGTCGTCGTAACGGTGTGTGTCCATGTATGGTGCAGCCGTCCGTCAATGGTGCTGGCACTAACAGGATGACTCACGAAGGGCATCACTGCCTGCTGAATGTCTGTGATCGTGGTTGTTAGGTCGGTCAGGTACCAGGAACCATCCTTGCTTACATCACATGCACAGCCGAGCATGAAACTTGAATCATTCACGTGTCTCACAAAGTCAAACCTACCCACCAAGTTTCATTCCTGTCAGTACAGCAGATCTGGGTGCAGCTATTTGTACAACCATTCTTTTGATGTCGAGTGTATAAACATTTTAATTTCTCTTCCACATAAAGTCTTTTGACACCTTAATCTGCAGCAATGAAGTAAATACCAGCATAATGCGGGAGTCTTCTTTCAAGTCTTACACAACAGATTGTTTTTTAGTGTTACGACAATTCTTATAAATCGCTGTGATGGTGGGAGAGGAGTGAATAAATATGCAAACTGGATGTGCATTTGTTTTGCTGTGGGCAGAGCAGTGTGTTGGAGTGGCTCAGTGGCCCAGGGCACTGCAGAGCAATGTGAAGCCTGCAGATAATCCTGCTGCATTCTGGAGACCTGACTGATCTTTATAGCTCTGCAGAACCAGACCACTGTCTAATACACACACACACACACACACACACACACACATATATACATATCCAATACACTCATAATCTCACACACATGGACTGTACTCACACTCCTAGGCACACACACCCTGTCTGACAGGTGATAATTAAAAACAATCTAGAATAAAGCCTCTTAGTAAGGTGTTGGTAGGTGTGTGACAGTATAGATTTTTTTCTTACCAGGGTGAAAATGCAACGTATTCCCACGGTTTGGCAGTTTACCGGCAACACCCCAACCCTACACCCCACTCCCTGAAGCAAACACCTAAGCGCTTAAAGTTGCTGCTGCAGTATTCTGATACAGCCATCTTTAAAGGTAAACCTGCTAAGCAAATCTAATTTCAAATATTGCATGAACCGCCATGTGCAGCAAGCAATACAGACGTGCATGGCCACGTGCTGCAACACCGGGTGGGGCCAACAGACAGGGTCATAGGCAAACGCCACTGTGTTACAGCAGCATTCATGCCATGTGCACCCTCTCAGGCCACTTCAACATTCAGACATCGGTCAAACAACGTCCAAACATTTAAAGCCATTATTTTTAATAAAGATCCGATGCCGGTGCTGGTGAATTCGGATTCCCCTTCCTGTGCATGCGTGTCATATGGACACTACAGTATTACACTCCCAATTTTGGTTGTTTCTGTGAGTAAATAATGCTAGATCTTTCATTTTCCATCCCAGTGAACACCGATACAGGACTTAATCTGCTCCTACTACAGAGAGCGTAGTAAACTATAGTAAACTGATGCCAAACGGAAATTATGATGGCAAAACAACGACGACAACAACGCAAAAAAAAAAAAAAGCCAGATTGTGGTAATGCAGTTATCGTCACAGTCACAGGGCCTTGGAATAGAGTCTGTTCAAGAGGGATGGAACACAATCCTTCCAGAGATTCCCTTAGTTGGTGTTTTGATAATGGTGCTGGAATGCTCTGGCAAAGAAACTGGTCCAAAATTTATCTTTGGGTGTTCAACTGGGTTACATCATACTCATCAAACTGGTCTCGTGCCTTGTGGATGGGGGTCATCCTGAAAGAGACCACTGCCTTCAGAACAGAAGTCATCATAGAATAAAGGTCTGAATAAGTTTGTATTGATTTGCTTCCTTCTACGATGGTTGGCAAAAAGACCTCCACAGCACCAGAGCCTCCATCCAGGCCTGTACCATGCACTCATGCACTTGCCCACTTGTGCCAAATACGGTCATGACTCATTTGACCACAGCACTGTTTTTGGACCACTGAACTCTGTCTTTGTAATTGCTGAGATTGTGATTATGTGCTGCAGCCCTAATACAGTTTCCCTCTCTATGCGGTTGTGGATGGTCGGATCACATTCTGCATTCTCAGTGACCTAAGGAAAAGTCAGGCCTCTGTTTTTCCCTACATCACACCAATGCTGGTCACTGGACGAGTGTTTTTCACTACACTTTCTTATCAGGTTTACTGCAGCCTCGGTGCCCGAACAACTTTGCTGGGCAGGCTTTCAGCTCTATGCGGGGCACACTGTGGGTCGCCCTGAAGCAGTTACAACAATCAAATTGCTGTGATTTGAGTTTTGAATGGTGCTGTGAAGTACCAGTAATATCACAGAGCCAAGCTGCACCGCACCTTAAAAGACATAAGAAATCAAACATACAGCGGAACCCATGGGCAGCCCTGCGACTGAAAACAACCTACATCGACAAAATACTGCAGGTTTCTACAGAGGAAACCGTACTGAGCTACGGTAAAGTCCACAATACAACACAATAACAACACAAACGTTAGCCGGGCTCAGGATTTAGACATACTTTACAGTCATTAGCACATAAGGTTATCACTTGACCTATAAACAAGCCCAGGATGATCCCAATTTTGGCAGCATTCAGTCGGGGACTAAGTCAGACATACAATAGCAAGTATCATTCACATTGTGCCATTTAGCCTTCATAATAACAATTTAAGCTAACTTTGGCTAAATATAAGATTACTTTGTGGATCTACATGAACAGAAACCTCTCAGAAGAGCTCAAATCTGTGGTGCTGACTAGAGTTGAATCTCAATGTCCAATTAGGGATGCAAAGAAATGACATTTTTTGGCCAAAATCAAAACCGAACAAAATGAAAATTTTCCCACTTTTTCATCATTGCATAAATTAAATAAGCTAAATCCCAGATAGCAAACAGATGTGGGCCACATCTGCCAAAGATATGCCACTGCTGGCCCACTGTCGGCACTGGTAATCTGCTGTGAGCCAAAGGTGGCCCACATATTTACAACATGCATTTGACCCACCTGTCCCAAAACAGATCTGGTACAGATACAGCGGAGTTGCCTACTCTTGGCTGAGGCGTGGCCCTAATATGGTTTATACGTGGCCCACATCTTGCTGTTTTTTGATCCCCCTCCAGGCAGATACGGACCTGGGGTCACCTTAAGGCTGACTAACCCCAGCCATTCCCCCAACACCCATGCGGGCGTCACTAGCCATTATTTACGGATGTCATAGATCTACATACAGATATCACTTCAGTCAATGTTCCTATTGACACATTAGCCAGTCATGGAGTCTTTGTGATTGAAGCTCCTTACTGTGAAAAGGAAAGATAGCAAAAAGAAGAACATCTGCCATCTGCAAATCATTTTGCTGACCTAGTCTAGACCTCAACAACACTAAATGTGTTAATGTGTTTGAGATTATTGGGATCATGAAAAGTAGAAAGTCAAAATGACAAAAGATCTTAGAAGTTAGTTAAGTTAGTTAGTTAGTTAGTTAGTTAGGTCTTGGAAGGTCTTCAAGGAGTGGTAAAATATCCTTGCAGATTTCCTTGACAAAGTGAAAGCCAGAAAACAAAACTGGAAACTCTAATAAAAGAATGCACACACTTAATACTGAAGAGTGTGTATTAGTATTAGTTGGTTAGTTAATAGCTAATATTAATTAGTTAGTTAACAAAAGTTAACATGAGCATGTCTTCTATGATTTCCTGCTCTGAATAATAACTTTCTGGTTGATTGGACTGGAAAATAAAATGAACTAGGGGTGGTCTTTGACTTTTGCACAGTACTGTATATGAGCAGGATGTTCCAGGCACACAAATACACACATAGCTTCACAGCCACACACACACGCTCCCCCACACCACCCACGCAGACCACATAAATCATCTCAGGATAAAGCATCAGTGGCCAATTGAGAGCATGACGCATGACACCACTGCTTGCGCATCTGGTGTCGGCTCCCATTCCCATTCGCCACCACTGTGTTACAGGCTCAGCCTCATGAGTGATGTATGTGTATGTGTGTGTGTGTGTGTCTATGTCTGTGTGGAAAAGCCCACTAGGACACTGTTTCCCCATTCTGCTCCGGTTCCTCCTTACCTCATTACACAAATCCATCCCTTAGCTAACAGCCTCCTCTCTCCTGACAGCTTGACAAGTCACGATGCCACCACAGAAGAATTTCCTCATTCCGAGCCTCAGCTCCCAGCCTGTGACATGAAACGCTGCTTACAGTAAATATCACTGACCCGAAAGCATTATAGAATGAGCTCTAAACAGGAGCTCTCATAAATGAAGCCAGAAGATCAGAACAGAAACGTGAGGATGCGCTGATATTATTTTCCAAACATGAAAACCAATAATTAATACTTCACTGTGGTCAGTACTGATACTAAGGGTGAAACACACATACACATATTTTCAGGATTGTGATGATTGTAATCCTGGTTTGATTCGGTTTTTGACATGGTACACATGTCCAACAGATATTTGCTGATATCAGATTCCACCCTTCATTTATTTAAAGTCATATTGTAAATTTTGGTTATTTGGTGATCTCTCTGGTGGAATTACATGAAATGTGTGAATATTCTGTAGCATGGCTTCAGACATCTGGATGAATCTATTTATGATGAAAAACATGTCTTCCAAAAACATCAAGGTGAACCTTCTTTTTGAGGCTGGGTTTGACCATGTACATAAGTACGAGGTAGGTTGAGAAACTGCCAACTCAATGCCTTCGACTTTTAAATTGTTATTACAGGGTTTACAAGCAACAGGGCGACTGGGCAACGTGTACGCAACACAAGCTTACCATATTTTAGCCTTTTTTCTTTTCTTATAAAAAATATATAATCTTTGGTTGCTTTGAATATATATATATATATTTTTTCTTTTTACTGTCACTGAAAACTAAAATAATACCTTTGCTGGAAATGAAGTAAACGTAGTTTGGGTCTCTGACTTCTTTACAGTATTCTGGAGTGCAAAAATGTTTAAGCAATGCTGGGCAATGCTAAAATGTCTGCATTTCATTCAATTCACTCCAACTGAAACCTTACAAATAAATGTTTTGGATCGAGTCCCAGTTTGTACACTTTACAGATATTCATGTGCGAGCATTGGCAGATATGCTCCTGAAAAATACTGGATATAGACACGAGCCCATATTCCCTATAATATAATACTCTATTTATCAAAAAACTCCTGATTCTAAAAAGCTAATAACGTACTACACCGATTGATTTTGGTCAGATAAACAACAGCAGCAGCCAGTTGCATCAGCTGAACCAAGTTCCATTGTAAGCTGGGGTGCAAAGTCCGTCCTAACTCTTACATTGAGAGCAGTCAGTTAAAAACAAGCGACACAGATTTTTGGTTGGCTGCAATTTTTTTGAAACATCGTCACTTTGGCCAAAAATATAAATCTACATCATATTATCTAAAAGATAAATAATATTCTAATTCTATATGTCATCAAGCATGTAGTTGGTGTCAGCATTGGACTGTGGAGAAATCTGAACAAAATCAGAGTAACAGGAATCACTGAGCTAAAATCCAGCTCTCTTTTTCAGATTCCTTAAGCTGTTTGAGGAACCATCTATGCTGGTTATATGACCACTTGAATAATCGATCCGATCCGATTATAATCCGATTTTTGAAGTGCATATAAATGCATTCATTGACAGTACAGTGTTTACTCTTCAGCACCTGGATGCATATTGGTCTGCCAGAGATGTTTCTACCGGGAGTATAAGGATACACAATAACCACAAATTAATCTCAAATCAGTATTCACTTGATAATTCAAGGAAAAAAAAGATTTTTTTATTGCACAGCTTACTAATGAACATGCTGATATGATACTGTAAGTTGCTGAATGGTGGTTGAGGTGTATAAGAACAGATAAGACCACTACCCATCAGGATACTACCACACCATGTGGGAGATTGAGGGGTTTGATTCCCAGTCTGGGTGGCTATGCTGCACTACAGCCCAATAAGAGTCCTTGGGCAAGACTCCAAACACTACACTAGCCTACCTGTAATATGATTAAACCTGTAAGTCGCTTTGGATAAGAGTGTTTAAATGCTGAATGGTGCTGGTTATTTGCAAACTTCAGTGTCGAGAAAATACCACCTCCATGATGCATCGTCACATCTCCACAACTTTCACTGTCCTAGTTCTGCCTTGCCATATCACAATGCCACGATTCTAGTTCCTACAATTCCTTCAGTGTGTGCACAAGCTAAAAAATACAACACTTAATTATCACTTTATTATTATCTACTAATAATTGTTAAATAATGATTTTCCCATTTATCAACAAGTAGCATATCAGCCACCGCTATAGGGTGCACCCTTACAAATGAGTAGTAATTACCCTTTTAGTGTTTTATTAAAATTTGAAAAATATGAAAAATGATACCCCATTGATCCATGAGGACCAAGCTTCAAATTGCTGTTACTGTTTCCCCTCAAAAATACCATAATCCATATAAGTAAGGAATGCAATCCAGCCAGCTGAAACATCTCCAGCCTGAAGTAAATCAATAACTCACGGCTACATGGGACGATAAACCACAGAAATGACTACACCTGCACTGCTGAAATGAATATGACCCAGAACGACTCAAAAAGTCAATACTGTATATAGATGTATCTGGAGCCTCTCATCTCCAGAGCCTGAAAGCACGCCATGGTGGGAGGATTCTCCTCGAAATATGGTGGCTTGAGATTTCTGCACCGGTCAGGGATGACAAAGCCTCGGCAATTCTTCTGAGATTTGTGCAGGACGAAGCACAGCTGCAATAAAATACTGTAACCATGGAAACTGAGGAGATGCTTCATGAATGGCTAATTAACAGCTGGCTCTGGTGACCTGGGATTCTCTCTTGGCGACCAACATGCTGTCCAACCGACCTCCAAACCAGAGGTCAGAGGGCTTCTCGGTTTCCAGTTTCCAGTTTCCAATGACTGCACTACTAAGAAGCCGTGTGCGTTTACTGGTCTACAAAATGAATGGCATTAACTACATTTACACAGGCACCAAAAACTGTTCCGTATCACTTTAAAAGCTTTATTAGCTCTTGCCTGTTTGTATAGTACTGATGTGGATTTGGGTTGCATTTGGTGTCACAGGGCCGTAAAACTGCTGTTCTAACTCTGATGAAACTAAAGTGGCACAGTCTTATGCAATACACAAGAGTTGTCCAGGAGTTTCTGTAATATGTTGTGGCACCTTCTTGCATCGCGTGTGTGTGGTAACAGCTTAATGACACCAAAACCAAACATGAGTTATAAGTAGGTAATAAGTAGGTAATGATATGGTAATTTTATGGTAACAATTTTTATTTAATCATTAATTAAATGCCAATTGCCTAGCTGTTACTAAATAATAAATCAGAAATTGTAGTGAGTGTTAACAAGGCCGTTATGAAATGATAAAATTATGGTAACAATTTGTACTTACCTAAAAATTACCTGCTTATTTTATACTTCTTAATGTGTAATATGTGAGCAACTGTAGTGGTAACAAGGCAGTAATGTAGTAGAAACATGATGGTAACAAATACTTTTCTAAATATATATATATATCTTCTAGTCATTAATAAATGAAAAGATAATCACTGTATCAGTATTTAATAATAAAATGATAAAAACAGCCATAACAAGATTTATTTACTTAAAATGACCTGCTTATTTTATAGTTCTTACTGAACAATAACAGAGAATAATAATTGAGGGCACGTATATAATATATAATGTTAGAGTTATTAACTCAAAACCAGTGAAGTAGTTCTGCTGTATGTAAAATACTAATTCACTTGTTTCTGTTTGATTTCTGACCTGTTATGTATTTAAATGGTCAGACAGTCAGTCGGTGTGATGTTACAGGCAGTAATTACAGTGGAACTAAATGGTTTTAGAGCCGTAAACAGCAAACATACTTATTTCCATCTTGTTTCTTAATTACTACACCTCCATCAGGTCATAACACCAGTTCAACATGGTCTTCTGCTTCACATGTAGGCCCACCTATAGACAAGTACTGTTACCCAGGAATAGATAAGACCATGACTATCTCTGCTCACTTATTCTATATAAAGAACTATATATATATATATATATATATATATATATAAGTAAGCCGGTAATTTTTGAGCAAGTACAACTTGTTACCATTATGTCACCATTTCATAATGGACTTGTTAACACTCATTACAATTTCTGATTTATTATTTAGTAACAACTAGGAAATTGGCATTTAATTAATGATTTAATACAATTTGTTACCATAAAATTACCATATCATTACCTACTTATTACCCATATGTGAGGTAAGGTGCTGCCAACCAATCCCTGTCCTGGCTCTGTCTTGACATCATTCAAGCTTGGCATTGTCTCCATCTCGAAAGCCTCTGGGCTCAGTCTTGTTTCAGCTTAGGGGTCTCATAAATTGTTCCCGATGCTTCCATATGAGGAAAATGAAATCTTTACTTTTTGTTATTACTGAATATCAACAGAACTTTAATACCAAATAAAACAGGCCTTTCCCTACACGAGGTGCAGTGCCCTGCAATGGACTGGTGGCCTGTCCAGGGTGCTTCCTGCCTTCTGCCCAGTGAGTGCTGGGATAGGCTCCAGCACCCCCCAAGACCCAGAGTACAGTACTCACATCGCAGGACGTGGAATGTTTAGTAAGGCAAATTAAATGAAATTAAATGACAGCTTTTACTGCCTGATACAAAAGGAAAACTCTTATTCAAGGCTTCTCAGGTACACAGAGGAGAAGAGTCACAGCGCTCACCTGCTTTTGTGCTCGGTGCACTGAAACCAATTAAAGAGCATTAAAATATGGTTCACACTCACAAGAGTGTTAAAAAGTATTTTCTCAGCTTTCTATCAATTTTTTTTTTTTCACCCCTCAATCTTTTTACAATGAATAATGTTTTATAAATATTGATGTTCAAGACACCTGGTGAAAACTCCTGAATATTTTTTACATATCACAATATATATCTCAGGGAAACAAAGTTTTTTTCAATATCGTGCAGATCTTTTGCAATATATATATATTACAAAAGCCTTAAATATATATATGTAAGGCTTGGATGCAGCTGCTCGGCCATGGAAACCCATTCCATGAAGCTCTCTACGCACTGTTATTGAGCTAATCTGAAGGCCACATGAAATTTGGAGGTCTGTAGCGATTGACCCTCCAGAAAGTTGGTGACCTCTAGGCACTATGTGCCTCAGCATCATGGACTATCACTATCACTATCACGGTACCGTGCTGGAATTCACTGAGCTCCTGAGAGCGACCCATTCTTTCACTAATATCTGTAGAAGCAGTCTGCATGACTCGTGTAACCAAACAAAACAATCTGCTTTTAAAACTCCCCAAAGTGATGTAAACATGCCATCAAATTTGGAGTAAGAGTATGTTGACCAAAAATAATGACATTCATAAGTTAATGAATATTGTGTGTCAGTATTAAACGTCAAATATTATAGCATTTTTTTTTACTGTTTTCAATTTAAAATAGAATTTAATAATCACTCTTTCCTGACATTGTACATAGTGTCCCAAATTTTCCCCCCCTTACTCTTTGTGTTTTCATATTCTGAAAAAAAAATCGGAATCTGGTCTCAGTCTCATTCCAGCTAGAATTTGGTTCCCAGAGTGTTCTTTCTAAAGGTTCTCTAGGGGAACGTTCTCTAAAAACATGTTGTCATCTCAGGTTTCAGTAACACAAAACATTTTCCGAACGTTGTGCCGGGAATGTTCTTTATTTATCAGGTAACATAATTTGTGGCCCTGACAGCATCCTCAAAACATTCTCCGAACGTTGCAGTTAAAACGTTAACATCTAATCTTATAGGAACATTATCTGAAACTATAAACATCTTTAAAACGTTCTTTGAACATTAGATTGAAACATTTCTTTCAAACTTTATTAGAACTTGTAGGGAACGTTAGCCAGAGTTCTGGGAATGTTCCCTGTTAGCTAAAATCACTCCTGGTATGCAGTCCTAACAGTCTTAGTCTTAAATTAGACTTGTCTAAGGATGTCCAGCTCTTGGTCTTGACCCGGACTCGACCTGGACTACAAAACTATGACAAAAAGGGTCCCTCATGATTTTTCAGGAATCAGCATCATTAGATTAGATGACTGAGTCGTATGAATATATGAATATCAGCAAGGAAACTCCTACATGCCAACTACAGTGCATCATGAGGAGGATGACTCATATGGTAGCTTAGTCACACTACGTTTATAGGCATGTAAACGAGACTATAAATGTTCTAGACTCATGTAACCATCTTGTTTTGGTACAGTTTCTTAGACTTAGAACTTAAAGCCATTCACCCTCCTGCGATCTAGTCCAGTGTAAGCTTATATTGGAAAACAGTTTGTCTGTTTTATATGCTCTTTATTTCACATGCTGAGCAGTTGTATGATCTGAATTTACCCGCTGTGCCTGACCTATCGCACCAGATGGACACCCAGATGGATCTCACAGCGTTCAATGGGTCCTTAAGCTTGTGCTTCTGCCGGCGCGTCATGCAAAAGTCTATGATTATCCTACACAGGCATGGGCCATTTGTTTGTCCTGAAACAACATATCTGATGCTCCAGATGACAACTAAAAGCCAATGACACTGAAGAATCTATCTGGGCTATTTGTTTCATCCGTCTGGGTCCTTTAATGTGTATCCTATCATTCTCACTCATGGGCTTTCATTTTCATGAAAATGTCCAAAACCAAGAACACCACTCTGGAGGTGTCTATTAGCGACAGCAGCTCAGACACGAAATGCTAGACTAAGTGGTCGGGTCGGGGCTCTTAGCTCCAAGGATAAAGAATGACGACGTTACAGCATTCATCAATTACATGCTTTCAACTTTGTAGCAGCGGCATGGTTGTTTGATGACATGGTTTGATGTGTGACACCTTCGGGATGAATTGGAACACCAGTTGGGAGCCAGGCTTTCTCGTCCAACACCAGTACCTGACCTCACAAAATGCTCTTTTGACTGAACAGGGACTAAATCCCACAGATACACTCCAAACTCTTGTGGAAGGCTTTCCAAAAAGAGTGTTATGGCTGCTGTTATGGCTGCAAAGTGGAGGGTCTGGTGCCCAAATACATTTGGCTATACAGTGGAGTTCAAATTCTTGAGGAAAAGATCATAAACTGGTAATAGAGATGTTGCTAGCAAGATACCGTTCGTTTTTGGTTTTCACTTACGTTCCTGGAGCCAGTCTGGAGCCCTGTTGTGAACGCTCTGCATCACTCCTTCATGCAAAGCAAATAGAGAGAAGGAGGAACAAGGGAAATGCTCTCCACTTACCATTATCAACAGCAAATCTTTCCTTCTTATCCTGCTGTAGTACAGTTTATCTCCAGTCACCAAACAGAGGCCCTTGGCTTCAGCTGCGTCTAATCAGGTCTCCTTTCATTCCAGGATGGGACTGCTGAGACGGAGGGATAATCTAACCTAACGGCAACGCAACAGACAGTCTCTTGTGGTTAAACGCAGATTAATGAGGCAAAGCTTGCCGAAGGGAAGCGCTGCAATTACTGTCCAGCTCGCAGCGGGGCGGCTTTAAATCACAGGTTATGACAAGCCGTTTAGGGCATGATAAATAAAGCATCATTTGTAAAATTATTCTAAATGACTCTGCTGGCGAATGGACTTGTAATGCTAATCATAATCAGGTAAGGTGATTCATTCTCGCATACCATCATTTATTGTAGCATCAACTAAAGTATGCACAGCAATTAAATCGGGAGCATTTAAACAGAACTGTACGTTAAGTTGGATCGGAATCTCTGGGCACTTAAAAATTAGATTCGATTTTGATTCTGGGTGCTGAGATATGATTAAACAAGAATTCTCAATGTATCTCATTATTTTTTATAGAGGCTATATTGTAATTTTTACCATTTTGGAGACTGTCACACACAAAAAAAACATGTACACTCGCTGGCCATTTCATTAAGAACACCTCCTTGTAGCTACTCCATTCTATCAGCTCCACGTATCATATAGGTACACTTTGTAGCTCTGCAGTTACAGACTGTAGTATATCTGTTGCTCTGCAAACTTTGTTATCCCCCGTCAGACTGTCCTTCATGATCAGAAGCCCCACATGTGCGACAAATGCCTACTTTACCAGTCGAATATCCTATAGATTATTGGAACTTATAATCGATTATTCAGAATATTAACTGCTCAATTACCAAATAACTCTTCTGTAGCTGTCAGCTTTTAAATGTAGCTTGAGATTGTTTTATGCATTTGCTAGCCAACAATGAAGGCTCAATGAGGGCTCGCCTCCTGCCTCTGTCAACTCCATGGACTAATGGACTACATTTCCCACCATGCACCCTGTCATGATGTCATTACCACATGCTCTCAAACCAACAATCATAAACTGGCTGCCTGATCCTCTTCCCCAGAGTGCTAACTGCTTTCACCTGTTGCTCATTACACGTGTGTATATATACACTCCATTGCTTGGCCTCAGTCTTTGCAAGGTATTGTCACTTGGTTGTGTACTTAGGGTTACTTAGGCATTTCTCTGTTTCTACTTTTCTTAGGTTTATGATCTTCGCCTGTTTTTGGTCTCTGCTTTTGTCTTCCCCCTTTTGGTCTGATTGCTGGTTTTGGCTTTTTCTCTCCCCTGTCGGTTACGTTCACCCTCGCTACTGTCAGTCTATTAGTGTTGGTGTGTTTCGTTCCATCACTGAACTTGGTCAATAAATCTGATAAAACTTTTAGATCTTTCCTGCTAATACTAAAAAAAAAACCCAAAAAAAACACAAAAAAACAGCCTCCGATCTC
>CM067480.1:4236277-4276165 GCA_034552555.1 Semaprochilodus insignis
AACTATATATATATATATATATATATACATATATATATATATATATATATATATATATATATATATAGTTAGCACCCTTTATATTTATCGTCGCTGTGTAACGAAAAACACGTATCGCCATTTTTGTCAATTTTTACTTTTATGTATCATTTGATCACATGAGCTGCTGTTTACACTGCGTGTGAATTTCACGATGATTGGGCCAACAGAAATGGCCCAAAAATCGCTTGGAAAAAGTCTGGTTCCATTGACTTACATTAGAATTAAATTGGGTTTTGGCCTCTCCTGTAAAGTTGCTATTTTGGAGATACTTGTTTTTCTTTGGAGAGTGACGATACATATAAAAGGGGAGAAATGGGGTGTCTCATGGTACAGTACAACTATTAATCCCTTCATAAAACATCTCCATATAGATCAAATTCACAAATGTAATAATCGTGACATGGGTATATTTGACCAGAAAGCTCAGTCCTAGGTGAACACTGTCTGGAAGTATATAGAAGGTACAAAGTTCCCATTTCCTGTGTGAGCTTCCAACTACACACGTCTGACACTTTGTTTTGAAAACTATAAGAAGCATTTTTATGAACACAGTCATGAAGGCAGGATATTGGGAGGCACATGACGGTCGATAAATAAAGGGCAGTCCATCACAACGTGTGTCTCCGATCAATAGTTGAGCTCAAGGGACCATTACTTGCTCTAGCACTGAACTGCCACTCCAACTCAATGAAACCACAAAAGGTATGAAGCAATGTCATAACTGGCTTCCAGACAAGTCTAGCAATACACACGGTACCATGACTTCCTGTAACCTAAGAAACACACCTACAACACTGGCCTTCAATTTTGGCCAGCACACTAAAATAGCTCGAACCCCTTCAGTCCGAGTATGACACAAGCCCGACCGCCATGAACCAGAGGCCAAATAAAACTCCACATTACTAATGATAGCCTGTGCCAAGTTATCTCAGTGGAAATGTCTGGTTACTGAAGCATTTCTATCCTTCCTCTGAGACATAAACAGATGAAAGCATAAAGCAGGCAGCACCTACATCCAAAAAAGGAAAGTAAACAGATATAATTGTGAGGGGATTTGCGTGACTCCTCACTTTTGCACGGGACCCAGATTCTATTAAAAGCAGGCAAACTGTACTGGATTCCTGAGATTGGGCTTGAGGAGTATGTTGCATTTTCCTCCCAGCTTATGATTTCAAAAATCTCTATGTACTTTTGCCAATTTATTATTCACTGATTAATTTATCGGTCCAACATTGAAATTACAGCAAATAGGTGCTAGGCTAGTTAATCAAGCCAACAGGTGCTGGGCTAGTTAATCAGGCTAACGGGTGCTAGGCTAGTAAATCAAGCAAACGGGTGCTAGGCTAGTTAATCAAGCCAACAGGTGCTGGGCTAGTTAATCAGGGTAATGGGTGCTAGGCTAGTAAATCAAGCAAACGGGTGCTAGGCTAGTTAAGCAAGCCAACGGGTGCTAGGCTAGTTAATCAAGCCAACGAGTGCTAGGCTAGTTAATCAAGCCAATAGGTGCTAGGTTAGTTAAGCAAGCCAATAGGTGCTAGGCTAGTTAATCAAGCCAATAGGTGCTAGGCTAGGTAATCAAGCCAATAGGTGATAGGTTACTTAATTAATTCAATAGGTACTAGGCTAGTTAATCAAGCCAATATAGTTAATCAAGCCAAAAGTTGCTAGGCTAGTTAATCAACCCAATAGGTACTAGGCTAGTTTATCAAGCCAATAGGTGCTAGGCTAGTTTATCAAGCCAACAGGTGCTAGGCTAGTTAAGCAAGACAATAGGTGTCAGGCTAGTTAATCAAGCCAATGAATGCTAGGCTAGTTAATCAAGCCAACAGGTGCCAGGCTAGTTAATCAAGCCGATGGATGCTAGGCTAGTTAATCAAGCCAACAGGTGCTAGGGTAGTTAATCAAGCCAACAGGTGCTAGGTTAGTTAATCAAGCCAATAGACGCTAGGCTAGTTAATCAAGCCAATATGTGCTAGGCCATTGTCAATCAAATTAGTTAAAATATCAGTTAAATATCTTATTGCCATTGTCAACCAAGCTGAGCGATTTACTTGTCTGAAATGCCGTCCACAGCATTAAGTTACACAAAAGTAATTATACTTGTCTCGCTGTGTTTTTATTTAATGAGTTTTTTAATGTATCCTGAATCAGCCCACATGTGTTCCCTGGATTTACAACATTCTGTAGCAGCACCCTTTGTCATCTTCATTTTCTCCAGCATAAGCAGGTTGTAAACTGCCGAAACGGGTAACGGGAAAAAGGTGCCATGGATATCCATTAAGGGGATCCTCAGTCTGTCAGCGTAAAGAGCAGTGTGCAGTCCGTGTTTACGGCTCCTTTGTTCTGTGCGCAATGAAAACATGCTTAAGCGGCAGGCACGGCAACCTGACTACGTAAAATGAACGATTTTATGATGTCTCATGCTCACTACACTTGGCTTCTAACTCAAACTAAAAAGGAACTGTAAGAATGTTAGTTAATAATTATTAAATTGGCCAAATATTTCATATTGGTGCATCTAGTGTAGGCTTTCACTCTAAACAGTAGGCCTACTTCTGCTGTGTAACTACAGTCATTAACCTGTATGAGGTTTAGTGGACCGTGGCTCTGGGTTATAACAATGAGCAGCGTTATGTGCTTGAGCCAGTATCATTCTGAACACTCCTTCTAGCTAGTAACAACGATTTCCTGCCAGGAGGTTTTTTGGCATGTCAGGCAGCATAACACAAAGCTGCAAGTGGGAATTCTCACTAAACTCCATTATTAACTGTTATGTGCTGGGGTGGAGGTTGTCCCCTATGCGTTTTCAGTGAAGGCACGGGAGGGAAATTATGGGAAGGTGAACAGCTTGGTTAGCAGCAACTGCGGGAAACAGCTGAACTGGGCTCAGCTGTAAGCAAATTACAAGCAATCACTATAAAGCTCTGACCAGGGGCCGAGAAGAAAAACCTGCTGTTCTGAAAGAAAAGACCACAAGCCAACCGGGTCATTTACAAGCCCAACGCTGCCAAGTAAAGAATCTCTTTCAATGAGCGAGGTGAAAACCGTGTTATACTACTGCTTTAGGAGGTCAGGGCCACCGCTGAGTAAAAGTTCCACGTCGGCCGTAAGCTACGCTACGCATGCTTTCCTAGGTTACTGCCCTGACTATTGTGCTATATGCTGGTACATGTGCTTCTCTGAATACTTTGGACAGTTAAAGGTCAACTTTGGACACCTTTGCTAAGTCTTTCAAACAACCCAAAGGTGAATGGACACATACACTATATCGCCAAAGTATTCGCTCACCCGTCCAAATCACTGGATTCAGGTGTTCCAATCACTTCCATGGCCACAAGCACCTAAAAACGCAGACTGCTTCTACAGACGTTAGTGAAAGAATGGGTCGCTCTCAGGAGCTCAGTGAGTTCCAGCGTGGTACCACCGTGATAGGATGCCACCTGTGCAGCAAGTCCAGTCGTGAAATTTCCTCCCTACTAAATATTCCACAGTCACCTGTCAGTGGGATTACAACAAAGTGGAAGTGATTGGGAATGACAGCAACTCAGACACAAAGTGGTAGGCCACGTAAAATGACAGAGTGGGGTCAGCAGATGCTACAGACCTCAAAACTTCATGTGGCCTTCAGATTAGCTCAAGAACAGTGAGTAGAAAGCTTCATGGAATGGGTTTCCATGGCCGAGCAGCTGCATCCAAGCCTTACTTCACCATGTGCGATGCAAAGCGTGGACTGGAGTGGTGTAAAGCGCCACCACTGGACTCTAGAGCAGTGGAGACATGTTCTCTGGTTTGGCGGTTGCCAGGAGAACGGTACTTGTCTGACTGCACTGTGCCAAGTGTAAAGTTTGGTGGAGGGGGGATTATGGTGTGGGGTTGTTTTTCAGGAGCTGAGCTTTCCCAGAAGAGTTGAAACTGTTATAGCTGCAAAGGGTGGACCAACATCATATTAAGCCCTAGGGATTAAGAATGGGATGTCACTCAAGTTCATATGCGTGTGAAAGCAGACGAGCGAATACTTTTAGCAATGCAGTGTATGTTAAGTGTTAGCCTAGCAAAGTTTGGTAACATGAAGCCATGCATTCTAAACAAAACATATAAAATCTTTATGCAAACCAAAATGCAGGCCCCTATTTATAAACATGCAAGTTTAAGATGCAATCTGGACTGCAATCTGTTCACTGAGATCATGCACGGCATTTCAGCCTTCATCCCTCGCCTATTTGAGCAGCACTCCAACCATGGGTTCAACATCCATGTTCTAAAAACATACAAAAGACAGTATTTTGACAAGCTAGCTTATACAAAGCATAACCCAAATGCAGCGACAACCACGGAAAGTGATTGTCAACAAATTGTACATGACGTGCTGACACGTATCCATCAGTGTCTCTGAGTTTGTGCTCGTTTCGAACACATCCCTCAATAGACAGGCTCTGGAGGCACAAGCGCTGTTTGGCGGTAAGGCATCATTTCGGAGCCGCGGCATTGTCAGTGCCTTGCCCTGCGGGGTGGAACAATAATGGCAGTGGAGCAGTGAACAATGCAGTGCCAATAGAGGCGGGAGACTACAGGCCTGCTGAGGAGATTAGGCTTTATGAAGGTGACTCTACCAGCCTGCTCACTGCGAGCAGCCCTCACCGCCTGCCTGCCTGCCATATAACTTACCTGTCAGCCAGGCTAAGCCAAATAAGGAAATATGACATTTCGCTGTGTGGCCGTGATGAATCGGGCTCGTAGTGACTTATTTCATACAGATAGCTTTGGTCAGGCCCAACTGCTCACGATTGAAAAATAACACACAGCAAGCTTCTGAGCTGGCATTTTCCCTGTCACTGTTTGATCTGTCAATCTGTCAAGTAAACAGAAGGGCACTGGAGGGCTGAGAGGAAGACAGACAGAGAGAGAGAGAACGAGAAAGAGCAGCAATGATTTCACCCAGATGGAATTCAGCACCACATATGTGGTACAGGGTCGCACAAGGAGGAGACGTATAATTAAAGTCATTTCTTAACGTTTCTGTGCATTGTCACAGTAGAGTGTTATTCAACAGATGGTGACTTACTAAGATTCTAGCTTTGCAGATGGAGGATAGAAGCTGGAGGACAGCAAAGTATGGATCCACATTAAAACCCCCTCCTTGTATCTACACTCACTCTCCATTTTATCAGCTCCACATATTATATAGGAGCACCCTGTAGTTCTACAATTAGACACTGGAGTCCGTGTCTCTGTATACTTTGTCATCCACCTTTTACCCTGTTCTTCAAGGGTCAGGACCCCCACAGAGCAGGTATTATATGGGTGGCGGATCATTCTCAGCACTGCAGTGACACTGATGGTGTGGTGGTGTGTTCGTGTGTGTCGTGCTGGTGTGAGTGGATCAGACACAGCAGTGCTACTGGAGTGTTTAAATCCTGGGTCCACTCACTGTCCACTCTATTAGACACTCCTACCTTGGCGGACCACCTTGTAAGTGTACAGTCAGACACGATAGCTCATCTACTGCTGCACAGTGCAGTGTTGGTCATCCTCTAGTTCGTAATCAGTGGTCACAGGACGCTGCCCACAGGATGCCGTCCTCAGGACGCTGTTGGCTGGATGGTTTTGGTTGGTGGACAATTGTCAGTCCAGCAGCACCGCTGTGTCTGATCCACTCACACCAGCACAACACACACTAACACACCACCACCATGTCAGTGTCACTGCAGTGCTGAGAATGATCCACCACCCACATAATGATCCAGAGATCACCTCAATGATCAGTTTCTCTAGTTGTACAGGTTCTGGGTTTGTGTTTGACCAAAATGATCAGTTCTGTTTTATTCTATACACTACTGGAAACACGTCTCCCAAACTCCAGATCAAATATTGTATTTTAGATCTGTTTATTTAGAAAATCACTAATGACCCTCCAGAAGCCTGTTTTTGAACCATGCTCGCTGTGCATTTCACCCCAGCCACCGCTCACCAGTCTCTCTGTAGGGCACTTGAGGTCATCTTATGGTGGTTAAGTGATGTTGGAATGAGGTGGCGCTGATCACGGTCAGTAGAGAGTGGTTTTGGCCCTCTGCCAGTCTGTAGCTGTGTTGTCCTGTGTGTTTGCTGCTTGACCTTGTTCTTATGAACCAGACGCTCACTGTATCTGCCAGTAAAGCTAGAACCCAACCTTCGGTTCCTCACTAAGAACCTGCTGTACATGTGGAGATGCTGATTTAAGAAGAAACTGGAGTGGGCTCTTATTTATTTCCAGAGCTGTATGTGGTCAGTGGAGCTGAGAAAATGGACAGTGAGTGTAGATACACTATGGTGGTTTTAATGTTTGAATTTCATGGCTGACTGGTGTATATCCTGGAACCCTGCTTTAGCTTAAGTTCTGCAAGACTGGCTGAAAGAGGTACGATTTCAGTATTGTCATTTGAAAACAAGAACTGACCAAAGCAAGAACAAGAAGAACCTGCTGTCCTAGTTCATTTTATTGCCTACTTGAGAGACAGCTGGAAGGTAGACAAGGTAGGAGGCTCAAATAGTGTGGACAAACTCCAGCAGCACTACTGTGAACACTAACACCCCCACAGGACGCTGTTGGCTGGATAGTTTTGGTTGGTGGACGAGTCTCAGTCCAGCAGTGACACTGAGGTGCTTAAACACTCCAGCAGCACTGCTGTGTCTGATCCACTCACACCAGCACAGCACACACTAACACACCACCACCACCACGTCAGTGTCACTGCAGTTCTGAGAATGATCCACCACCCACATAATACCTGCTCTGTGGTGGTCCTGAGGAGGTCCTGCTCATTGCAGAACAGGGTAACAAAGTATACAGAGAAACAGATGGACTACGGTCTGTAACTGTGGAACTACAAAGTGCTCCTATATGGTAAGTGGAGCTGATAAAATAGACAATGTAGATATAGGGCGGTATCCTTAATCCCTCCAAAAAATGCTCCAGTAATAAAACCTGCTTTTGGTACCGTCACGGAACAAGTCTAGACTCACAGGATAGTTTTGAAGTTATTTGCATCCCATTTTCAAGTAAATCTATAACAAAACAATTCAGCAGAATGCAGCTTTAGTGCATTCCCCAGAGGGCATCTGAACACATAGCATACATTCCTCCTCTGATTCACTTCCAAGTGTGACTCATTTGCATCAAACTGATATCTATGCTTAACCTCGCCGCAATGTCCTCAAACTTTGCTGCATTCCTCCAATGCTGCTTGCAAATAACCTTTTGCTTAAACCTTTAGCAGAGGCATTCTCTGAAAGCTTCCACTGTTCCATTGTCACGTACATCTGTCCATGATTATACAGTGTAAAGTGTGGAACAGAATATAGAAAAGGCTTTACAAAGGCTCTAAACATCCATATCTGTGGCCAATATATGGAGGACTTTATATTTTGTGTGGAGGCAGTTCAATCAGCTTGCTTATGTGAGCTCTCATAAAATAAGTGACGCCTGTTTTCTTGTAGGGAACCAATTAGACTGACGTTTCGAGTTGGCATCTTTTTCAGAGTCTGTCAGTCCAATTTTTTCCCTGCTATCAATTGTGAAGAGCATATTCTTGTGAGTGTTCCAGTGTCTTAGGTAGCATCATCAGTTAAAAATACACTTCCATCAAAAAAAGCTTTTCACTGCTGTAAGGTTTCCCGGCAAGTCAAATGTCAAACAAATATCAATCTTTCTTTGGAGCGAATGCTGCTAAGAAATTTTGCTGGATTTCACAACAAAGACACTTAAAAATCGATTGACTGCCAAACTCAACAAACTTTAACCACTTGCAAGTTTTCATACAAGCTGGTTGGTGTCAGGTTTTGTGATTTATGTGGAATTACAGATGCATCGGTCAATCTGGCCGGTGAGTGGAATCTGACAGTTGTCAGCTTGACTGGCCATGACCGGTGACTGGCTCAACAGTCTAATATATCTGTGCCAGCAAAACTGAATCATGCACCACACGATGATTCACATTGCACGTGTTGGGTTCTCCTTCATATATATACATCCACCACACAGCAAACGAAAGCATGGCAGTCTGGATAATACATGTCCTGCATATTCTTGGCCGCATTAAAAAGTACATCTAAAAGAAATGCATCAGGTATGTATTTTTCCACTTGACTAAAAGTTTAATGTTTTTCACTCATGTAAAAAGGTTAAGAGTTACGTTATTCATCATGTCTCACAAACTTATGTATCACCTTGAGTCCCGAGTTTACCAGTAAATATGATTTTATCAGCCGTTCAAGTGCTATTTGCAAGTGGGACAATTGATATGTTCCAGAGCACTCGCCGCAGCATTAGTTGTACAGCTGACATTTGGCATCTAACGGAAGCTTAGGCATTAAGCTTAACATAAGTTTAATGTCAATTCAGCTTGACCGCTCAATGTGTGGATAAAGATTTCCAGCTACACTATATTTTCATGAGAGAAACTAAAGGTACCTTGTTACAGGTTATTCGTTTCCTTTCACCAATTACAGCTGTGTTCATTTAGAAAAGTACAAATATTACTCTTGATTTGCGGTTGTAAGTTTGTCCTATAATCTCGATGTGAGAATGTTCCATTATAGAAAAGTTCCAAAAATGTTTGTGTATGCTGTCGAATGTAGTTCTTAAAAAGAATCGTCTGAGGAAATTCCAATCGGTGTTTCCCTCACTGGAATCACTATTTAAATAGATTCTAGTTTATGTTTAATCAGCAGTAATAATAATCATTTTGGGACACACAAATTAGTTATGTTGTTTAAAGCCTTAAACAAGTTCATAAAGAATATCTACCAAGACATTAACATTATTTCAACTTTCAGGATCAGATGTGCATTCATGAGAAGAAGATGGACTACAGTCTGTAACTGTGCAGGTACAAAGTGCTATATATATATGGTAAGCGGAGCTGATGAAATAGGCAATATAGATCCAAGGTGGTCTCTTTAACGAAGTGGCTGATTTCAGGGAGGATCGTGCAGAACGCGAAAGGGGTGGCCAGAAAATGGACTTCCTTTAACAATGGCAACAAGGTCACAAGCCTTAAACAAGTTCATAATGAATATCTACCAAAACATTAACGTTATTTTAACTCTCAGGATCAGGTGTGCATTCATGAGCCGATGCGGTGCAAAACACAATGTGATGCGGCTGCAGTAACCATGTGCTGTAATAGAATAAGACCCTGTAGAATGCTTTCGTAGGAAAGAACTGCATCCATTAACACTGCCACTAAATTTTCATTGCCTTTTTGGTCTTGGGCTTGTTGACGGCTCCATTATTTCACTGCGGCTTTTAATCCCCGCATCTCAGGAGTGCGCGCGGTTATTAGGCGGTCCCATGTGCAGACTAAGTAAATCGAGCGTTAATTTCAAACCCATTGTGAGGGTACATTGCGGTTGCATCAGAAGTACATTCATTCAAATGTAGAACCGAAAAAGAAAGAAAACTGGAGCCCACTAAAAACGGAAATGAAAAGAAATCAAAATCGGCCGAAAAAATTACTTTCAGGGCATTCCTGTCTGGAATCACTGTTAAAATGTATTCCTGTTTATGTTTCCTCACCAGTGATACTTAACTTCATATTATTCTTTCTCAGAAACGAATCATATTTAGACTTACCTACTTTCAGCATGATGATGATTGTGAAATGTCTGTATGACCGTATGTATGACTTCAGAAGGTGAGACTTCTGAGAACTTGGGCTGGAGGTCTGGATGGCTTCTCCTTTGTGATAAAAAGCTGGATGGGGAGAGCTGGAACTGAGAGAGAACTGATGGTGCAGTTACACTGCCCTGGCATGGCAATGGATGTGAACGCATCCTCCCTCCTCAGTTGGCTGTATGTGGGTGTTATGAGGGCAATCCCTGTGAATTCCTATTGAAATGCAGTCTTGTTACAAGTCAATGTTTGAATAATCAGAAAGTCAGTGCAGGATGTCAATGCAAACCACTCTATCGAATTTGTTCTAACAGTGGCCCCAACATATTCTGGGCTTACCTAAACATATATGATCTATTTGAACCCAAGGCATTAACAGCAATAAGCTAAAGATATACGAAATCATTATTTATCAGACACCCCTTAGTAGTAATAATATATATTTTTGAAAGTTTTAGATTTATCAAGAGTTTTTTTTTTTAACTTTACTCAAAAAAAGGTGTTCTGCCACTACTTAAACACAAAACGTTTTTTGTTCTCAGGCGGAGTCTTATTTTAGCCACACCCTTGTATTTTAGAGCAGGAAGTGTGACCACTTCCCTCACCATGGCCAGATACTGAGCAGTTCCCACTGCTCTGAAGTAAATGTGTCTGAACATCAGATCAGTGTGGAGCATGATTCTTATTACTGAAACTTATTTTCTCCACTTAAGTAAACCTTTTATGTTTTAATGAAGTGTATGATGTTTTCATGTTTGTGCAACTGTTGAAAGTTGTTTCTGGTAGTACTGGCTAGTGTTTTTGACATCTACTCAAAACTAGCTAAAATTGTCACTACTGAAACAGTCACCACTGAAACATCTGGTAAGGTTTGGGTTTGTATTATGATTGTTTGGGTGGTATCAAAATGGAATGTTAAATAATTTATTTGAATAAGATAAACATAATTAAGGCATACCTCCACTCAATGCCAAAGAAAGTTAGTCTGAGTCCAAGACTTTGAACCAATTCGATATAATGCTCCACTATTAAACTATAATTTTCCAAAATACTGATAAGATTAAACTTGGTCAAATTAGAATTCAGTTTGTGGATTACTACTTGTAGTCAACATCCATCATTTTCAGTTTATTAAGCTCCAGTCAGCTGTTTTCCCACTTATGTTTTACATTTTGAAGGTAAAACAGAGCAAATAAATGAGCCCCTGTTGTTCCATCTTACACATGAACATATGAAAAATGAAATGAATGCTCACAACACAAATCATGCAAACACCACCTGACTGGGCAGAAACATCATTAGGCATATTTATTTGCATCACACCGCTTCCACAAATCCAGGGCAAAGGACTTATCATGCACGATGTGGCCACATCTGATGAAACCAACAATTCCTATTAAAAGCAGGGGCGAGATGCAGTGGTGGTGGGGTAAATGGTGGAAATGATGCTTCAGACATGGTTCTAAACCCAAACTTTAGTTATTTACTCCTTTTACTCAATTTAACAGACATAATGAAGCTCTGACTCCAATATTATTGCAGAAACAGTGGTGTGTTTATTTGGCCTTTTTTTTTTATAAAAATATTTTTTAAAAAAGATTCAACTACAAGATTCAACTAAGATTCAAAAATGTTTCACTGAAAAAACAGTGCAAACTATGTTTGCTTGTCTTAAGCTGCCAAGGATGGTAAACAAATGTGTACAGACATCAGGTGTTCTTTAAATAGCTCTTCAGACATTCTGTATAACCTGAATGCACCTGTCGCGTTAACTAGAATAACTAAACAGTTTTTGATGTTGTGTAAATGTTGTATTAGTGCAGTAGAGCTGGCAGCACTGGCTTGGCATTTACTGTTGTGGCACAGATTACTGGAAGCTATGAGTTCCTTGAATCGAGTCCAGATTTTCCCAATTCCAGCGCCTTTCACTTTGTTTTTCTCTAAATTCACCTGGCCATTTCTGTTTCCTGGGTAACTGATCAGCCTAATTACTTTTTGTGTCTTATTTGCAGAGCCGCCTGGCTGTTAGTCAAGATACCTGCAATTTTCCAAGCGTGTCGTTTTGTGTTTGGGAATGTTACAGAAAACACAAAATAATGAAGATAAAGATTATGCTTTTGGTGTAATGATATAATACTGTGCAAAAGTAAAAGCCCACCCTTCATTTAACGTCCACTACAATCTGACATTTAGGACACAATATTTATATTTCAACATCAGGAAAAAACATAATTAACACAGAAGTCTTGACAGGTGAATATAACATCTGATTTTGCAGTTTTTACTGTGTCACTTTTTACTTTTATTAATGCTTCCATTCTTTTCAGGAGACTCACTTTCAGTTTCTTAAAGAAACACGTAGCCACACCATCAAAGTTCAGTCTTAGATGTCTGCATTGTCTACGAGTAATTTTAAACACATCCAGTGATGTTGAGGTCCGGACTCTGGGTTGACCATTCCATTCTGAGAACACCAACAGTTTCTTTGTTTGATTTCCTTTGATTTTGTTATTTTGACTGGAAATGAAATATATAACAGAGTGGTACCTGACTTTTGTACAGTGCTGTTTTACACAGGATGGTTGTGTGATGAACAGTCTTTTAAGACAAACTCCCAAAATCCTATTCAACTGGTGGTATATGATGCTGTTTTCATACTGTATGAAAATAAATCCCTGATGTAGATAAAAGTAGTGGAAGTGAGATGTTTAAACCAAAACTCCCTTAAACTTGGACAGCAACAGTAAGCTTCAGCTGTGATCCCCACTCGCACAAGTAAGAGGCAATACAAGAGCAAGAGCTGAATCAGGCTATCAGAGGTTCATATTTGCCAAAGCAGCAAGTCTTTGACAGCAGTGTCAAAAAAGCTGTGTGCAAGCTCCGCCAAGCCCTGCTTCATTACTCTGAGTGGCTTTCTCAGTTTGAGCTTCATTCCATCAAGTTTTATAAATGCCCTAAGCATTTAGATATACGGCCTAGAATCTCCGGACTGGCCTCAAAATAAGTATAATTGGACGAAGGCACATTTTGAACAGTGGTGGTGAGTATATCTGCACTACTTTTGAAAAAGCCAGAGCCAGATACGTTTGTAGACATCTGAACCAGGTGTGCTAGTTTTCCTCTGGTGAAAATTATGCACACGTGAAATACAAACAGTTTACGATTCAGCCTACTGACTGATGCTAACTAACGAGAGAACACGGAATTGATTCAATCAGTCAAATGAGCAGGTTTGTCACGATAAAATTGATCTCCTCCTGCTTGCAAAATTAACCAAAAATGAGTGCGTTTTCACTTGCGTTAATCACACGTGAAGCTCCTGCTGACTTCCTTTGTCAAGAGAAGGAGCAATTGTTTGAGCAGTGTAGCAACACTCCCCTCTCAGGTAGCACTTAATTATCACGCCAACTGGATAACAGCTTTGCCTCAGAGGCGATGACGAGCTGGATTAATGACACATGAAAAGCAATCTCCAGACCCCGGTGCATCCAGCCCACAAGGGCATGCTCAGCCACAACCCCTAATAACTATCCCAGAGCACTGAGGAACCATGTGGCTCGGTCGAGCCCCGACGGCTGTAAATCCCTCACATTAAGCTCCTGCATCTTCACCCTGGTAAGAGGGGGACATTCTGGAGCTCTTTCTTTATTTTCAGTTTCAATACACTACAGAGATCCAGAGATCAAAAATTTATTCCGTTTTCCATTTTATGTGGTAAAAATACCAAACTCTAACTAAATAAGCCTCAAAAATCACAATTCCTGATTTTTTTTAGGCAAGACCAGAAAAAAAAGTTACTCAGTCAATGATTAGTCCCACCCACCTTACTCTGAATAAAAATAAAAATGGCTATTTCTGATCACGGACAGAGGTTTGGCCAATGAAAGACCCTCGGAGGATAACAGAGACCGTATTGCTGATATAATTTTAAAAGTGGATTCACTGTTTACTGTTTTGAAATTGTTACGCCCTTATCCATTTCCCCTGACCATTAAGATGACCTTCCTTCCGAGGCCACATATTGAAAATGTCAGCGGAGGTTCATATCTGTTCAACTCAACAAACAAGGAAACAGAAATGGATGCTGATGATGATGATGATGGATTACACAATATGGGCAAAATTGGTCAAGATATACTATGATTGCCTAGATGGCTCGACAGCATTGCCAAGGCCAATGTCAGGATATCCTGTGCACTTCTAGAAGAAGGAAAACATGACATAAAGGCTGTAAAAAGTGTTTTCATTTCGACCACATCCACATAATCATAAAGAGAATGAAGTGCAGCTGTGAAGACATTTCATAACTCTGAATGAAGGCAAACGGACAGACTGCAATCTGATCTGAGCCCACACAGACATAGACCCAGACAGTAATTGCAGTGCTTTCTGTGTTGAGTATAATGAATAAAATATGATGCAGGGGTATTATTGTGCCAGGAGCATGTCATCACTCACTCCATAAGAGTAATAATGGTCCATTACTGCTGCTGCAGGTCGCTCATTACTCTGATTGTCTGGGAAATGAGAAGCTTGTGGATCTACTTGTGTCCTGATTGTTGGGGTGAGCCAGGGCCAGCAGTGAGCAAAAAATAAAACGTCCGGGCTTCAATAGGAACCCACACTGTTAAGCACACAAACTGAGATTATTCTGGGAGTTGATCTTGCGGTTATTAGAGGTGAGAGAAGGTTTCTGTCCGAGGGACGATCTGCTCTGAGATGAGGTAATAAAAACATGGGTAACGAAGTTGGCTCTGGCACAGTTGAAATAATGCTGCTGAAAAGCAAAATGTGCGTACTATGTAACAGCGCAAATGTCTGAAATACACTTACATAGGAGGACGATACATCCTGATTACTGTGCCATAAAAAAGACATTCCCAGATGCACTGAGGTAGAAGGAAACCTATGACAAGTCCATTTAAACAGTGGATAAAAGATCAAGAGTAGAAAACAAACTGCAGTTCTTCCTCAATCCTCTTAAAATGACTTCAAGCCTAAGTGCAAAAAAAACCCAAAACCATGATTCCTCTCGGTTCTCCAGTGCTGCCTCTGAAACTGCTCATACTAGCTGAAAAGTGCCATCTGAATATCTGCAAGCCATAAGTAAAAAAAGCAATTAGAGTCAGCCTTCTTAGAGGCTGAACGGATAAACACGCAAGGATCACTCGTATTTCCTTAAGTCTACCAACCTCTGTGCATTTGCTGTAGTTAATTATGGCTCGGTTTGGCAGATTGTTCATTTGTAGCTGCCCAGAAAATACATTTGGTCATAATACCAGGGGAGCTGGCAGATTTAATTAGTGCTAAAAGAGCGTGCCAGGGTGCATGGCCCCGGAGAGTGGCAAAGCTATGAGGGAAATGGAGTAGGTGCAAAGAATAACTCAGTGCTCCGTCTGCATATCAGGGTTTTTGAGACAGTAGGTTATTTTTTCTTGGGTAGTTTCTTTAAATTAACTACAGTCCTCTACTAGTATACGGCTACATGATCTTAGAGGAACAGTTTTGCCGGTCTGGAAGTTTTTTATATTCTCAGACTCCCACCAGGGCAATATTATTAGTAAAATCTAACATGACACATGAGAGAAGCAAAGTAAACACCATTTTAACTTTTAACACCATTAACGAGACATGAGATATGATAGAGTACATTCTGTCATTACAAAATGAGAAGCTAGCTAAGCTTAAAATGATAAGGTAACTGCTTTTCTTGAGTTGGCTCAACTTTAGGACACCAGAGTTCAAACTTCTCAACTTAGTCTAAAGTTCTCCTAATGCACATTAACACTATAGAATACAGAAGAGTCCTAGAGTTAGGAGAGCTATTGACTACACTAAATCGTCCGAGATCAGTTACTCTGTAATTTTATGTTGAACTGACTATGACTGAGCATTACAAGTTAGCAGAGCTTGCGAAGGCTAATCACACAACACTGACAATAAGCTACCAAACAGCAGCTTTCCACAAAGCTTGAGTAAAACACAGACGAGCAGTCAAGCAAAAGGGAGCCATTCCCCAAATGTGCAGGTGCTAAATTACTGGCAGAGTAATAAGGGCTTTTCTAGTCTTGCCGAAGTCATTCAAACTGACCTCTCAGTGTCATGCACAAGTATGGACTGGGAAAGACATGAACGTGAAGAGAAACAGATGCTCAATGGTGCTAACAACACTTGACAATAAGTCTGTGCCTGGGGCACCTTTTGCTCTGTGATAAAGTATTTTATCTTGTTGCTAGAACTGTTTTGTCAGATAATTCAGGTTTGTGAGATTGCAGTATACCTGTTGCCTACTTTTGACTTCGCTGCAACAATCGTTTAATCATTTTTACTTGTTATCTGAGTCTGAAAATATAACTGAAAAGAGTTTACGGCATATAGGCGTTTGGCCATGAAACCGCACGGCTGCATTTATTTCACAAGAGTTTGGTGCAATGTTATGGCTATAAAACCAACTGAAATCATGTTTGGTGTTTTTGCCTGGGTAAGCTAAGTGTCACGTCATCTTGTAGGAACTGCAGTTTGAGGTTAGCAACTAGCTTGTTTTCTACTCAAAATTCACAAAATGTATTTTTTATATTAAATAGTTATTCCAAACAGAATCTTGGCCCAACATCAGTAATTATTAACGCGCTGTCAATGACATAAGATGCTGATACCTATGACACATGCATTGTAGCAGCCAGGCAGCAGTAACCTCATCAATTCTCTGTGCAGAAGAAGACACACCCATTTATACTTATATGAAAATGTGTGCAGGTCCCTGGTCAAATTGTTTGAAATGTACCCTGGGTAAAATAATGAAGATATTTCTTCATATTTGTGTTCTCTGTAGCAAATATTTATCTTATTTTCACTTGAGTCATATGACTGAGGTAATTCAAACTTGGATATGATCGTACATCCATTGTGGGGTTTTTTGTATTTATTTTAATAAAGTCTTCCATTTACTATTTTTGTGGTCTTTAAAACTTTTTTTTAAATCTGAATATTCAGCATGTAGAATGGGTTTATCATGTCTATTCAGAGCACATTATATATCTGATATATATACAGTTTTGGAATTAATGATTTATTTTGCCTTTATTTTGTTTTTATTTCTTTGTATTTTCTCCCTTTTATGTAAAGCACTTTGAATTGCCCTTGTGTATGAAAGGTGCTATACAAATAAACTTGCCTTGCCTTGCCTTACAGACTGTTTATGTTTCCAATAAAATAAAACCTATCCACATATTGATGCTCATCTTATGTATAATTATTAAAGAAGCCTATTTGCAGTTATGACCCAGTATGAAGAATTAAATATTAAAATTAGGATTTCAATATGCCAAAAGATACTATACACTGTGAAGCACAATTATAGGTCATGTTACATTCTTCTTTCTATGGATTATATTGAATGAAACTTTCAACATCACTTGTATCATGTATGAAATCAACTAACTGTCGGTAGTACAAGCAGTATGTAAGAGACAACGTGTGGGCTAATGCGGTATACAGTAATTAATGAATACAGCGTATACATACAATTTTCTCATTACTCATTTACTCAGTAGATTACTTAATTGCTAACGAAATCACCAGCGATTACACATTTACACTAATCAAGAGATATTCTTTAGTTAATTTTTTTCTTGTCTCTTCCTGGCAACCAGCCCTGGCAGTGGTAAATCATGCATCTCTCTTTCACTCTCATATTAACATGCGGCTCTCCAGAGCCCCAGTAGAGGAGACAGCTCAGAGAGGTGGAGGCTCTCTCCCTTAAGCCCAGCAGAGAACGGCGAAGTGCTTTCCATCTCTCTCTATCTCTCTCTCTTGTCCTCCGCCATAGGAGTGCCTGCTGATCTGCTCTGACGTGTCTGACCTTTCTGGCTCTTGCTTCTTGCTCTGGCTGTTGTGAAAAGGCCAAGACAGATCCACGCTGCCTCTTCTTTCTGCAACGCCACCTCACAGCGCAGACAGCCACTCACACCACAGCTGTATGCGCTCAGGTTATAAACAAAAGAAAGGTTCAATCCCAGGATGTGCCAGTTTATCCAAGAACACTGCACAACACCAACGCCATCCTTCACTGAAAATCGCATCCAGCCAACAGAATGCACCATCCCCATACAAATATGGGTGAAAGTACAAAAGACTGAGGGATGAAACATTCGTCTTGGAGGAGACTCATCCATAAACATAAAGACACAGTGGTCTAATCAGTCACGCCCAGTTATGGAGGAAGGGAATCGGGATGAAAATTTCATAAAGTCACCATTTAACATGTGGTTGGAGGGGCACAAGCGATGCATGTTGTCAAATGAGGTTTCAGCTGGGTCTTATGATCTTTGAAAACAGTAGTAACACACTCTGTGAGATGCTAAGGAGGAACAGATAAGAATGGAGGGAGAGAGAGAAATTAATGTTGCAGTTGGCTGTCGCACATGGCTCACATTTGCTGCCATCTTTGCACCATGAAGATGAATCATATGGCCGTGGCCTTGCGGTCTGGGGCCCAGGTCAATTTTTCATCCCCAAATAGGGAATTTCTCCGCCCGGAGAACAGACCTCAGCAGCAGGACGTGTTGTCTCCAGCTGCTTGTTGTGCTTCACAACTTCAATTCATAACAGATCAGAAAACAATTATTTTCCTTGACAATTTGTTATATGTCAGTTTAGCTTTCTGCTGGGAGGCTAATTAAACCGGCATTTGTTTGGGAGCGCATAGACAGAAGCCAACAACAGAAGAAGAGCAAGCACTTTTTGAGAAAGGTGTGAAACTGACGTGGATTCATTCAAGCCTGTAAAAATATGTTTGACACGTAAACAACAATTTATATACCCTATGTAAGTTTTAAAGGCAGTACTGGTGGTTTTGGTGGATGCATATGTACAATATGTACATAATTAAATAATTGTTAAAAATAAAACATTATTACAGAGGCCTATTTTAGCAGACAGTAGAAATGGCAGCTATAGCATATAGTACGCATCACAGAAATATGCAGATAAACATTATAGACAACATCACTTAGGGATTGTATCATGTTCAGAATCAACTAACTAACTTCTTGGGAAACTAACTTTCCAGCTACATGGTATGAGATGGAATACAATGGCTAGTATCGTTTACTGAGGTGAATACTGTTGATTAGCATTTGTCTGCAATAGCCAGTAGCCAAGACCCCTGTTGTATTTTGTGTGTGTGTGTGTGGGGGGGGGGGTATTATTATTATTTTGCCACTCAGATTTTTATTTTGCCTAATCTAGTTTTACAGTGAATTAGGGGAGCATCTATAAGGGAACATGCCAATTTCGATATTTTTTGTGGGTACTGATGCAGATATATGAACATTTATAAAATGTTCAAACTGGGTCTTGATTAGCATTACAGAACAATGTCATACATATTTGCATAGGCTTACAAATGCAGTAAAATTAATTAAATACAAATATTTCAGCGTAATAGCCTAGCGTCACCTAAGCCTCGTGCTTGTCTGGAGCACAAGAAATATCAGCAAATATTGGTTAAAAATATTGAATTAAAACATCTGTCTGATGCAAATATCTGATGATACTGAGAGGACTTAGACATCACCACGCATCCCTACAGCTAGTCTAGATAAGTACATTTTTACCTCTCTCAGAAACAGTTGACACAATGATAAAAAGAATATCCTGAGGAAATTCTTAATTAGAAATGTCCACATTTTTCCACATTTTCTGACTATTAAAAGTTCCCACTTGGTTTTGATAATATATTCTACTACCTTACACTGTTTGAAGGTCCTTACAATGTATGTTTAATGTGCAAGGTCCTTACAATGACAGTCCACAAAAACTCCAATCGGGAGTCACAGCAAATAAAGCACCATTTACTGCTGGAGATCTCATTACTATTCATACTGTTTGTTGCGTCCCTAAACAATTTCAAACAGTACAACGTGTTTGTTTTTGTATTTAAATGAGCGTCGTATCTAATACTAGAAAACAGGAAGAAAAAAGGCAGAAATAGAGGGAAAATGAATGAAATTGAAAGAGGGAAAATGACTCAGTCGCCACATTAAAGCTAATAACAGCATTTCTTTTCTAAGAATATTCAGACTGAGGTTATAACATCATCATCAACTGGAAAGGTGGAGTTGGGAATGGCCAGAGTAGGTCATGCACATTCGCACTAGCCATTTAACCTAATTTTCCATCACTTCGCCAGAACATGTAACCACAAATTTATTGCTGACATATTTATCTTTTACTCTCTCTCTCTCTTTGGGTGCAGCACAATAGCACCATGTGAGCTATGCGATAACACATACAGCTCTGGAAAAATGTAAGAGACCTCCTCAAAATTATCAGTTCCTCTAGTTGTACAGTTTCTGGGTTTGTGTTTGACCAAAATGAGCAGTTCTGTTTTATTCTATACACTACTGGAAACACGTCTCCCAAATTCCAGATCAAATATTGTATTTTAGATCTGTTTATTTAGAAAATCACTAATGACCCTCCAGAAGCCTGTTTTTTGAACCATGCCAGTCTTTCTGTAGGTCACTCGAGGTCATCTTACGGTGGTTAAGTGACATTGGAATGAGGTGGCGCTCATCACGGTCAGTAGAGTGGTTTTGGCCCTCTGCCAGTCTGTAGCTGTGTTGTCCTGTGTGTTTGCTGCTTGACCTTGTTCTTATGAACCAGACGCTCACTGTATCTGCCAGTAAAGCTAGAACCGAGCCTTCTGTTCCTCACTAAGAACCTGCTGTACATGTGGAGATGCTGATTTAGGAAGAAACTGGAGTGGTCTCTTATTTATTTCTACAGCTGTATGTATGTTTACCAAACTTTGATGTAGTAAGTAAACACTTGCTCACAAACTTGTGATCTCACAAAAACTAATAAATGTACATACAGCCACCAATTCAGCCTACAGCAGTGTAGCCCCACCCATTCACACTGAAGTTGTAAGGAGTGTCCATCAGGACTGCTTTTGAGAAAGAGGCACAATACAGGACAGTAAACATAAATCATGAGTGTTTTTGTATGTAAACTCACACAAACATTATAAGTCAACAAAAAAATTTAAGAAAACCTGAAAAAAATAAAGCACAAGATACAGAATATGGGCTTTTGAATCATTTGACAAACTAAAAGGCACCACTGGAAATGATTTCTGCACCATAATGCTTTCTTAAAATATGTAACATCTCTCAAAATTAAATGGAAGCTTTGTGAATGTGTTGGGTAAGTGCTAAAAAAAAGACTAAAGCCAGACTAATGACAAAGCTGTTATAATTATTCATTACATGAATGCTTTTAGGTCAGAACCAGATGTTTTTCTTTGCACACTTCTAAAAGTAAAAGTCTGCACATTGGGTACACATTAAACTCCCATTATACACAGTAAACAACTAAAATAACCTTTTAATAGCTCACGTATGCACACTGGCACTGTCAAAATTATAGATGGGAATACTCAAGTCTGCTCCACAGCTCAGCTTGGCTTTATGATGCCTCATTTAAAGTTCATTACTACACACCCTCTCCATCATCCAAACGGGGGGAAACGTAGCGTCTTGGTGAGGGGAAATTTACTACAGAACGAACTGCACATAAAAATTAATGTATCCATTTAACACTCTGGGTATGTTTGCCAGTCGATTCGAGTGAAACTTTGACTTTTTACTTTGCCTTAACCATCAAGTCTAGAAATAATATGCTGAGGTCTGTAATGGGTTGTGTGATGAGAGATACTGCCAGCTACTTGCACCGTGTTATTTTAGTAAGACTCTGAAGATAAAAACTCTCCTCCAAACAAAGCGCAGAATCTCTTCTATCAGGAACGAAAAGTGACAGAGAACTTGCTCTGCTTTAGAAGGAGTTGTGTCTACATCTCTTTTTAAACAGAAGTATGTGAACGTAAAAACCAGCAAACGGAAAGTAAACAAAATATTCCTGGTCCAATTACGAGTATCTGGCATGAGAAAAAGAACAACTTGGCTATTTATATCAGTTAATGTCAGCCAGGCTGCAGATTAGGCTATGACTCACCTCTCGAATTTCTCAACTTTCACAGGCATATCTGCTCCCATTCTAGATCCTCTTCAGACCATTCTGTGGGAACAACTGCTGGGCGCTGAGAGTGACTGGCTGGCACTGCTGCACAAGCCATTTCATTTAATTAAGCCCACAGAGTCTGTATCCCTTTCAATTTAGATCAGTCCCTGTTAGCAAAGCAGAAAAGCTATCGGGCAATGGCAAAGTTTAGCCTGACCCATATGGCCACATATGCACTTGAGTTTAGAACTGAACTTCACCATTAGCTTGCCTTTCTGTCGCTAACTGCACAGTGGGTCAAGTGTCTTCAAGTAAAAGTGTTTTCTATTACTTTTGTAATAACATGGTTCAAGTGGATGAAGACGTCACCGAGAAAGAAATTGTACCTTGAGTTCTTGAGGTAAAAAAGAACCAGCTACTCCTGTGAAACTGTAACAGAACTTCTTAGTGAAGCTTGTTAAGACAGAAGGTCTTCCTTCCTAATACATACTTGAGTATAAACAAAAATTGTAAAAATAAAACACATAATTGCTTTAATGTTACAACTTTATTGTATTTTCCATGTAGTTACTGAATACTAAGGGTACTGAATGTGGGTTTTTCTGAATAGTAATGGGTTAAATAGGATTTTCTTCCAAGTTATAAGCAGGTCATTCAGAGTGGAGTAACTCATTTTGAACTACCGTAATTCAGACTCAAGTCATTCATTTGCATAGATTCAGTGGTGGTGATGGTAACCTGGGGTCTTGATGTTTACAGGGCAAGTAAAGCCATTTTATTTACTGTCCAAACCCACCAGCCTACATAAGCCATCTGAATTTTTACATGCTAATGCTGATGATGGTAAAATAATCGGCAGTCAGAAAAATGTAAAGGTTTTAGACCAAAACTTTATCACACAACTAACACAAAACAATGCTGCAAACATCAAGCAGGATATTCATAAGCATTTCATGCTATAACTATCAGAGAGTGGGGCTTTCACCACCATCACCACCACTGTGAGCAAATCTGAGTTGGTAAGTTTCTCTAGAACACAGCATTTCATATCAAACTGCTCTGAACGATGGTAACATGTTAACCTTTTAGTTATTAAGAAATGTGAAAAAATGGTGGAGTTCCCCTTCAGATGTGTAAAACAAAGAAATCTATTTATTTAAATCCAAAGAAATTTAGTGATTCAATTCGCTGTGAAACTGTATGTACTGTCAACATCCGTTTATACTGCCTGTACTGTATTTGACTAAATGCCATAATTCAATTTATTTCACTGCAACATGTAATTAGAGTAGAATTTCACTGATATTTACTGATATTTCTGCTTTGATATGTAAACAGGTGTGATTCAGATTGGTCAGATTGGTGAAATGGTTCGCTGTATCGAAAGCTCACCAACTTAGATTCCTTTATTGTGATGTTGATTATGATGGGGTCATGATAGCTGGGTCACAAATGTAGCCATTTTATTTACTGTCCATTTTGTTTCATGTGTAATGTGGACAAAGGTCAAATAGAGGCAAATCTGAAACAGAAAAATCTTTGGGGATTTCTGTCTGGGGATCTCTGTTTTGTCCTACAACGCCCTTGCTGTATCTCTATGACATAAACGAATCACTAAAACACATTCTGGAGTAAAATCCCTATTACAAAAAAAGGCATCCAGCAGTGTCTTCCTTACCATTTGATGTAATGACTTTCTTTGAGGGAGACTGCAGAGGCATTCAACTCTTCAGACGTCTGGTTCCTGTCACCACCACTGTGAACTATTCAGACTTGGTAAGTTTCTCTAGAATGGAGAATTTCACACCGAACCACTCTGGATGACCTTGTTTATATCTTAACCATTACGCAGAAATTTTGAAAAGTCGGTGGCATTGCCCTTTAAACACGGGTCAGCTCTTTGGGTTTATTGTACAGGTGTGAGTGAATGTCAGGAGTTGCTACCAACTCATAAACCAACCCTATATGACAGACAGTGACTGACAGTGGCTTTACCTTTTGCGCTTTGGCGCCTGCTGCTTCTTCTCCATGATGACGGGCACACAGTTGGTCAGCTCAGTCCAGTCGGCGTGCAGCCCGCAGCTCCAGCCCGTGGAGAACCTGGAGAAGAGCCACGACTCGTCTCTGCCCGGCCGGTGGCAGTTGCACTTCTTCTGCCCCGGCTTGCAGTCGCACGGCCGCTCCAGCCGGATATTCCTGACCAGGTGCCTGCCGAAGGTGGTGCCGCCGGTCTTCTGGATGTGCAGGAACACGATCACGTCGTCTCCTCGGATGTCGAAATCCACGTGGCGCGCCAGGTCTCGCTCGGTGAAGTTGAATTTGGAGGCGGTGAGCCTGGCCGGGCTTTCATCTTCCTCCTCCACCTCGGGTTCCCGGTAGAGGTCGTCCAGAGCCGCGGGGAAACCGGTGGAGAGGGGACCGGCGCCCCTCAGCCTGTCCGCGGTCCCAAAGTGGCACGACTGGCTGCCCGCCGGGCAGATGTACTGATAGCCTATCATGACGAAGAGAAGCACCAATACTGGAATGAGGAGCAGCTTGTTGGGTTTATCGTTCATTCTAACCAGAGGAGACTGTTCGTGCCTTAATGTGAATCATTATCCCCTCACCAGCTCTTCCCCCAAATGTATCCTCGCGTCGCTGGGATGGAAACACATGCTGAAACGCCTTTCTATCCTTTATAAACGCTAAGTTAGCCAGCTAGCTAACGAGCCCCACCGTCTGTCTCCATCGTTGGTTCAGTTTAACGGCAGCCGGCAAAGTTTTAAAGCGTCTGCTAAGCTAGCTAAACAACCCGTCAAAATCCGTCATGTGAACCGCAGTTTCCTGACAAAACGCTGCATTCAGGCCTATAAACGACGCGAACTTTACTGTTTCTTATCGCGGACAAACTCAAAAAAACCGACAGCGAAAAATAACGGTCGCATGTTTTAAATCGCCCCAGCGCCTTTCGTCCCCCGCCCCGCGTGCTCCACTCTGAGCGCGCGCATGATTCCAGCCGTTATTGTTTCTTATTTATTTATTTATTAGCCCCGCCCCTGTTCTCAACGCTGCCCTAACGGATTGGCTAGCGGTTTAAATATGCAAGAAGTTCGGCCAATCGGACACTAGAGTGCCACAAACCCCGCCCTCGCGGCGCTACGATTGGCTAGTAGTTCACACGCACAACCGGTCGCTCTTTTTTTTTTTAAATCGGAACAACGATCTAGATTTTTGCGCTATCGCGTTCTGGAATCTAGAACATAGATGTAGAATCTAGACCTAGAATTTATCAGAATCTTTATTTAATGTAATGAAAACTAGCGAATCGCGGCGCAAGTGGGCGGGGTTTGTCGGAAAACGGGTGGAAGAGCTCCGCTACTGATCTTGTTGGGTGAGCGCTCTTGAATGAACGTGGTATGGTAAATTGACTAATGCTAAAGTGTTGAAGGGAAATTCCACCCATCTTTCTAAATATCTGAATAATTTAGTCCTTGAGGTGTAAACACACTTCTTTGATGTGAAAGTGTTGATTGTAAAGAAACGTACAGACACTGGATTCTTTACAGTGGTGGTGATGGGAACCAGGGGGGCCCATGTCAACAATACAAATATAGCCATTTTATTTACTATCCAAAACCACCAGTAAACCTACATGTGCCTTCAAAAGTTATTATAAGTAATGTTAATGCAAAAAAAAACCTTCTTTGGGGACTATTTTGTCTCACATTATCCTGCATGTATCCCACCACCATAAACTGACTAAGATAAATACCCAGACCAAATTAACTTACTTCAGGATGCTTCTTTAGGTTGGAAGTGGAGTCTTTAGATGCCAAAAGCAAGCTAGTAGCTGACAAACAGATGTTGTGCTGCACAGTGATGTTACTCTCTCCTTTTTGTTCCTTTAACGTGGAATAATGTTTAAATTTCCAAGACCGAAACGCATTTCTCTCCTGGCTGAGTCGTACCAGCTCTAAGACCTCAGCTCGTCAGGACATTCATGGTTTAAAATGCTTGTGGAAAGGGACAGCAGGGCAGAACATATATACATATGGATCACTGGAACTGACCTCCCCAACCTGGATGGAGTGTATGCCTGTCGACTAAAGAAGAAGGCTCACAATATCAGCAGAGACACAACAGACCCGGGACACCGCCTGTTTGACTTGTTACTGTCTGGCAAGCGGTACAGGGCCGTCCGTACAAAAACAAGTGTCGCACTAAACAAGAGAGTCACACTAAATTTCGTTGTATGCAAGTACTATGACAATAAAAGGATTCTATTCTATTCTATTTATATTAACCATACTAAATAACCATTAATTCATTCATTCATTCATCTTCTAACCCTGGACAAGCCATCACAGGACAGGCACACATACATACCCATTCAATCACACACACTCACACCTAGGGGGGCAATTTAGCATCTCCAGTTCACCTGGCAGCATGTCATGTTTGGACTGTGAGAGGAAACCCAAGCAGACAGGAGAACATGCAAACTCCACTAAATAACAAGAAATATATTAATTATACACAAAATATACAGAGACATGAGGGTCCTATATAAGAAACTCCCTACTATGTACAAACACATAGACAAAGGATAATCTGAGAGAGAATATAATAATAATAATAATAATAATAATAATAATAGTAATAATAGTAATAATAAAGTGTCAGAGTGAAATGATATTGGGGAAGGACTCAAAACTGTTTGTTCAGAAGCCTGATAGCCTGTGGGTAGAAACTGTTCATTAGCTGCTTGGTTCTAGCATTGATGCTGTGGTATCCCTCCCTGATGGCAGTATGGTGAACAGGCTGTGTGCTGGATGACTACTGTCCAGCCGGATCTTTTGGACTGTCCTTTAGGCAACGGGCCTGATACATGTGCTTTAAGCCTGGAAGTTTGTTACCTATGATGGATTGTGCTGTACTCACCCCTCTCCTAAGGGCCTGGTGGTCCCAATTGCTTTAATAATGTGAAAATATAAACAGTAGCAGCACAGAGAAGACAGCAGACAGACATCCAGCTTATATACAGCATATAAAGATTTCATAGTCACTTGCATAAAACGTCATAAATACATCCTGCAGTGTATTTAAAATACATGTCATGGAAACCTGTACTATAGAGGAGGGTGATACGGCAAAAGTATTGCATATGCTAATATTCAATGATAACATGTTACAATTTAACTTTGGCTTGAATTTCTTATTACTCTTTATTGATTATGTTAATAGTGAAAAAATATTAGTGGTTAAATGTAATTATTATATGTAAGGAATGTTGTATGTAATAATGTAAATATACAAAACATGAATTAAAAAAAACTTTACAAAGAAATAAATTATTTGGGTGCCTCAGTTTAAATTTATATTTATTTGCTGAATTTAACAAACTAACATAATAATAATAATAATAATAATAATAATAATAATAATGAAATGGCATGTGTAATGTTAAATGTTATGGAAATAAATAAATATAAAAACTGTGCACTAAAACGTGCAATAACATTGTTTATTCCCTATAGATGTTTTGACTTGTTTTCACAAAACATACATTACATTAATAGGTGTAATTCACATACACACATGTATATGTAAGGGGGTGGAGTTGTAAATATAGCTATTCAGAATTGTTTGATGTGAAGTGGTTTATTTGTAGATAAACTCATTGACTCAGGCTTCATTATAGTGGTGGTGATGAGAACCAGGGGTCACCATGTCTACAACTCAAATATAGCCTTACTATATTTCCTTACTATCCAAAATGACAGAACAACAAATGACAAATCGAGTTGAGTTTTCTCAACTTTATGCAAATGAATTATGACGTGACGCAGTGAAGCTACATTGTAAACGATTGGCAATTCTTTGGGCCAGTCGTAGACATGGGGGGTCTCTGAGGTCCCCCAAGCTTATTCCTACCAGCATTTTGTTCCAGTTTTTAGCAGCGTGGTGGTAAACATGGAAGATATATATGCCTGACCATATATGTTTTTATGAATTACATTACTTGGTTACATCCTGCCTCCAACATGCTCCAACATGTAGAGTCTTATACAAACTATATAACAAAATCCCAGGTGTATATTTTGCAAACATAATTTATACAGGGTAGTATGGATGGGCAAGATGATGATATTATATCATTATCTTGATAAATTATGCCACAGTCTGCTTGATTAAAAATATTGTGACTACTGTCATCCCCAGGAAATCTACATCTGTGTTTTCTTTCCAATGAAGCTCATCTTGTTTCTCTGAGTCACAATATACATATACAAAATTATTTTTTTGGCTTGAATTTCTTATTACTCCTTATCAATTTTTTAATAGCAAAAAAATCATAGTTGTGAAAAAATACAATTCTTATACGCAAGCAATGTGTATAAATATCATATATCATATCATATAAATATCATCCCAAAGTCCCAAACTATTAATATTTCCAATATTAAAAAAACAATAAGGAGTAATAACAAATTCAAGCCAAAAATAACTGTTAACATGTTATTACTGAATATTAGTATGTGCCAGCATTTTGCAGGTTCCTTCAATTCAAATTAACTGGGAACAGTAGCTAAGTTTCAGTGATAAGAGCTAAATCATATATAGGCTTAAAGATAATTCCTAGGAGTAAAAGTTTTTCATTTGTTTTAAATAAATAGTAATATTTGCATTTCACTAGCTCAAACTAAATTTCCTAACTTCATCAGTACATTGTGGGCTAATCGCTGAGGCTCTTTCCATATAGGAAGGTCTCCTCATTGGATCCATGGACTTTTCCTACGGCTGCTGCGGATAGCTGTCCTGGAAAGTGCCTGATAAACTTGCTCCGCCAGTCCGGCTTCTCCTCGGTTAGCTTTCGGGTACGGGTCAGAGGATTTGGAGGCAAAACTCGAGTAAAAGCAGGTTCCTGCTGGGTGTCCGTGTTTATTACTCATACTGCGTTCAGGTCTGTTTTCTTCATGTCGTCAACGCTGAGTACGAGTTAAAGCGGCAGGACCCCTCAATGGCGGCTCGCAGTGAGACCGGGGTAAGATAACGGTAAACTAACATGTGGAGGGGGTTTATTACAGCTGTTAATGATGTACAGCGGCTTTACAGTTAGTGCGAGTACAGTCAATAATGGCGAATAACGTTGTAATTCATGTAAACAAACAGTCTGTTCTGTAAGCAGCTTCACAGCGGATTCCAGTGTGTGGTTTTCAATGAAATAGCTCACTGACTCCCGGTTCTACAGGCTGTTCTACAGGCTATTCTGCCTTTTGTTTTCGTTCACTCCTAACGTCCTGAAAACGATCATGGTCAGGTCAAAACAGGCAGAACTATCAGGAGCAGAGTGCTTAGTTGAAGTGTTGGTCTAGCTACGTGGCACCGCTGTTGAGCATCATCACCCGCTGGCACCCCAGTGCTCCTCAGGCTGGAGAGTAGAAGTTCAGAAGTTTGTAGGGAATCCAGCGTTTCTCCTCGGGCTATTAAAAGGGAGATTCCACCGGTTTTTAGAATTGAATGCAGATTTCGGTCAGTGCTGTGTGATGTGAAGCTTTACGTTGTAGAGAAACTCGAGTTGCGTTACAGTGGTGGTGATGAGAACCAGGAGTCACCATGTCTACCACATAAATATAGCCCTTTTATTTACCTTCATCAGTGAATCTACACACGCCGTCTGAGTGTTATTTGTAAAGCTGATAATAGTAATATAGTGAAAATTTGGAATGGATAGTTTTCTTTGTGCACGCATATCCACCAGAATGGATCTTAAAACATCCAGGTCTTGTAGGTCAGAAGCCTATACCAGAATTACAGAATTTGGACATCTGGTCCCCATCACCACCATTGTAAAGACATGTGGGTACGATTCTCTTAAATGAAGCATTTCACATTTAATCACTCCTGATGGCTATTTAAAATTTTGAGAAGTTGGTGGACTTCCCCGTCCTCAGAGAGCTTGTCCCCCTTTGCTGCTGTAACAGCCTCTACTCTTCTGGGAGGGCTTTATTCTTGATGTTGGAACGTCGCTGAGAGGGTCTGCACGCAGTGTGTGCGTTAGTGAGGTCAGGTACTGATGTTGGATGATTAGTTCTGGATCACAAACAGGGTTAGGGCTGGGAGTGTCCCGGACCATATGTAAGAATCAGAACCAGAACCACTTTATTTAGTCAAGGATGTTATATATGTATATACGTACGTGTGTGTGTGTGTGTATATATAATGTATAATATATATGTGTGTGTGTGTGTGTGTGTATGTATATGTGTATGTGAGTGATAAAGAGCCCTGATAAGGAGCTATGTGTGTCAGTATACATATAGTTGTATATTATGAAATCTGATATGTAAAGAATATTACAGAGTGATGAACGTCTGTACATCTGTAAATGATGCTAAGGGAGGTTTGTTGGTTCAGTGCGAGTTACAGCTCTGGGGGACAATTGCTGTTGACTTGTCTGGTTGTAATGGTTTTGATGGTCCTGAGTCTTCTACCAGAGGGAAGTGTCTGGAAGAGGTGATGTCTGGAGGAGAGGGGTCAGCTGTAATTTTGGTGCTGAGCTTATTGAGCTGTTATAGATGTGCTGGAGTTGGGCAGATTATGTCCATTGATCCACTGAGCCATACTGATTATGTGCTGGATCATCAGGCTCTTCAGCAAGTAGAATTTACTCAACAGAGGAAGCCGCTATAAGAGGGGTGAAATTGAACTTGGAGAGGGTCCCATGCTAGTTCCTGGAATAAAATTATAATTCCTTAACAATATTAATGGCCTCGTATGAGGTGACTGTATTCACAGTTTTTATTGTGATCAATCTAATACACTGATCATCTGTAGTTGCACAAATAGCTGCACCCAGAAGGAATCAACCGATGGGAATGAAACTTGGTGGGTAGGTTTGACATTGTGAGACATGCGTAGGAATCAAGTTTCACATTTGACTGTGCATGTGTTGTAAGTGAGGATGGGCCTTATCGCTGTACCCTACTGACCCAACAGCCACGACTGTGGACATTCAGCGAGCAATGATGTCCTCCATGAGTCATCCTGTTATTGCCAGCACCATTGGCAGACGGCTGCACGACACAGGACTACATGCACACAGACTGTGACGACGACTGTCCTTAACACCACGTCAACGTCACCAAAGACTGCAATGGTGTCGTGACTCAGAATGGCAGCGGGTCATCTTCAGTGACGAGTCCCGCTTTTGACTTGGTGGAGGTGACCAACAAATCCGTGTGTGGAGTCACCATGGTCAGCCAAGATGAACAGTTTGTTGTCGTGCGTCACATGTCCAGAAGGCCTGGTGTCACTCCACCTCCACCCCTACCGCACCATCTGCAGGAACTGTGTGAGAATATTCAAGCTGCATGGGATGGATTATCACAGGACACCATTAGGAACCTCTACAACTCCATGCCGAGACGTCTGGCATGTTGCATTAGGGACACTACTTCTGTAATTCAATAAATATTACCCATTTGAGTCTAAATTAATCATCATTTATTGTTCCTGGTGACCTTTATCTTCTCAATAGCACACTTCCTTCTGGGTGCAACTATTCTTTTGATGATGAGTGTTTTAAAGAGCAGCAACATTCCAGTAATAATACACAGTTTTTAGGGTTAATGCAGTAAAATCTGTACTGAATTTACAATGATTTTGGTATTTAAGGAATTTGGTATATTACTAGCAGTGCATAATGATTTGGAATAGTTCTGGCAGGTTCCTAAAAAAACAGTATTTATCAGTTTATTGCTGGAAAGGTTTATATGGTGACTTGTTTGCTACAACAAATTCATGCACCATCCAGGAACATTGATAGAAATTTACTAAATTTATGGCAGCATCGTTAGAGGCCACCTTGTTGTCCGAGTTTCCAACAAGGGACAAGGAATCCCCCATCCCAAGACCACTGCTACAATACCAACCCTGATTACAAATGCCTCAACAACTTAGCCCAAACGTATTGAATGGAGGGGGGGGCGGTTTAGCCTTTAGCTGATGCTTGACGCTGGACATGGTAATCGTAAGATCATGTATAGTTACTCCAGAGCCTTCCGTTCTATTGGTCAGTGCTTTTCTATGGAGATTTTGTATGCTGTGTCAGCAATTGAACACTGGTATTAGCAATAGGTGCATCCACACACACACACACACACACACACACACACACACACACACACATATATATATATATATATATGTGTGTGTGTGTGTGTGTGTGCATGTTCCAATGCTCAGCTGGTCTAAACTGTGTTTCTTTACAGTGTAAGACCATGAGGATCCTCTGGCTGCTGCTGATCCTGATTCAGCTTCACCATGCTCACTCCGCATCGAAGGGAGTCACTGCCAGTCTGAAGGCCAAATGGCCTCAAACCCCTCTCTTACTGGAGACCAGGTAAGCTGCGGGGATCAGCACAAGTGTCTGAAAGTCAACCTGAAATTTGTCACTTATTGAATTCTTATTTGTTAATCACATCAGCATGCAGAAAACAGGTGTGGGGAAATAACGTTATCTAATAATATCATGTTTCACCTCCAACCACCTGCCATTGAGAGACATCCTTCAGCTAGCTCACAAACCCTCCATGACACCGTATTTAATTTGCAAATGCATCACAGTATGGAAGAACAAATGCATTAATATTTTAGTTTAGTAATTATTAAGGATATCTTTGGTGCCAATCAGGAGAAGTATGTGTGCTTTTCAATTGTTGTTAGTCTGAATACAGTGACTTCAAGAGATGCTGCCAGTGCACATCTCCGATCTCACTTTGATTTGATTATGTTTACTTATGGAATGATTGAAATTTCAATAGGGTTCCCAAAGCTGCTTTGAATAAACAAAATATTTTAAAATTATTTGCAGACTTGATGTTTCAAAATACATAAGTATGAATGAAGCTCTGAAAGTATGGTGTAAAAGTCCGAGACCGCCCTTTATTTATTCATTTGGAGTCAAAACAGCCAAAAAACACAGGGTGTTAATATTTCAGGAGATACTTCTATTTTTATATATTAAATATAAGATGATCCACTTGCATAAGGAATGGCAAAGTCAAAGGCAAAAGGAAAGACAAACGGGAGTTTCCAAACCTGGCGTTTAAAATTAGACTAACAACCACCTGGAGAGCCTGCTAGACCAGAGCTTCTCAGCCTATTCCGCACCCAAAGCCCACCTGAAAATAACTACAAAGCATAGTGGCCCACCAGAAAACTGAAATCAAGCAGCTGTGAAAGTGCAAAATACATGTATACATTAATATATTTATATTAATATACTTAATATAACACTAAAATGGTTATAAATGACGTTTCTGGCCCACTACAGAGCATTGCCTCCACCTGAGTGCAACCCCATGGCCCACTAGAGGGTGCTTCATGGCCCACTGGTGGTCTGCGCTCCACAGGTTGAGAAAGGCTATTCTAGACCACCAAAGCTGCTCCCATCAGATAAGCAGCGCTTAAAGCTTTCATCTTTGAGAGAGAGAGGAGAACATCAAGCTCAACTCTCAATTCAGATCTGAGAACATCCACAGGTGTTTCTGTCCATCCTTCTTCCACTGTGAGAAGACACCTCAACACTGTGGAGGTCTGAAAGGATGTGTATGTGTTCAAGAAGCTCCTCACTGAGAAAAGGAGACACACACATTCAACAAAGAAGCTGCTGGTGTTCTCAGAATAATGGACTGACCACCCCAGAGTCCAGACCTCAACACCACTGAATGTGTTGGGGGTTATTTGGAAATGCTGAACCAGTTTCTAAGACTGCAGTTTGGAGAAACTGAAAGCGAGTCTCCTGAAAAGAATGGAAGCTGTAATAAAGACCGGGCACACTAAACGCTGTTTTGTTGTTGTTGTGGCTGCTGTGTAATGTACTTTGAAACGTATCAGAGCTGTTCAGAAAGCTCAGCAGTCCTTTACATTGTGTGAAAATGTCATGGTGAGTGAACCAATAGAACTGCTCCAAAATGATTTCCAATGAAATCTCTTTACTTTAACTTGCATTAAGAGGAAAGAAGGTTTTGATTGTCTCGCCGTGATTGTCTTTGGACAGTGACAATATGTTTCTGCTTTGGCCCTTAAATAATTAAGGTGCTTAATGGCTGTTTTTTTCCCAGTTTCTGTCAGTTTCTGACTTTTACTGGCCTTTCTGACTTTTACACAGTACTGTATTCACACAGTGGTGGGATATAAAGAGTACAACACTCTTTTCTTCAGTATTTCCATTTAAAATAACCTGTGAATTTTCTATTTGCCTAAAAAAATGAGGGCATACTATTTCAAAGGTTCAGTGGGGGTACATTATCTGCACCCATATTTTCCACACATGTCAGGAAGGGCTGCCGAATCATATAGAGTCTCTGTGTTGAAGGGAATATCTTTCTTATCTGGCGAACAAAGCGCAAAAGCCCATTTTGCTGCATTTCTAATTCCATAGTTGGATATCTGGAGGTGTGATGCCAAATAAGGGGTGCAGGTTTATCTAGAACTTTTAAGAGTGAGCATTAAATAACAAGTGCCAAAAGTAATGTAGTCCTGGACACGTACGTAATAAAGAGCTTGATTGCACCTATCGCATGTAGGATCTTGGTCAGTTTTTGGACAGATTTTGGACAGTCTGGCTTTTATTTTGCCTAAAAAAATGAAGGCATACTTTTTCAAATGTTGAACGTTGCAGATATTCATGTTTATGTCATTAGAATAGATTCTTAGATTCCAGAATGAATGCAGTTAAATTGCCGTCTTAAAATCAATACATTTTGCACCCTTAAGAGAGAATCCTTTTACTGTGCTGCTGCGTGCGGCTGCTTGGCCCTCTTTACAGAGGCATGCTGATTTAATCTTTTCTCTGATCTTTAGTGAGTTCGTCGGTGAAAGTGGTGATGAAAGGTTTTGGCAGTTTGTCGACACTGTGAAGGAGCTGACGGTGTACAAACAGGGAGGTGAGTGCTAAAGAGAACTCACCCGCTCTGTATTCCCTCATAAGTCTGTGTAGCTGCTCCTGGTAGTTCAGGAGTGATTTTCTAAAGCTTTGGTTTGAATACACTTCTGATGGGTTCTGTATAATTCTCAGTTTTACCCAGTGTGGAGATTTGACTCGTGATTGCTCTTTAAAGTTTGTGATTGCACGGACAATTTTAGGCAGCTCAATTTTAGTCAGCACAATTTTAGTCAGCCTGAGAATTTTCACCATGTCAGCAGAGTGGATAAGAGGCTGGTGAGGTGGAAGACGTGTGGAAATGAATCGGTGCGTTTTTATTTGCTCTACCCCCAGAATCTGTCAGATCGTACTATAACCTGATCGTGAAAAAGGCTGGTCAGTTCCTCACGGGTCTTCAGGTCAGCCTGCTCAAGCTCGCCCTGTCCCTCAGAGCCTACTCACCTGCGGTACATGCATTCCAACAGGTGAGACCTCACCACATACCCACTGCCCCACTGTAATGCACTAATGTATACTGATGTCACTATTAGTTGTAATAGTGATCCATTAATCATCACCATGTTTGTTTTTCTTACTGGGAGAGTCCATTAAGAGAATTCATAACGAATTCAAACCATCATGCATCATCTGCTAATTGCAGATTCACATTAAAATTGATCAAGAATCAATCAGGTTCGGAGCTCTGCAGGTATCGTATCAGCAGAGCGTTGGTGACTTTTTATGTACTACGTGCCTCATCACTCGGCGACCTCTATAACTATACGTGGGAACTGTGGTAAACACTTCCGTTTTTCAATAATGCCTCTCTCAGTTGAACTGACTTGCTGCAGCGATGGCATCCTATTACAGTACCATGCTGGAATTCAGTGAGCTCTTTGAAACGACCCGCATGTTTGTAAGGGCAGACCACGTGGGACTGAATAAGACACCTGCATTCAACGATTAAGAAGTGTCCCAATACTTTTGTCCCTATAGTGTAGCTCTCATGTATTTGGGTGCTTAACAGTCTTGCTAGCGATGCACTGCGGTGACACAGTATTTGCAGAGAACTGGAAAGATCAGTCCCATCATGGGATTACAACAGAAAATTACATCAGTAATTTGGCATGCTGTTTTTGATGCACGGCTTACTAGTATATGAACTTGGGGTATTCAGTATCATCACTAACTTTGGCAGTTTTGTGTTTCTGTAATAGAGAAGTGAAATAGTTACTGCTTTATTTACTTGTGTTATTCTCTGCAGATTGCCAGCGATGAGCCTCCACCTGAGGCGTGCTCTGCGTTTGTGTCCGTGCACGGCCAGCACGCCTGCAGCACCAAGGACATGAAGAAGCTCCTGAAGGCTGCCGCAGGCAGGTAACGCGCTTTCGTCCGTGTGGAATTAACACAAGGAGTAGTTGTGTTCTTTGTAAGCAGTTTTGTTTATTGGGGTTGTAACACGGCGGTTGCCCTGGATATTAAGCTTCTTATACCGGAAATTATATTTGTTCACGCTTTGCTGATTCTGCTACTTGCTCGAGGTCCAAGGCAAGAATACGATCCCTCATGAGCCGCAGTGATCAATAGGATGGAATCCAGGTTTTCATTAAGGGCAGATTAGAAGTACACAAAGCAGGGGCTTTGGTTTCTGGACTTTGTGGCACTGATGACTCCAGCAGTGTAAATACAGTATGGACTGGTCCAGTAGGGATCTGCGTTTTGCTTTTCATATTTTTGTAAGAGTTCACAAATGGATGTTTGGTTACCCACAGACAGGTAGACGTTTCAGTTGACATTAGTGTATCATTAAGCACAACTACAGTAAATCAGTGCACTGGGTTCAGCAAATACACTCATTATCAAAAGAATAGTGTGGGATTGCAGTTCTATTGGGAAGGAAGTAGTGTCACTCAGTATGGTGTCGGGTTAACGCAACATGCCAGACGTCTCGGTATGGAGTTGTAGAGTTGTGTCCTGTGATAATCCATCCCATGCGGTTTGAATATTCTCACACAGTTCCTGCAGATGGTGCGGTAGGGGTGGAGGTGGAGTGACACCAGGTCTTCTGGACATGTTAGACGTGACAACAAACTGTTTTTGAGCTGACCACGGTGCCTCCACACACGGATTCGTTGGTCATCTCCACCAAGACAAAAGCGGGACTCGTCACTGAAGATGACCCGCTGCCATTCTGAGTCACGACACCATTGCAGTCTTTGGTGACGTTGACGTAGTGTTAAGGACAGTCGTCGTAACGGTCTGTGTGCATGTAGTCCTGCGTCGTGTAGCCGTCTGCCAATGGTGCTGGCACTAACAGGATGACTCATGGAGGGCGTCACTGCTCGGTGAATGTTTGCATTTGAGGCTGTTAGGTCAGTTGGGTCAGTCCTTGCTTACGTGCTTGGGTGAGCCTGAAATTTGAGTCATTCGCATGACTCTTGGTGTCCAACATACCCACCAAGTTTCATTCCTGTTGGTTGATTCCTTCTGAGTGCAGCTATTTATTTGATGATGAGTGTACATGGGAATTCTGATGACAGCCTGATGAAATTAGCGCTATGGAAGCGATGGAAATTTGATGGGAAAATGCTGCTTATAACTTTTCTAGATTAAATATTGCTTAAACAATATGTTTTCGTTGTGCATGAATGTCTAGCATAGTCATGATTTTATTGACTACATTATTGATGTTAAAGAAGCATACGCAGGTAAATCGTCCCTGAACACTTAAAACTGAAATGGATCCCGTCATGGGTCATGTCCTGTCAAACAGAGGACGATGGAACTTCCATCCTAACCAGATGGATAACCAGAACAAGCCGAGCCAATTCATGGCCTCTATATGGAATGGAATGGAAAGCCGTCTGGATTTGGTTTTCTTAAACAGCTGTTTCATATTTCCAGGCCTAAGCCATACCTATATAAGCATGATCACAAGTACCCGGGAGCCAATGGGACGGATCTCCCCGTCGTTATTCTCTACGCTGAGATCGGCACCAAAAAGTTCAACGTGTTCCATAAGGTTCTTTCTGAGAGGGCCGAAGAGGGGAAGCTGGTCTATGTGCTGCGCCATTTCGTGGCTGTGAGTACCGAGCGTGTCGGTTTTAGCTCAGTAAATCTTGGAGACTTCAGTCTGATTGTTATTCGGTAGTTCATTTTTGATATTCATTTTTGAATACATGTAATGTAGTTCACCTGAAGTGCTCTGTCTCCCCGCAGGACACAAAGAAGCAGAACATGCTCTTATCTGGATATGGAGTAGAACTGGCGATTAAAAGTACCGAGTACAAAGCTGTGGATGACACTCAGGTTAAAGGTATACCTTATGACTCCCAGTTGGCAAAGCAGTGCCTAGTGGTGTAGATTATTAGATATAATATAAATGTTCTTTTTTAGATTCCAAATCAGCCTCGGCCTACGAGGAAGACGACACTGACGAGGTTCAGGGCTTTTTGTTTGGGAAATTAAAGTAAGTATATTCACTCTTCCAATATCCAAACCAGTTAGTTAGAATTAGTTTTTATTTATTTATTTATTTTTTTGGTTTATGAACATTATTTTAACAATACAAGTACAATAACAAATACAAGTACAAACCTACAAGTACAAGTACAAGTACAAACCTAAACACAAATCTGAATTGACCTATTCGTGCTCCACACACATGAATTACTTGGCAACAATGGCAAAAACCTTATTCAAGCTAAACCTAAAAATAAGAGAATGGTTCATGAATGGTCAAAATTGTTTACTCAGTGATGGGGAAATCTGTACAGTACAGTCAGAGACATTATAATGACCATCAGTTTAGAGTATTCTGGTCTCTACCAGAGATAGTTGTCTGGTGATGGCTGCCAAATGAACAGACTTTCCTATAAGGGCTTTGCTACAGCAACAAGCGCTGGTTGTCAGTAATGCCTTTAGAGGGCGGCACTGAGTGGTGTTTGTTTGTTTAGTAATTTGTTTGTTGTTAACATTTCTCGCTGCCGCCCTCTAAAGGAGTTCACAGTATAATCTGTATATGGACTGCTGTTAAAACAAATTGTAAAAATTCATTTTACTCAGCAATAAAACAGGTAAATCATACATGCCGAATATTTTAAACGTAAGTTTACAATAGCATTTTATTTTTTAAGCTTCCTTTAAAAGGTAAGGATTTTTGTTTAGGCTTATTTAAGGTACAGGCAGCAACGAAAGCAATTAAGTGCATAAGGAGGCTTGGGAAGCTCCAAGAAGGGGTATAACTGCATGTGTAACTTTACAGTCAGCAACGTCAGATATTCTGCTTATAAGTTTTACTGGTATCTCGCACATATGCAGCTAGCGCTTGCTTCTGTTCCAACAAACCTCATATCTGTGCTTCTTTGAGAAGGGAGGTAGCAAGATGGGTACACTTATAATGACCTGACCGGCTTTCTCCCAATGGACATGTACTCCGCTGCTGCTGCTGCCGTACGTGAAGTAGAGAACTCCTGCGCATGTGACATTGTCTTTGTTTATGTGAAAGTCGAGCCACTGAACCATTAAGCTTAGCATATACATTAGACTGACATCCGAAGTTCATATGTCAGTATTGAAGCTAGCGACATTAGCTCTGATTAGGTTATGAATGTGTGAGGCGAAGGCATCATACAGAACAGCAGGGCAGCATTAGAGAAACAGAGACAACCTGGGAGAGCGGGGTACCGGACCCTCAGTCAGTCGGCAGAATCCCTGGTCCTCCACAGTGGAAAAGGATTGGTCATCAAGAGCCATAAACTGTGTGATTCTGTCTGTGACTGCTTTTGCTTTCGGGCTCTCCAGTGCCTGTTTAATAGACACTGTTGCTGCTGCTCCTGTTTTCGTGCTAATGCTAGCTGTGGTTCTGTTGTTCTCTGCTTACACTGTGAAACACTTCCTTACAGCAGACATGTTCTCTCTGCAGCGCAGGGGCCGGAGTGTACATGCATCAGTGCAAAATTATAATAATAATAATAATAATAGTAAAAAAAAAACAATAAAAGGTGGAAAATTATCGGTTGTAATATTGGCTAAAATTCCAACATCGGACCGATGACGATAACTGAAAAAAAATCCATATATCGGCTGCCAATATATCATGCATCACTGCCTCTTACCACCACCCTCTAAAGGAGTCATTACCAACCAGCTAATAAACAATCACCACTCACCTCCGCCCTCTAAAGGCTCTATTAATTAATATCAGATATATATAAATGTTCTGACCTCCCAAAGTGTTGTAGCACCACTCAGAATTTCCGGC
>CM067480.1:4300741-4349541 GCA_034552555.1 Semaprochilodus insignis
ATATAAATTAAGATTGCTAAAACAAAGATTTAAAAGGACAGAAAACAAAAGAAAAATCTAAAAAAAGAAGAGAGAGATAAAATAAAATAATATTAAATTATTTAAATGTTATTTAAAAGTATACAGTTATGCAGTTATTTATTTAAGATAAAATTATTTTTTTCAGGGGTGATAAAAGATAAATTAAGATTGATAAAACAAAGATTTCAAAGGAAAGCTAAAATAATAAATGGAAAATCTAAAATGAAAAATCAAAATAAAAGATCTCAAAATAGAGATAAAATAATCTAAACTTATTAAAATTATATAAAAATATATGCAATTATTTATATAATAAATTATTTAAGCTTGAGTTGATAAAAGATTACAAAATAGAGATAAAATATTATTGAAGAAAAGAAATTCAAACAACACTTAACTAAAACATTTACAAACAGAACTGAAATAATTAGAAATTAAAGTTTGAATAACCCCAGGAGAAACGAGCGTGTCAATTTTTAGAGTAGCTTGTAGCTTGTTCCAGCTCACTAGTTCTCAATAACTAAATGCAGTTTTACCCAGCTCAGTAAAAACCCGGAGAACCTCGAGTAGAATCATTTGAAACCATCAGTCAAATCATTTGAGCGGGTTTCGTAAGGTGCACCCGTTATAGTGAGCATGGAAGTAATATACCCTGGCATCTGACCGATAAGAGCCTTATGGGTAAAAAGTGACCAGTGCGTTTCCCTTCTTCCAGATAAAGAGGACCATCCCACGTCCTCATATAAAACCGTGTCATGTTAATGTGGATTTGAATGTTTAGCCATCTAAGGCCTAAGGTAAGCCCTGCTCCCAGCGGTCACGCTGGTTGCTCTGTGTTGACAGCTTCTTGTTTTTGTGCTAAACTGACAGTTGCTGATGACTGGGATGACTCAACGATGTTCTCGTTTCTGGACTCCAAGGACAAGACTGCAGTTGTTTCCAAGAGAATGAAGTATTTAACCAGGCATGGTGAGTGTCTGATAAAAAGGCTCAGTTTTTCAAAGAAGACAAAGCGCTGCTGGTGCTTTGATTCGAAGACAATGTCCCTGATGAAATAATGAAGCGGTCTTGTTTTCCCGCTTCTGATTTTCCTTCATGAAAACCGTGTTTTAATTGATTTGTTTGTTTGATCATTCCTACACAGAGTCGTGTTTGTTGAAGCAGTTGTGACGCGGCCTGTGGGGGGTTTAAGCGTTTGCCTTTGATGTTTGTCTGGGATATTTTTCCTCTTTGCAGATTTGAGGACACCGATGCATGCTTTGTGTGAAATTTGCAGGGACTGTTTTGGATACCACCATAGCCACGTTATTTATTGCTCCAGAAATCCACGGTATGGCTTTTTCAAACGAGCTCTGCAGCATTTTTAATAAGTAATTGTTTCTCTGCAGAAGAGGAGATGGTGTATGGAGTGACCGTTTGGATTATTGCGGATATTGAACAGGCCCCTGGGAGGCAGATGTTGCTGAATGCCTTGAAACATATGGTGAGCTGCTGCTGCTTTTATTTCCAATTAGTCGTAGCCACAGGAAACATATAATCTTCAGAGACCGCAAGGCGCACGCCCCTAAGTAATTAATTTGAGAGCAATTTATCACTGGCCCCACTCTCTGGGTGTAGTTTTGTGGCATTGGTAAATGACCGAGCTAGAACGCTCGGCCGAGTCATGTCATCAAAGGACAGGTTTGGGACAGTCATGGGCTGGATGTTAGGGAAGCAGCCTTGTGACCGTAAGGTCACCAGTTCGATTCCTTTAACTGACAGGACATTACTCTGATGTCCATGATCAAGGCGTCTAACCCCCAACTGCTGAGGATAGGGCTGCCCACTGCTCCGGGGAAGTGTGCTCACTGACCCGTACAACACTCTGCTGAGTCATGTCTTCAAAGAACAGGTTCGGGGCAGTCGTGGGCTGGATGTTAGAGAATTGGCCTTGTGACCGGAAGGTCACCGGTTCAATTCCCTTAACCAACAGGACATGACTGTAGTGAGCATGGCACATAACCCCCACCTGCTGTAGTGAGCATGGCACATAACCCCCACCTGCTCTCCAGGCACTGTGGATAGGATATGTGGGATAGGGCTGCCCACTCCCCCGGGGAAGTGTGCTCCTAGAACGCTCTGCCGAGTCGTGTCTTCAAAGGACAGGTTTGGGGCAGTCGTGGGCCGGATGTTAGGGAACCAGCCTTGTGACCGGAAGGTCACTGGTTCGAGTCCCTTAACCAACAGGACATTACTCTGGTGCCCATGAGCAAGGCACCTAACCCTCAACTGCTGTAAAGGCATTGTGGGTAGGGCTGCCCACTGCTCCAGGTACGTGTGGTCACTGACCCCTAGTGTGTGTTCACTAGTGTGTTTGTATGTGGTTGTTTAACTGTATCCCTGGACCCACTCTCTGGGTGTAGTTTTGTGGCGTTGGTAATGACCGAGCTAGAACGCTCTGCCGAGTCATGTCTTCAAAGGACAGGTTTGGGGCAGTAGTGGGCTAGGTGTTAGGGAACCAGCCTTGTGACCAGCAGGTCACCAGTTTGATTCCCTTAACTGACAGGACATGACTGACACTCGTAAGCAAGGCACCTAACCCCACAAATGCTCTCCAGGCACTGTGGATAGGGCTGCCCACTGCTCACTGACCCCTAGTGTGTGTTCACTATCTGTGAGTTTAACTGCAAGGACGAGTCAAATGCGGAGGTCAGATTCCTCTGTGTGCAGGCACAAATGTTCAGTGGTCCTTAGTTCTAATACTAGTTTTGTTGAGGTGATTATACTGATGTTCATTATGCGAAAAGCGTTGCAGTTGAGCGTGTAACCATTTGTTTTCATGCCTGCAGAAGTCCAGTAGTTCCAGTAGCCGCGTCGGTGTGATTAATAACCCCAGTAGTAAACCCACCGAAGACAGCAGCAGCCTGTACCGAGCCCTCTGGGCCTCCTTACTCACCCAGACCAACAAGAACACCCTCGACTTCACCCTCAAACTCCTGAAGGAAGAGACGGTTCAGCTCCACACACAGGGTGCCAAGATGAAGGACCTGCTTTTACAGGTTAGTGGCGCATAAAATACTGACACCCACCATTTACGAGTACTAAGTGGTAGATTTCAGCATTTAGCCTGACTGTGTCTTATTTATCATCCCCGCTTTCGTGTTTGAATCACGTATTCCCCAAAGACCAATTGCACTGCTTCTTCATGTTTTATTCTTTTCATGCTGAATATGATTTGGCATTACAGACTCCGGCATATTTTGTATGCTCACTTTATGGTTGTTGCTCTCGGCTTCTCTGCGGAATGCATGTTTTTGAGGCTACATTGAAGTGCTTTTATGTGGCCAAGGTCCATATCCCACCCACTCAGTGTGCAATGCACTTTGGTCCATTCCTGATGAGGTGTGGAACTAGTAAGTGTTCTATATGTGCCTCCATTTGGAGGCATCCGAGGTGCACACTACTCAGTATAGGTCCATATAATGGGAAAAACAACATTTATTGGCTTTTTGTTGTTTTGTGAACACTGTTAAAAGTTTCAGAACATAGCGTTTACTAACCCAGTTCCATACAGGCAGTATATGTGAAATCTGGCTTTAGAGGTATCACAAAACCGCCAAGTTTCTACATATCTACCTGTTTTGCTGGCTTCAGACCAGTTTGTAGTGTAGGTCGCGGTTACATCACTGGCAGTTGCATGCTTTTTGTGGGGGCAAAAAAAAAACAGCAATTAGAAACAAATTTGTAACCCAGAAGGAATCAACCGACAGGAATGAAGCTTGGTGGGAAGGTTTGACATTGTGAGACATGCGAAAGATTCAAGTTTCACTCTCGGCCACACGTGTTATTGCTGCATCTGACTGATCCAACAGTCTCGAAATCAAACTTTCAAGCCTCCCTGAGTCATCCTGTTAGTGCCAGCACCATTGGCAGACGGCTGCACCACACAGGACCACATGCACACAGACCGTTACAACGACTGCCCTTAACACCACGTCAACATCACCAAAGACTGCAATGGTGTCGTGCCAGACTGTCATGGAGTGACTCAGAATGGCAGCGGGTCATCTTCAGTGACGAGTCCCGCTTTTGTCTTGGTGGAGACGACCAATGAATCCGTGTGTGGAGGCACCGTGGTCAGCACCAAGATGAACGGTTTGTTGTCACGTGTCACATGTCCAGAAGGCCTGGAGTCACACCACCTCCACCCCTACCGCACCATCTGCAGGAACTGTGTGAGAATATTCAAGCTTGCATGGGATGGATTATCACAGGACACCATTAGGAACCACTACAACTCCATACCGAGACGCCATGTCACGTTAGCAAACATGGCGGCCCGACGCCATACTGAGAGACACTACTTCTGTATGTGTAGCTCAATAAATATTGATCATATCAGTCTAAATGTATCATCATTTATTGTTCCTGGTAACCTTTATCTTCCTTCCCAATAGCACAGCAATCCCACACCTCCTTCTGGGTGCAGCTGTTCTGTTGATGATGAGTGTGGTCTTTTACTATATTGTATATTATCAAAATAAGTGGATTTAATCATATGCGTAGGGGTCTAAGATATTTGGACAGTACTGTATACCTGTCCTAAAGGCGCAGTGATAGAACCCTGTTTAACACAAAGGGATAATGAGAGGCTGGAATGTGGTCATATAATAAATGAATTGAATGAAGAATGATGAAGGTTTTTGGTTCATAAACCATCACACATGTCATAAGCGGACCTCAGGAGGCTGGAGGCGCAGGGAAAGATGTATGAACATGGTGCTCTGAGAGCTTGCGCTGCAGCCCTGTTAGGATTTTATTAGCGGGTGGCAGGAAGACTGCTTTGCTGATATTGGCACTTTTCCTCCTTTCTCCTTTGGGGCATTGTTGGAAACTCTAATAATCTTGACTGCACAAAAGCACATTCTCCTATGATTTGTTATTGACACTGACAGCCAGTGTTTAATTTGTTGTATAATCAATGAACCAGCTTGATTGATGGATTGTCTGATAAGTTCCATAGCGGTGTACTTTGCATAGTGTCATCAAATTTAATGTTTACTGTCAATATAGAATTCTTATTATATTCATGTTATTGCTGCCCCGGTGGAATATGGAATCCACAGTGTTTTTTGGGACTAGATTGTTAGTGAAAAAGTCTTTTCATCTACCTCACTGCAGTATATATTACATATAATATATATATTTATGTTTTTTGGTTCTATTTTTCCTTATTATAGTCTGTTATTTATATACTTATCATCAAAAGAATAGCTGCACCCAGAAGGAAGTGTGGCCTTGCAGTGCTATTGGGAAGGAAGATAAAGGTCACCAGGAATAATAACTGATTATAAATTTAGATTGATATGGACAATATTTATTGAGCTACACATACAGAAGTAGTGTCTCTCAGTATGGTGTCGGGCTGCCGTGTTTGCTAATGGAAAGGTTCCGAATGGTGTCCTGTGATAATCCATCCCATGCAGCTTCAATATTCTCACACAGTTCCTGCAGATGGTGCATTAGGGGTGGAGGTGGAGTGACACCAGGCCTTTTGGACGTGTGACAACAAACCGTTCATCTTGGCGCTGACTATGGTGCATGGATTCGTTGGTCGTCTCCACCAAGACAAAAGCGGGACTCGTCACTGAAGATGGCCCGCTGCCATTCTGAGTCACTCCATGACAGTCTGGCACGACACCATTGCAGTCTTTGGTGAAGTTGATGTGGTGTTAAGGACAGTCGTGGTAATGGTCTGTGTGCATGCAGTCTTGCGTGGTGCAGCCGTCTGCCAATGGTGCTGGCACTAACAGGGTGACTCATGGAGGGCATCACTGCTCGCTGAATGTCTGCAGTTGTGGTGGTTGGGCCAGTCAGGTACAGCGATAAGGTCCATCCTTGCTTACGTCACATGTGCTGTTGAGCATGAAACTTCAATCATTCTTATGTCTCATGATGTCAAACCTACCCACCAAGTTTCGCTCCTGTCGGTTGATTCCTTCTGGGTGCAGCTATTTATTGAACTACGATGAGTGTCAAATTCAACATTTTCTCAAAGCTACTGTCAAATATTGCCTCAGGCATTACAGCATATTTATAACCATTTTATCATTGTGTAATAACTTTGTGCGAGGAAGCTTTTAGAGACTACCTCATCAGATGATACTGCAGACATCTGGTTCTGATCATCAGCACTCCTGACTGGGCAGTTTCCTCTAGAACAGAGGGTTTCACATCAAACTGCTTTGAATGACTGTTTGCATCTTAACGAATTAATAAGGGGAGAAAATTTTGTGAAACATAATCATCAGCCGAGTTCCTCTTTAACTGCATCCGTGTTGCTGTGCCGCAGGGAATGGACCAGGATGGTTTTGAGAAGAAGTTCAACACTCTGGAGGTGGGCTTTCTGCGCAGCCAGCAGAAGTTCTGTCAGGAGGTGCTGAAGCTGAAGGCCGGACAGACAGCTGTGGTCAGCAACGGCAGGGTGAGATGGCATTTCTGGATTTGCCAACACTTTCACACTCATTTCTGGGGTTTGGGTCACCCTTAATTCAGCCCCTTAAAAAAGGCCTTCAGTCCGTGGTTAGCAGACTGTACAGGGTATACATGCCATATCTGATACCCAGATATCCTCCTATTGTTCGACTCCTGAAGGTATAGGAATGTGTCATGACCACTGAAACTCACAAGCACACAAACACAGTTTGAACAAAAAGACCAAATTCTTCACCAGCTGTGGTCCCTATGTCGGGTGACTCATCATTAACGATGATCTATAGCCTTCCTGCCGCGCAGGCTGGCATCTTGGTCCTCTCTGCCGCTCACTCAGCATGCAGCTGATTCGGTCGGGGTCACAGGTGAGGCTGCTGCGGCGCTCCGCAAGACTGATGCCTCAGCAGCCCCGCCGCTGGCAGACAGGCATGAACAGGCCAAAGCCTGAGACAGCCTGACACCTCCTGTCACTCTCCATTTACAGCAAGCTTAAAGCAATACTCCAGCATTTTTCAGCCTCCGTCTGCCCCGTCACTAGCACACAGGCCGTTGTTACAGCGGTGATTTTCCTTTTTAAGCATTTTTCTGTATCTGCTGATTTAAAACACTCATAATAGAAGCTGTTGCTGAATTGCATCTGAGGTGAATAACGGTTTTGAATTCTTGTTATATGGTTGCATATTTCATATTTCATAATACGATTTGATACTACTGTATATGGTTTGATACAATTTCAATGCAGCAAAAAGGAGGAGTGCCTGAAAGTGGGCCTGTTTAAAAAAAAAAAAAAAAAAAAAAAAAAAATTTGTAATTATTATAACATTATAAAAGTACAATATTAGAGACATTGGAACAGCGCAGTGGAGTTTTCATAAACCTTAGCTTGGCTAACATGCTGACTATGAGCTAAAGCCATAGACCCAAGCTAATGTACTAACCCTGGTCTAAAACCTTAGACACAAACTAATTTAATAGAACCCTGATCAAAGTCAAAGTAATGCTGATGTACTACCCCTGACCCAAGCCAATGTACTAACCACAAGCTAAGGCCCTAGCCTCAAGCTAGTTTACTAACAGTAACCTAAAGTGCTGGACCCATGCTAATGTACTACTCATAAGCTAAAGCTCTAGACCCAAGCTGTACTTACCATACGCTAAAGCCCTTAAACTACTATACTAAGTGCAAGCTACAGCCCAAGACCCAAGCTAATGTACTAATCTTGAGCTAAAGTCCTATCCCTGAACTAATGTACTAACCGTTAAAACTCTAGATCTAAGCTAGCCCTCAGCTAAAGCCCTGGACCCAAGGTTATGTACTAGCCACAAACAAAAACCCTGGACCCAGACTAATGTACTAACCCTGAGCTAAAGCCCTATGTTCAAGCTAATGTACTATCCCCCAGCTAAAGCCCTTGGCCCAAGCTAATGTACTAACAGCAAGCTAAAGCCCTAGGCCCAAGCTAATGTACTAGCCACCAGCTAAAGCCCTAGGCCCAAACTAATGTACTAGCCGCCAGCTAAAGCCCTAAACCCAAGCTAATGTGCTAACAGTGATTGAAGTTGGCTGTAAGCAACTTAATTTGCTTTAGCGTGCTGAATGTATGGATTTAAAACCCTGTAATATTTTGTAAAAGAAAGTCTACTCAACTATAATAAATTCACTAATTTTATGATCCACAAGAGAATTCAAGTTCCCCCGGGCTGTTAATGTAAATACCTTGCTGTCATTTGTGTAATTGGCAATTATCAGTACTCAAGGTGTTTAGAGTTAATGGTTTTAGGGATATGGTTGCCAATTTTGTGGTGGTGGGATGGTGTGGGGGGTGTTTGGGGGGGGCGGGGGGGCCGTAACTGTAGAATGGTCCAAAACGGAGACCTGGCAGTGCATTTTGCTGACAGGCTCCTGCTGTGGAGTTTTCTTTAGACCCATATTAGTCCAAGGACACTATGTGTACACAACAATTAAGGCAAGAACACATTGCCATTAAATTCCTAGAGTGGCCTGGAACGTCTCTCGCTGAAGCAGTCCTACAGTGGATCTGTAGCTATGCAGAACAGCCATCTGGCAGAAAGAGAGAGAGCAGCCAGCATCTCTCTGATTAGCATTAAAATCCGTCTACCACAGCCCTGCATACAGATTACCATCTCTGTCATCTGGAGAGGGGCTGGGAACCAGCTTTTACTGCTGCCATTGGTGGAAATAAGCTTCTGTTGCTGCTTCTCAAGGACATTTGTTCTCCCGCTGTTTGGGTCCTAGACAAGATGCAGAAGCTGGTAGCTACTTCTAGCTTAGTCTCAGCCTCAGAGGCTCCGCCCACAGAGGGACGAGGACTTTCTGATCTATTTCCTATGCCAGGACAGCAAATTATTAGAATTTTGGTAGTCATGCTCTGATTGGCTATTCATATGTCTTTGTGTATGCGCTCCGTTGTTATACTGTGCACACTGAGAGAACTAGTGATGTGCACGGGTACTTGGTTAACTGTTCCAGGTGGCAGTGTCCTATCATGATATTAGGGATAAATTCTGACTCATTTTGATATGATCTGCATACCCATTAGAAGGAGCGACCGTTTAACGTGCATCACTGGCCCTAAATAGCTGAGAAAAAAATTGATAGCTGAATAATGCATGCTGCCTTTACAGTTAAGCTAATAAGCTAAGACATAAAGCATTTCCTAACCAATCACAAGGCTGATGTCTCTTGCCCCGCCCACACAAAACCATCTCAGGGTCAGAGACACTTAGTGAGTCGTTATTTACTTAATGCATACACCAGTATTTTTCCTTCTTCCATTCCTTCATTCACGCGCTGCTTCGTCCGTCCTCTTGTTTGTTAGTTTGCGCATCTGCTCAACAGTTCTTCTGCAGGTGCCTTTGCCGGATGGTCTGTGTGCACGTCTATTCATCCGTGACTTCTATTTGTCCAGTTACCATCACATAAAAGCCTGATAATTATTATTTTTAGTGCTGTATGAAGGGCAGTGCAGACTAGGAGTGTGCGCATTAGCCACGCCCACACAATTCTCAGATAGGTCTGATCAGTGTTGCTGTGCGTGGTTTTTTTTTTTTTTTTTTAATTGTGTTTTATTATATTTATATCATATAATTTTAACAATAAATTTCATACAAATATTTTTAATGCTCTGTGTTTACTCAGTTTCACCTATTATTCAGCATCAATTATGTTAAGGAAAAATTTAAATCAATACTTAAATATCCGAATTAGTCAGAGTGCACATCTCTGCTGATAATGAGTGGTTCTGAGCAAGATGAAGTCACTGGATTGAAAAAAGTTCATGACAGCTTGGTTCTCAAAAGTTACTCTTGAAAGTTACCAGAGTGGTGTTTGTAGCATGTAGTAGCTAGTGATGGTCCTGTTGAGTATTGCAGGGTAACCACTGTGCTTCACATGGGTCTGTTTTCGTTGTGTTACTGTTATGATAATCACATAACACATATATACGGTAATCTGGGATTAGGCTGTGATATCCTTCACACTGAAGGATAAAGCCAGCAGATGGAAATCTGTCCTGTAAGACTGCTTGTAGCTGTTTCTTTATTTTTTCCCTGTGCATGTCTGACGTTTCTCTCCAGATCCTCGGCCCGTTTGCAGATGAGGAAGAGTTCAGCGTGGACGATTTCCACCTGCTGGAGAAGATCACACTGAGCACCTCAGCCGAGAAGATCAAAGCTAAAGTCAAGCAAATGAACATGACTCCCAAAAAGTATGCAATTATTATTTTATTTTTTTTATTGCTGTGCAAAAAATGCTTCTGATTATGTTGAAAGTCATCAAACCCAAACATGGAAGTGTTCTGTTTTACCACTGAAGCTGAAGTTGACAGTAATTTAAAGCAGAATGCGGGCAATGTCTTATTCACAGATGAAGGAGACTATTATTGGTCTGACTTTGGAATTACTGCCAATAATTATACACACACATAATATTTATAGTTAATCTTCTAAAAACTGTCATGTCTGATTTAGCTGTGTCATGGCTATGTAAAATTAGTCAATGCTCAGTCTTGTTACACTCGGTGCATTTCATGTATGGGGTATAGAGTGAACTTGAAGTAATTAAAATTTTTGGTATAAATATCTTGACTAGCCCTCGGACCACATATCTGTTTATTGATAATTATCAGATATCAGAAGCAGTATTTTTTGTGTTTAATTATAGCTTAACATTTAGCCATTGCAAGGTCTTTTCATGGTCAAGTGCACTGAGAATCTGGGAAGAAGACAACAACATGGGTTCATTGAGTAGGAAGGTATAGTCACTAGCTAACGTTTAGCTAGCTTCGACTGAAGACAACTTTAGTGGCAATGTTTGTGTGTTTTTAGTGCCAATGTTTTTTTTTTCCTTCTCTGTAAAATCTTAGATTAAAAACGCTTTGTGGCATTGTCGCCCACTTTGGTGGAAACAGATGTTGTCTTAGATTAAGTGGTCTTAAATTTATGACATTAAAATACTTGTGGATTTAAAGAATGGGAGAAAAAAACAAACAGTATTTATTAATAATTTTGTCCCACTGCAGCTTCTCTTCCATTGTTTGGCGTCTCAGCCCTTAACACAACAGGGTGTTAATTTGGAGTTTTGTAATTGTTATGATTTCCACCCTATAAATAAATAAATAAGTAAACTTAACACATCTCTTTTAGTTTAAATAAAAGAAACCCAAATAGCGTCAAATTACTCCAGTATATTTTAGTATTAACACCTTTGCTAATATATGGGTTTCACTAAATTATACAGGTCATGTGACATACTGGTTTATATGCATTTTCAGGACAATAGTGTCAGAAAATAAATTGTCCAGTTGGCGCTAAATGACCATGTCAATCGGACAGTGTATTTTTAACATTACCTGCTTAGTGCAGAATGTTCAAATAGGGCACACAGATTGGTGGAAATACACCACCAGTCAAAAGTTTAGACCCGGCTACTCATAGAAGGTTCTTCTTATGTCTGTCTTAAAGTACTGTAAAATAAAAGTGAAGACACCAACAATCTCTACAATAGCACTCATGGAATTATGCTGTCCACCTTAAAAACCTCCAAAATGGAACTTTACAGGAGGGTAAAACAGCTTTCTTAACCTGCAGTGGAGGTTAAAATAACAAGGTTATGTAGCAGTTTTGGACCATCATGAATATTCACTAAACTGAAAGAGTTAAAAGAAAAAAAGTATATATTTAATATTTTTTCCCCAAAGTATGTATATACTTATTTATTTATGTATTTATTTATTTATTTATTTGCGCAATTACATGTATATGTAATAGAGGTGGAGATATGGCAAAAATGTATTGTTGTGATCCATCAAGAGTATATGTGGTATATCAGGGTATGCACTGTTTCAGACTCACATCAGTTGGAGCTGTGAAGTGTAAGCCTGTGAAGTGTTTAAGATCACCAACAACATCCATGTAGTGTGTCTAAACTTTTGACTGGTACTGTATGTTAATAGGTGGTGCTAATACAATAATTGCTATTCAAAAGCTTATCGTGTTATAAAACCCAGATTTCTTGTACGTACAACACACCACATGGTGTCCACGTACCAGAAGTGACGTCATTGTACTGTAGCATTGTAAAGCACCTAAATCAGTATAGTACTGTACTGCAGTCTTATATTGGGCACACCTGCAAAACCGTGATTGGACCCCTTTGAATTGCTGATTGCATCTATGTTTATCATCATTGTCGCCCCAGAAATTCCATATCCGTGCATCCGCCATTTAAAGTTGTTCAGAATTTGTCTTGCAAAGAGTACCTCAGCATATCTTTGTCATTTCACACAAATATGAACAGAGCTTGTGGGGAATCTCAGAGATGAATCAAGTATGTGTGTTTCCTCTCCAGGGCATGTGATCTCATTATGAAAGTGGATGCTCTGCTCTCCGCTGCTCCCAAAGGGGAAGCCCGGAAGGATATCAGATTTCCGAAAGACAAACACAGGTGAATTCCCATCTGATAGTCTTGCTCTTTTATTTTTCCCTCCTCATTCCAGTCATATTTATCCTAAATGTGCCAAGCGATGAACGGAGTCTGTTCGGGGTCATTTGCGTACCCGATTTCTTCACCGTAGATGATGTTTTGTGCCTGATGATGTTTTGTTCTGCGCGCGTCTGCAGTGTTTTGCATCTGGCTCCGCGGGAAGATGAGGTGTTCTATGATGTGGTCGCGGTCGTGGACCCCCTCACAAGAGATGCTCAGAAGTTGGCTCCTCTGTTGATTGTAAGTGGCCATAAGAGTTTGTGTGTGTTTTCATTCATTTTCAGACGTTCCAGAATAAGACTAGGGAAACCAGAGATGATCTACACAGAGCACCAAAATCTGTATGTGCTTTTTCACAAAAAAAGGAAAGTTGAATTTTTAAACTGACAGAGCAAAACCATTTCTTTGGTTACTGAGGTTCAGCTTATACTGCATTTACATTGGTCTGGCATAGTACCAGCCACGAATACTTATTATTAATTGAAAACAAGGAAAACACAAAAAGGTGATGCAACAGTGGCAAATATTCCCCCGTCCCAACTTTTTCGGAACATGTTGCAGGCATCAAAATTGTAATGGGCCTATATTTTTAAAAAACAATATTGTTTACTGTCCCAACTTTTTTGGGGGGGATTGGGTTTATAATACATATGGGACACATTTATTACACACAGTTAATTTCATGAATATAAGCTCACTCAAAATGAGCCACCTGTGACTGAAACATGCCCAGTAGCATGTAACACCTCCACCATCACCAGTAACAGCTGTGACTGGATTTGGCATGGACTGGCCAAGTTTCTGGATATAGGCCACACCAATGTTCAGACACTCTTGCATCAATGAATTGCGCAGTTGGTGCCAGATTTGGTGGACGCCTTCCCTGGTGTTTTACTGGGTATTCCAGGTAGTCCCATGGATTTTCAAGAGGATCCAAATCTGGGGATTGTGCGGGCCAGTCCAGATGTGTGAATGCTCCTGAATGTTCATCATGCCCATCAGTCACATTTGCAGCCCTGTGAAGGCGAGAACTGTCATCTTGGAATACCGGGATAGGAATGTTTTGTTCCTCAGCAAGATGATGAGCAAAAGGACCCATTTCCATGTAATCAAAACACCCCCAGAGCACCACATAAGGGGGACTCATTTTTTTGTCCGGGAGGCTTACGATAACAATGGAACGTGTTACGTATCGATACGTTTATACGTATGTAATACATGTGGAGCAGGAGTATGATACCGCACTCTGACATACTACAGGAACAAACGTGTATGTGGCTGCTGTTGGTGGTTTTGTGTGCTCCAGGCATGTGTGCTGTGAATGTGATGATCTGCTTTAGCTCCTGCACGCTCACTCAGCTCCCCAGTGCCTGCTTACTCCCAGCACTGTGCTGCAGCCACTGTGGTGCACTTTGTCCTGGAAATTCATAAGGAAGTTAAAACAAGAGTGATGGGATCAGTGGATGGGGCCGCAGGGTGAGCCATGAAACCTCGGGTGGAGACCTCCCTGCTGAGTCCACTTATTCGGTGGGACTGCTTGATTTTGTGTAGTTTCAGGACATAGAAAGTCCTGACTCTGCAGGAAAGGCAGGAAACAACGGGGCTAACCTACAGGACCGGAATAATGGTCCGGGCTTAGTAAAGTGCTCCATGAGGTTTAGGGTTAGGCTTATACTTAATACAAAGCTTAGATAAGACATGTGAAATGTATATGCCCCTGGTGTATCACCTCCTGGCCTGACATCGTATACGTGTGCTTCCTGCAGGTTCTTGGTCAAGTGGTCAACACGAGAGTGAAGTTGTTCATGAATTGCCGAGCCAAGCTGTCCGAGATGCCCCTGAAGAGGTGAGAGACGGCACCTAATTAAATTTTCTGCTTCGAGGGTCTCGAAAAGCCCACACAGCAGTGTACCACCTGCTCAGATTTAGCCCTCATCACTGGGGGCCACTCTCTTTTTTTCCCTGTACAAATGTTTTTGGAACATTTCTGGGTTTGCTGGAATTCATAATTATGTTTTTAACAAATCAATACAAGCAAAAAGACTTACCGCATAGGTGCACCTTGTAGTTCTACAGTTCCAGACTGTAGTCCATCTGTTTCTCTGTATGCTTTATTACCCTGTTCTTCAATGGTCAGGACCCCCACAGGACCACCACAGAGCAGGTATTATGTGGGTGGTGGATCATTCTCAGCACTGCAGTGATGACTGACGTGGTGGTGGTATGAGTGGATTAGGTATATGTAGGTGTGTGTATGTGTGTGTATATATATATATATACACACATATATCTAATCTGCATAACACTATAATGAACAGTATTTATCAAACACAAAATACCATTCTAAACATACAGTATATNCACTATAATGAACAGTATTTATCAAACACAAAATACCATTCTAAACATACAGTATATGTTATATCAGGCACAACAGGGTGTACACTTTCTGGTCAATTTATTAGAAACCCTCCTTTGTAGCTCCTGCTAACATAATTATTTAAGTGTTAATTAATTTAAAAAAAATTTTATTTAAAAATGTTCTTCTTTGTCTTGTTCTCTTTGTTCTAAAACTCTACTAAAACTCTCTAGCATCAGAAATCTGTTCTGCATCCCTACAAAGTGCACCTATATGGGATGTGTTTCTAATAAAATGGCCAGTATATTCAGCTACAAATGTTTAGCTTCTCAGTGTATGTGGTAGTTAATATGCTCTCTTTGCCTTCGTGTTCTTTTGCAGCTTCTACCGTTTTGTGATGGAGGCGGAGGTGTCCTTCCTGGGCAACGATACAATGTCCCCCGGCCCAGTGGCCCGCTTCACTGAAATCCCAGAATCCCCTCTGCTCACACTGAACATGATCACGCCAGAGAGCTGGATGGTGGAAGCTGTTCGGAGCCCGCATGACCTGGACAACATTCACCTACAGGAGGTACATATGCATTCTCATACGCAAAGCATTGTTAAATAGAATCTAGGGCTGGGCAATAGGATGGTATGTTATTGTGATCCATTTCATTTCTGCTTTTAATATGCTGTTCTGAGAATATCATGGATGTCATCAGTACTTCTAGGAACAATTGTATCATTAAAAACGAGACAAATTATAGAGAACCTGTGAACAACAAAAGATGCATGGAAATAAGACAGAATGATTATTTCCTATCTATAATTGGTCTTAATCTGCCTTTTTTGTGATCCATGGAGTTGTTCTGGAAGTACTGATGATACCCATTATGTACCCAGAATGTGTATCATTATGTAATTCATCACGATAATGATAAAATAACAACTCAGTTTGAAAGAGTGCAATTACCGAATGTCAAGAGCTGCGATTTTAATTATATCCTTCCATATTCAACAGCCTCCTAACAAGCCCATGTCTACTCATCAAACACTTTCATGATTTTCCTCCATTATCTATAATATCATCTAGTTATTTATTATGAACTGACAGAGAAAGAACGTCCTGAGTCTTTTCTGGTAGGAGATTTAGGATGTGTCTTTTTTTCTGCCATTCTCTTCATTCTCTCTTCTTGATTTGAGTTGACAAGGCTAAATCAGGTGACATCAGATCTGTCAAAAGTACCAGTCAGAGTTAGCAGTATGTACACGTCAGCCACTCACCACCTTCTCATGAAGTGACTGCTCTCTCGCTCTCTCGCTGCGTCTCCGGCCCAGCTAGTAGGTTAGTTGAGCTCTTGTACGTTAGTTGACAGTGCTTGTGGTGAAGGTCAATTACACCATTGCTTGTACCGTAGATGGATGCAGCTTCCCACTTGCATTAGCCACCTGCTGCAGGTCCCTATTGTAAGCAGGTAGCTTCATTTACGAGGGTCCACCTTAACTGTAACTGGTTTAGAGTGCTATGTTAGGTTAGTGTTGAATTAGCTATATCCATAAGATCAGCATAACTCAGTGATGACGGTTTTTACAGCCACATCCGGCAAGCAAAGGCATTTTTATCGTTACTTAAGATTTTTGTTTATCTGTTGCTTTTATCTAAAATCGCTTTTTAAATGGTTTTGTGGCCTGCAACAAATACCTGGCAGGCATCAGAGCATAGCATTTTCATAAACCTACACTTCTGCAAGATGAATGACTTTTGAATTTATTGTTTTATCTAAGTCTTTTTATCAAAAGTTGTGAATAGCCAGATGGCATGTGTTTATTTGTTATTTTTTTATTTATTTATTTATTTTTTTCTTATTATTAGCATTATTAGCGGAAACTGTTGTCTAAGGCTGCTGACTACGCTAACTTCTCAGCTGCTTCTGGCTGTTTCCATGACAGATTAACATTCTGTTAATCTGTCATGGTAAATGATTTCACAGCTTGTTCTCATTTGAGATTCTAACTGCAAACTAAATAAGCATTAATTGTTATTAAAAAAAAAAAAAACATAATGGAATGAGCTATGCCAAGCAAAGTGCACTCATCGTCAAAAGTATAGTTGCTTAAATAGTTGCACCCAGAAGGAATCAACCCAACTTGTAGTTGATAATTTTACAGTGTCCGCACCTGTGACTGTGCCGACTTGTAACAGGAGCTCGTGTGACCTCTTGTTTCGGAAGCTTGCGGCTCAGCTGTTAGCTTCCTAGCTGTAGCTTAAGGATATACCATTAGGGCCGAGTGGTCAAATATCGGCTGCGATATGGCTATAATCTGTCCGTCGTAAGTAGGGCTGTGTATCAGCGACAAGCTGGTAATACGATGCGGTTTATGATTCGATATATGAGGATCTGTAAAGAGGCAACATTTCGTGATTTTGAGAAATAGCATTTTAGGAAAACTGTCATAGTACCAAAAAACATACCATTAAAGCATAAGTTTGTAGGTTTGCTAATGCTAATGTTAGCAGGGCACCCTAATGCTCCTTGTTTACAGCCCAAGTCATAAGATGGAAGATTGAGTTCTCTAGCTTTAGCTGCGAAATGTAGGGAGGCTCCAATGTGCACAGCTGAACCACACTGGTTGGCGGAGTCGCAGGTTGTTCGTGCTGCCTCATAATATCTGTCCAAACAATCATAGATGCTTTCCACAATTAGTTCAGCCCAGTTAACAAATAGCTGATTGGATGATTAGATATGATTCCATTATCTGATTATATTTTATAAGCCGTTATTTGACTTTTGCATTAGTTTACTTAAAAAAAGTTGTTCTCCTACTTTTTCACTTCCCTTTTTATTGTGCTGGTATGTACTGTGTTTTGCTGACAGTATTACAGTACAATACGTTTTTGAGCCTTGCTTAAAACTACTTTTTTATTGCACCTTTGATTGAGTGAGAATGAGAACACTGATCTATAATCAGCTCCTATAGTCCATTTTTTTTGAACTCTGATGCTAAACCCCTGACCCTGGATCAGCTTCTTCGCTGTAGATTAATCATGTTAATCATAGGCTCATTGTTAATTTTGGCACTGATGATGTGATGTTGTCTGCTGTTGTCTGATCTCAGGTCAGTGGGGTTGTGAATGCGGAATACGAGTTGGAGTACCTGCTGCTTGAGGGGCACTGCTTTGACCTGTCTACAGGTCAGCCTCCACGGGGCCTGCAGTTCACTCTGGGCATGAAGCAGGACCCTCTCATGCAGGACACGATCGTCATGGCCAACCTGGTGAGGCTTAACCACTTAACCGAACCAGCCATTAGTTGTATGTCTGTTTGGTTTGTTTGACTGTTTTCCGTAATTAAGTTGGATTGAGGTGCTGGCCAGCATGACAGTTTTTACAACCTCAGTCACGTCCACATCTGGCAAGCGAAGGCCTTTTTATGATTAATGGAGATTGTCTGTTTGGTTATAATCTGTTGCTTTTATCTGACATCACATGTGATGTACAATAAATACACTCATCATCAAAAGAATAGTTGCCCAAAGAATTGCACCCAGAAGGAATCAACCGACAAGAATGAAAACGAGCAGTGATGCCCTCCTTTACTCATCCTGCTCGTGCCAGCACCATTGGCAGATGGCTGCACGATGCAGGACTACATGCACACAGACCGTTACAACGACTGTCCTTAACACCACGTCAACATCACCAAAGACTGCAATGGTGTCGTGCCAGAATGTTATGGAGTGACTCAGAATTGTCATGGTGGAGATGACCAACGAATCCGTGTGTGGAGGCACCGTGGTCAGCGCCAAGATGAACAGTTTGTTGTCACACGTCCCATGTCCAGAAGACCTGGTGTCACTCCACCTCCACCCCTACCGCACCATCTGCAGGAACTGTGTGAGAATATTCAAGCTGCATGGGATGGATTATCACAGGACACCATTAGGAACCTCTACAACTCCGAGACGTCTGGCATGTTGTGTATGTGTAGCTCAATAAATATTGCCCATATCAGTCTAAATTTACCATCATTTATTGTTCCTGGTAAACTTTATCTTCCTTCCCAACAGCACTGCAGTCCCACACTTCCTTCTGGGTGCAGCTGTTCTTGTGATGATAAGTGCATCAGTTGAATACTGCAGCTGCTCTTTACATTGTGTAAACATGTCATACCAGTCAATTAATATACCGATAGAAATGCTCCAATTTGCTCAGAATGTAATTAGTCTTTACATTACCTGATATTAAAAGTGAGCAACGTTATTGCCCTCTCCTGCAAAGTTGCCAATTTGGAGATGCTTGTTTTTACTTTGGTCAGTGAGGGTATGTTGTGAGCACCGAAATGTACTTGGTGGGCGACTGTAGTAGTGCATACTGAAGCAGCAATATTTAATGGACAGTGTTGCTTTTTTGACTGTGCTGTGAATGAAGAGGATTAAGTGAAGGACGCATGCACACCTGGATGAATACAACTGCTGACGTTTGCGTTCTCTACTATTATATTTTGTTCTGCAGGGTTACTTTCAGCTGAAGGCCAATCCTGGTGCTTGGATCCTTAGGTTGCGTAAGGGCAGATCTGAGGACATCTATCAGATACAAGCGTGAGTACTGCTAAGTGTACCTTAACCTGCAATAGAGAAACCAAAAAAGCAATACATTTCATTGTTTAGATAGATGCTCAGATGTAAGCCAGTTTGTTGGCAATATTTGTTAAAGCTGAGTCACCATACAATTTATTTAGTATGAAATTTCCAAACTTTTCATGTAGTCCTTACTCTAAAACTGAGTTGGATGGTTGTGATAGCTGTGAGAACCCTACAGCAGCTCAGCCCACCCATACACATTGAATAGCTGTCAGCCCGTAGCAGCTCAACCCACTCATTCACACTGAGCACCTATCAGCCTGTAGCAGCTCAGCCCACCCATTCACATTGAACATCTATCACCTTACAGCAGCTTAGCCCATGCATTCACATTGAACAGATATCACCCTACAGTAGCTCAGTCTATGCATTCACATTGACCAGCCATCAACCTATAGCAGCTCAGCCCATGCATTCGCATTGGACAGATATCAGCCAATAGCAGCTCAGAATACGCAATCACATTGAACACCCATCAGCATACTGCAGCTCAGCCCACCCATTCATATTTAACACCCATCAGCCTATAGCAGCTCAGCCCATGAATTAACATTAAATGGTGTCAGCCTATAGCAGCTCAGCCCATGAATTAACATTAAATGGGTGTCAGCCTATAGCAGCTCAGCCCATGAATTAACATTAAATGGTGTCAGCCTATAGCAGCTCAGCCCATGCTTTCACATTGACCAGCTCAGCCCACCCATTCACATTGAACACCTATCAGCCTACAGCAGCTCAGCCCACACATACACATTGAATAGCTATCGGCCTATAGCAGCTCAGGCTACACAATCACATTGGACAGCTATAAGCCTACAGCAGCTCAGCCCACCCATTTACACTGAACAGCTATCAGCCTACAGCAGTTCAGCCCATGCGTTCATATTAAACAGCTATCGCCCCATAGCAGCTCAGGGCACGTTGAGGTTCTAAGGAGTGCTGTTACTTCATATTTTGACTCTTACTGCCTTTTGAGGGACGGACAGCCAATCAGGACATTTTCATATTGCTGTTAGAACAAAATCATAAATCTTCAAATGGTAGCTTTATAAGAAAGCTTTTAATGCGAGTTGATATAACGAGATTTTATTCCAAGTAACTGTGGCTGATTTGAAGTGAAGTTAGCCAACAAATAGAGTGAAAATGTGCACATTAAAAGTTACCCTGCCCATGTTTCTTCTGCTTTGTGGGCTTCAAATGCGTCAAAACCGTCCCAACCACTAAGATTTATTTCCCAGCTTCTGCAGGTAAAGCTGGAAAGTGATCTCATTTTTCACTGTGGCAGCACCATTGTTCATCTGGTGAACACTGGTGCAGCCTGGTTAAGAGGATATCCATGAGAACGAGAAGAGAGAGCTGAGCTTTACTTACTCAGGTTATGTTACGCAACTCTTTCTGAAGACGCGAAATGAATGAGGCACGTAGCATGCATACTGATATCAGTGTACCATTTGGCTCATAGTGCTGGATGATATCAAGGTCCCTCAGATCTGTCAGCATCTGCAAGAAGGACAATCGTGACTTAAGTAGAACACGCCCACATCTGACTTTCAGTATGAGGATAACCAAAACAGCCAGGGATTGTTGGAAGCTTCACTCTGCCTTCTATAGTGTTTATATACACTGTAAACACTTGATTGACTGGTGCCCACTACGTTTCACTGCTTGGTGACCGTTTGCAGCCCTTCACGGATTCATGTACCCCTACAATTATGGGATATTCCAGCAAGATAATGCACCGTGCCTTCTGGCCCAGGTTGTCCAGAGTTGGTTTGAGTGCAGCTCAGGGTTGCATCGCATTATGAATTGCACCATGACACAACAATGCGCAAAACCATGTCTGCATACCTTGAAGCGTCTGCATTCGCATCCTTGTGTGGAGTATGTTTCTGGCCTATCGGCTACACTTTACTATGGTTCCCTCTCTTCACTTCTGTTTGGAACATCATACACACAACATAGTTAGTTGTGGATCAGGGTTGTGGTTATTGTGTGTAGTAACCTGGCTGTTTCTTTTAATATAGATAATGATCAAGTAACTATTTGCGCTAAATTCCTGTGGTTTTTATGCTCCAGGCATGATGGAACGGACTCGCCTGCAGATGCTGGAGATGTTATAGTGGTGCTCAACAGCTTTCACAGCAAGATCATCAAAGTTCGAGTGAGTGTTCACTAATTGTAGTCATAGTAAATTACGATGAGCCATGAAGTTTTGAGTTAGGTTGCTGACAGAACTTCATATAGAAAAGTTTGGTCATATTACACATTTTGTGAATTGAATCCTAATGTTTTATTGTTTGGTGCACAATTAAATGTTTTTGCTGGCTATGCCAAATATTTAATATTTAACAGAACATATTTGCTGGGTCATAACATTTGCACAAATACGGCAAATACACAGTAGCTGTGCATTAAAATGTCTTTAGAAGTACAAAAACATATTTACATATACCCACCCATTCAGCCTGCGGCAGCTTAGCCACACCTGTTCCTTTTGACGTTATTTGGAGCCTTACTGGCTGGATGCATTTTGAGTGAGGCACAATACAGAACAGCCAATCAGAACAGGCCATTTGCATGTATCAGTCTTAAAGGCACAGTAACGAATTGGAGCATCTTCACTGGGTAGAATGCACAGTAACTACACTGTATGGCCAAAAGTATCTGGACGCCCTTCCTGATTATTGAGTTCAGGCATTTCAGCTATACCTATTGCAAACAAGCACAGTTTTCATGGACACAGTAGAATGGATCATAGACTGAAGAACCATGTTTGGTACAAAACAGTTCATGTTTTCTCGACAAACTCACAAGTCAATTTTCTGCCTCCTGTTTGATCGAAATGGAGGCATCTAGGAGCAGCAACAGCTCAGTCATGAAACAGTAAAGTGGAGCCACTAATTTCTGAAGTGAGTAAAGCTTGCTTGTCCCTGGTTTCATCAGTCATTACCTCTGGAAGCAACATTGGCATAAGAACTGTGCATCAGGAGCTCCTTGAAATGGGTCTTTAAGCTTCAACTATATATTGGTGTAAAGCACGTCTCCACTGAACTCTGGAGCAGTGGAAAAGTGATGAATTACGCATCACTATCTGGCAGTCTGATAGATGAAACTGTATTGACAGATGCCAGGAAAGCAGCTACCTACTAGAACCAGCAGTGAAGTTTGGTGGAGGGGGGATAATGGTCTGTTTTTCACGACTTGGGCTCTTAGTTCCAGCGAAGGGTGATCCTAATGCTGCAGCATACAAAGACAACTTGTGGCAGCAGTCTGGGGAAGATCTCTCTCTGCCCCTCTGCTCAAAGCCACGTCCGTGCTTTGACGACTTTGCTGTGGAGGAACTTAAGTGGCCTCAACAGTCCTGACCTCAACCCTTCTGAACACCTTTGGGATGAACAGGAACCTTGATCGTTAGCTAGGCCTATTTATCCAGTGTCAGTGACTCACAAATGATCTTTTGACTGAATAGGGACAAATTCCCGAAGACACACGAGAGAGGCGACTCCATATTAATGTCCACGATTTGGGTATGGGATTTCCAACAAGCTCAAATAGGTGTCATAGTCAGGTCTCCACCTACTCTTGGCCATACAGGGCATCTGAATAGACTGATGGACCCGTCCTCCTCTGGTCGAAACTACAATTTCAAAATGTAGTTTGGACCAGAGGAGGATGGGTCCCCTCTGTGTGAGTCTGGTTCCTCCCAAGGTTTCTTCCTCCAACTTGAGGGAGTTTTTCCTTGCCACCATCGCCTTCAGCTTGCTCACGGGGGTTTCTTTCTTTTCTCTCCTTAATTAATTATTATTACTAATTACTATTATTACTATTAGTTGTAAAAAGCGCTATATAAATAAATTTGATTTGATTTGATTTGATGCTTAGGCTGGCAGGATCGACACTGTTGTTAGCTGGATTAGAATTGATGCATTCGACTATTTAATGTAACACACATGCCATCTCAGAAGAAGTAAAAGCTCACCTGTCTCTGGATTTCAGGTTCAGAAAAAGCCTGACAAACTTAACGAAGATCTCCTCAGCGAGACCGCTGAAAGCAAAGGCCTGTGGGATTCCATAACCAGGTGAGTTCAGTATAGACTGCTGTGTTTCCATGTGTATGTGATGAGGTTTCTGATGTAGTTTGGGATTCTGGGAAAAGTCGTGTTTTTCACTCAGTGGCCCTGAAGCTTTATTTTGGCTTTAGGCAGATTAAGACAGCCGTGCTAGACCAGAGATAACAAAGAGTTTAACTTTAATGAACACTGAGGTCAGTAGAAGTGTGCTTTTGGTGGGCTTCACTGTATGATCACTACCTGTGCATGTGTGCATGTTCGTTTCAGTGAACTTTGTTAACTTTGTGATCTGTCTCTTCGCTCACTGCTGTCTTTGTGAAGTGTGTGGAGTACTTTGGAGAAAAGGTAGGGAGCTAAACCTTTTAAATACATCACATTCAAACCTATATAAACCCCCAGGCTGATAGTTTCTGATCTCAGGTGCCTAAAAAAACCTTTTCAGAGTGAGAGTAGCGTAATCCAGCCACTCTGAGTGCATGACAGACTGAGTGGGTTGAGTAGCAGTGTTAACAAGCACCACTTGAGGTTCCTTGGACAGTTTACCTCAAATGTAATGTTGATCAGGCAAAACTTCTTTGGTGTCTGAATTTTGCTGCTTTTGTTCTGCACATATCTGGAGGCTGATTTAGCTAATAAGCAATGGAAATTCAAACTCAGCAGTTAGCATCGTGCAGACTGCAGGTTTAGAGCATCATATGTTTGCCTCAAATCTAATCACTAATAGACTTGCTTACTGTATGACATACTGCTGACTACAAACATGGACAAAGGTATGTCACATTGACATACATGCAGCCATCTTGAACCAGTCTGTCCTAACTTTTGTCCAATGTAACATGTCCAATGTTTTGGCCAATCAGCTACTCTTTTAACTGTTTATTTATGTCTGTGTTTAGGGGTTCACACTTCAGCGCCCAATTCAGAATTCGGTTACACTTTGCATTAAGTGTTTACATTTACATTTACGGCATTTAGCAGACGCTCTTATCCAGAGCGACTTACAACCGTGCTTAGTGTTCCGTTGGATAATATTGCAGCTTGTACAGGAAGTTCAGAGCCTAAAACTCACCCTGAGCTCAGACACTGCCCGAACAGGGGGCCAGTGCTGATACCTAGATAGATCAATAAGTGTTGACTAACTAACATCAAGTAATGCATTAGTTACCATGAAGTAATATACATTAGCAGCGGTTACCTAATGTTAAGTGAACATGTAGCAACTGTTACATGTTTACTTAACATGTGAACATGTAGTTGTTACATGTTTACGTAACCTTAGTTAAGCAGTGTAGCCATTGTTAATGTATTACTTCATGCTAATGCATTACTTTCTGTTAGTTAGTCAACACTTAATGTAAAGTGTTGCCCAGATTTCCTTTGTAGTTCATGAGTCTGTATACCAGGCACTGTTTCAATACCTTCTTTAACATGTCTTCACCAACCTTGATTCAGAGTGCATACAGTGCTGTCCAGAAGTCAGAGACTATATTGTGTTTAATTTCCAGTCAAAAAGCCCATTAAATACAAGTTATTAATTTTTCAGTTTCAGGAAAAAGGAAAACACATGTAATTACTCATTTTGTATGTGGCCTATTCAGACTTTACCTTTACTACACCTTCTGTCCTCTTTAGGAGACTCGCCTTCAATTTTTTAAAGGTATCTGTAGGGATGTTTTTCCACACCTGAACAGAAGTTCTGTCTTAGAAGTTGGTTACATTTTCTGCTTCTCAGCATCCAAATTATCCTAGTTACAAAATTAGATTCATCCTAAACACCTTATTCCAACATCTCAATTCCCGTGGTCTCAGTGAGGAGCTTCTTGAACAGCTACACATCCTTTCAGACCTCCATAGCATTGAGGTGTCTTCTCACAGTGGAAGGATGGACAGAAACACCTGTGGACGTTCTCAGATCTGAATCAAGAGTGGAGCTTGATGTTCTCCTCTCTCTGAGAGATGAAAGCTTTAAGTGCTGTTTATCTGATGGGGACAGGTTTGATGCTCTAGCTAGTCTTCCAGGTGGTTGCTAAGAGTCCCATTTTCTCTGTAGCTTTTAATCCTTTTTTTAAAGTCCTTGTTTCAGATCTCCTCAGAAACTTCTCTTCCTTAACTTGTATGCAGTGGCTGCTTTTGACTGGAAATTAAATAATTAAAGGCTTTACATAAGCGTCCACCCAGTGCAGTATAGGAAGAGGGGGCAGCGAGCAGGTGGATTTTTCAGTTGGAACACATTTGCCCTGCCATGTTATCATCAGTGAACTAGTTACCTAGCCATGCGAGTTTTGTAATGCCAAGCCTCATGTACCTGGTGTGCTTTGTCAGGCTCTAAGCTTTGGTTTAGAACAGTAGTGCATTGTCTTCTTGTTGTTGGTAGCTGTACGACTTTTAGCTGTCTAACTAGAAAGCTAGCATAGGAGCGTTAGCGGAGAAGTATCACAGGAGGAGTGGCTGTCTTCATAAATCCCAGTTTGGACATAAACAAATCAAATGTTGGGGGGTTAAAAAGGTAATCGTGTCTGATGACACTGATTTCTGGTAAACATCTACTGCTGAATCCTGATCCCTCACCCATCCAAAGGATTATCTAGTAAGTTTCAATGAGTAATAAAATTAAAGTTTATTAACTAAAGTAAATAAAGTAACCCAGTGATCCCCCAGTGGGGAAACGTCCAGGCCAAGTTGACAAGGGCATGAACATTAAAACGTACTACTTAGATTAGTAGCCAGCTTCTATTATATAGCACTGCATGGACCTTCCCTCTGCAGCTAGATTACAGCAGCAGCCTTCCCTTCTTTAGGAAGCTACAAGAGGGACTGAGTTTCATTTCACACTCTTTATAGACCAGATATCAATGTATGTGCCCCATCTTTCAGTTTGAGCGCTCAGTGCAATGTGCAGTGAGTGAAATGTGGTGTATATTGAATGCCAGTAGACAAAGAAAGTTACACGGAGTATGCAGCATGTGTTTGCACATTTCCTATACGAGAAAAGCTCCACACTTAAACAACCTGTCATGGCCTGAAGCGGTGCACTGCTGCCCTCAGCAGCCCTGTGGCCTGTGCCAGTGGTTTATTAAATATTTCTTTTTAATTACGATAAACTGAAAGCACATGAGCAGGTGCTCGGACCCCCCGAGATGATGCAGTTCAGTAATTAAGAACAGGGTATAATATCTGTTGTACAAAAACAGCAGTATCACGAAAAGAGTGGCTGTTTTTAGACGCTCTGTAGACGTATGTATGCTGGACTGAATGTCTTTTGCTCTCCATTGTCAGTAGTGCATTCTGTGCATCCAGCATAGTGTTTCGGCTCTATTCACATTACAGTCTTTGTTGCTTAATACTGTTATTTATTTTGCGCTGATCTGAACCTTCTTTCATTAATGTCTTTGTAAGTGACTTTAATCTGTTCTTAACGTGGACACGTCTCTGCCCTGAAATGATCGGCATGTTATCAAAGGAAGTTGTGGTTCAGTGCAGTTCAGTTCCAGCTCTCACGACTGCATGAAATAAAATAGGTGCTAACACTTAGGCTACCTACATAGGGGCTTTATGACATATGCATAAGCATTGAATGGCAATCTTTGGCAGAGCAGCTGCACACAAGCCTAAGATCGCTTTGTACAGTGCCAGGTGTTGTCTGGAGTGGTGTAAAGCACCACCTTTGGGCTCTGGAGCAGTGGAAACTTGTTCTCTAAGAGTGAGGGATGAGTCACACTTAACTATCTGGCAGTCTGATGGATGAATCTGGGTTGGTGGATGCCAGGAGAACGATAGCTACCATAATGCACAGAGCCAACAGTAAAGTTTGGTGGCGGGGGGATAATGGTCCGGGGGCTGTTGTTCAGGGTTTGAGCCTCTTGGTTCCAGTGAAGTGTATGTTAATGTTACAGCATACAAATACATTTTACACACGTATATGCTTCCAGGTTTGTGGCAGCAGCAGTTTGGTGAAGGCGCTTTCCTGTTGTAGCATGACTGTGCTACCTGTGTGTAAAGCCAACTCCAGATAGACATGGCTGGAAGAGTTTGGTGTGGAGGGACTCCAATGACCTGCACATAGTCTTGGCCTCAATTGCACTGGGTACCTCTGGGGTCACTTATGGGTACACGTTGAATGGAGGCAACTACGTATTAGTGAATATGGTTTTGTAATGGGATTTCCAGCAAGCTCATAGTGGTGATGGTGTCCACATACTTTTGGCCATGATGTTTACATCTATAGCCAACAATATAGTATAATTGTTTGTATAAACGATATAAAGGATTTTTTGTTTTGTTGATATTAAGGGGGGAAAAAAAAGATTTCAGCGCTGTAATGTGAAGTCAGCCGTTCATACTGTTTGGCATGCATAGGTGTTTGTGTTGCTGCAAACTTCAGAACTGCAAAAAAAATACAACTGTGTGTGTGTGTGTGTGTGTGTGTGTGTTTCAGTCTAACAGGCGGCTCCAGTATGGAGGAGACGGAGAAGAAGGAGGACGTGCTCAACATCTTCTCAGTGGCCTCTGGACATCTGTACGAACGCTTCCTGAGGTAGGACGCCCACGCGCCGTTACACGGTGGACACACACTGTTTTTCTTTTGTCTTGTCTCCTTCCATCATCCTCTGCTTTCTCTACGTTTCAGGATAATGATGCTGTCTGTCCTCCAGCATACCAAAACCCCCGTCAAGTTTTGGTTCCTGAAAAACTACCTCTCCCCATCCTTTAAGGTGAAACCGCTGCTCGTGTGCATTTTGGTACATTTTCAGGACCTCAGTGTTCTGACCTTGTAGGTAGAAACAGACCTACAGGACCAACTCGATCTTCTGTCTATGTTCCAACAAAAGAGAGAGCAAAAAAAGTCAGATAGGTAATTGCGTATTGTTGCTGTCCTGTATGAACATGGATTTCCAAAATAGTAACTTTATGGCCAAACATTCCTCGTTTTTAATGTAAGCTCGTTTAAAAAAGAGAGTTTATTCCAAGCAGTTTTGGAGCCTTTCATTGGAAACTGCATGTACATTCTTGCACGTATTACAAAAGACAAAAATTCTACCCTATAGAAACTTTGCTTTTCAGGATTTCAATTTAGTTTTGTAAATTTTTTTCATGTGTAAATTTGTTTTTATTTTTGTAATTTTGTTTCCTGAAATGTTAATTTGTTTTGCACTTCTCGGCCCACGTAAGTACCAAGCTTGCCGGTAGACAGGTCACATCAAAAAACACATCACCTTGTAACAGAGCAAAGGGCTGGAATTGCAGTAAGGCACTTCAGGCAAAAGAGAAGAGTGGTTTCAGTGGGACAGAGTTTCTCCCTCTGATGTGAACTTTGGGCTTTAAAACTTTGCACACAGTTTGCATGCACAAAAAAGCTTTGTAACACATTAAAGGAAAGAGAAAAAACGGAAGCGTGTAATTGGTCCCCTTTAAGGCTGGAGCTGGTGCAGAGAGATGAACAGTACAGCACTTTTTTATTTTATTTTTTTTTAAATCTCTACATTACCTCGCCACCTGCAGGTCTGACCCAGCCGAGCCTAACTTTTAGGCTCCTCTGATAAAACTACAAAGTGGTGGACAGCCTTAAAAAGGCACTGATCTCTCAGACATCTCAGCACGAATGACCAGCTGCCCACATAGGAGGGGAAAAAGCCCTCCGTTACATAAAGACCCTGAATCACCGGATCAGTGTTTAATGAATTATGTATGAGTATTGCTAGGAGACATGTCGCAAAGCTTTCACACTCTTTTTCCTCTTCAGCGCATGATACATGGACTCCTCTGATGTCTTTGTGTGTGTTTGTGTACGTAGGAGTCCATTCCCCACATGGCCGAGGCCTATGGTTTCCAGTATGAATTGGTGCAGTATAAGTGGCCCCGCTGGCTACATCAGCAGACGGAGAAGCAGAGAATCATCTGGGGCTACAAGATCCTCTTTCTGGATGTACTTTTCCCTCTAGCTGTGGATAAGATCATCTTCGTGGATGCCGATCAGGTAAGAAGGAAAGGTCCACAGGTTTCAGTGACGGTTAATGAACCTGCTGTCCCCCCACCAGTTATCATTAAGTCGATTGGACACCCTTTAGTGCTTAATTACGATTCATGATTAAATACTAATTAAACTAATTGAATCTTGACTCTTGTATTATCTAAAAGTCTAATGGCAGAGAGTTCCTGTGGTCCCAGCGCTCATTTAAATGGGCTAGTGCGCTGAGGTGTTCTGCTGAATTAGGAGGAGTATCTAAAGCCTAGTTGGTGATTGCTGTGTGTCTGGCATGTGTGTTGGCTAAACTGTTCTATTTACTCAGATTGTCAGGGCAGATCTGAAAGAGCTGAGGGATTTGGACCTGGAAGGCGCCCCCTATGGGTACACACCATTCTGCGACAGCCGCAGAGAGATGGAGGGTTACCGTTTCTGGAAGACTGGGTACTGGGCATCACATCTGGCTCATAGGAAATACCATATCAGGTTAGTCTGAGGAAAAACTGACTTCTGCCAGTAGTCTCTCAGGACCGGCGGTGATAGCATGATCATGTCAGGGGACAGCCGTGAGAACTTTTGGGTGGGAACACAGACTTGTTGGACGTATTATGTGTTCTGAGATACTTTGCTGTTAAACACAGTGTTCATCTGAGTTGTAGTAGGCTTTCTGTCAGCTCCAGTCAGTCTGATCACTGTCTCCGCTGACCTCTCTCATCCACAAAGTGTCTTTGTAACTGCTGCTCACTGGATGTTTTGTCCTTATCGCAGCATTCTGAGTAAGTCTACAGACTGCTGTGCATGAAAATCCCAGGAGATTAGCAGTTATAGAAATACGCAAACCAGCTCTTCTGGTACCAACAATCGTACCATCCTCAAGATCTTTTCCCTGTTCTGATTGGGGATGCACCAAAATGTAAGTTTTTGGCCGAAGTCGAAACCAAACACAATGAAACATTCGGCCGAACACGTTTTCTTCACTGTGTTTTATTACTTTTGCATCTTTTTCACCACTGCATAAATTAAATAGGCTAAATCCCAGATAGCAAGTGGTTGTGGGCCACATCTGGCATAGATATGGCACTGCTGGCCCACTGTTTCGGCACTGGCAACCTGCTGTAAGCATCCTGTCCCAAAACTGATCTGGTCCACTTCTGGCACAGATACGACGAAGTTGCCTACTTTTGCCTGAGGCGTGGCCCTAATCTGGTGCATATGTCTTGCTACCGGGAGCAGTCCACTCAAGTGCCATCTTGCAAAGGGTGCCAGTTGAAAATGGGGAATGTGGGCCAGAACAGTTTTGCTGTCTGGGATGTATTTTTGTCCTGGTTTTCAAAGAATATACAATTACTACAATTACTATCTGCAGATTAAACATAGTTTCGGAAGACGGAACATTTTAACAGTGAGAGAGAAACTGCTGAGAAACTGCAGCACTGAGAAGCTGCTGTCTGTCTCACTGTAATGCCTGTAAAAGCTAACGGCTCGGTTCTGTTCTTTACTCTGTCTGGAGTTCCATTTGGCTCAAATGCTTGAAGCTGAATAAAAGCTGGGAAGCGTCTGCATGCTCCGGTGTGACTTGCAGTGGACAAATAAGGCATTAAAGTGGCTTTTACCCTTTAGCAGTTGACACTAGCCCTGGAGCAAAGGAGAAAAGGTTCCGCTCTTGTTCCTGTCTACATCCGGGAACTAGAAAAAGTTAACAGCGTCAATAAAATAGATTTTCGATATTCAATATAAATTATTCCGTTTCTTTATTTGTTCGGCCAAACTCCCATAATTTCGGTTGCTGAACATTCGGTGCATCACTGGTTCTGATGGTTGATTTGAACATTACCTGAAGCTGCTGGACTGTATCTGTTTTTTATGCACTGCACTGCTGCCGCACCATTGACTGGTCACTTCAGTGCATGAATGAGAAGGTTTACAGGTGTTCCTAATAAAGTGTTCACCCCGTGTGTGGCGTGTTTAGGAAGAACACGTTACATGCGGAAGGAATAAACATTACCTCTTGCAAAGTAGAACAGTTACGGTAAACTGGACTACACATTAGCTTTGGAGGGTATTAATGGTCTAGTGATGAAGGTTAACTGTGGGATACCAGTGGCTGTATTTGGCTTATCTACTGTTATGATTATCTATGTGGAGTAAGTGTGATCTGGAAAGATTTGCGTTCGTGCTGAACGATTTTACTCCTGACATAAAAATAACATGGAGTAAAGTTTAGGGTATCTGTTATGGAGGTCTTAACAGTTGGTAGCAGTGGATTTGCTGCAGTCCAGCACCAAAAGCTTAACAAGTTCTCCCCGGACATGTAACAACAAGATCAAGCCCTGCAAGACTGTTTTACCAGCAGTAACGTTTAAGTGGTCGTATCTGCAGTTCCATATTGTGATAAATGTCTCCCCTGCCACTTCAGCGCACTGTATGTTGTGGACCTGAAGAAGTTCCGAAAGATTGCAGCTGGAGATCGTCTCCGTGGACAGTACCAGGCCTTAAGTCAAGATCCCAACAGCCTTTCCAACCTGGACCAGGTCAGTACCCTTATGTAGCCCTAAATGCTGACTGGGTTCATTCGGCCTGAGTCACTGAGGAGCTTTAACACTCTTCTTGTATGATGCTGACAGGACCTCCCCAACAACATGATCCATCAAGTGGCCATCAAGTCTCTTCCTCAGGAGTGGCTGTGGTGTGAGACCTGGTGCGACGATGCATCCAAACCCACTGCTAAGACAATCGACCTGGTATGTGTCCCTGTTGCTAAAGCCATGGTTCAGCCAAAAAATCAAGATTGCAGATGTTACGATGGTGTGACATGCTTTCAAGAAATTATACCAACGCTGTCCCAAAAGCATCTCATTTTTAAATTTTCATTTTTGCTACATCATTTTAAAGGCAAAGGCTCTTATTTACATTGTGTAAAAGTTTCACAGTTATTGGACTAATACATAGATAATGAGTTGGAATATAATGTCTTCACAATTACTTACATTAAAAATAACCGTTGTGGAGGCTGATATGCGCCGATATGCTTACACCCCGCCAATAAGCACTGTGCAGCCTATGTGCCTAGACTAGTTTAGTAATCTCACATAGATGTATGTGGTGCTTTTATACAGTAACCTTCTACTCAGGTACTGAGTCTGATATCACTATTTCACTAAGCTTTGATTATGCTAAACAAGCCCTAACACACAGGATCAGCTACGACATTATTGGCTATTTTTCTTTCTTGTTTACTTCCTGCTGTTATATCTTGCTTTTTTTGCACTCTTAGTTTTCATTGACACATCAAACTTTAAAAAATGTACTTCAAATGGTCTGAAACTCAAATCAAAATTGCCATCCCCAGCCTTCAACTCTATTTGTCCCATGATTCTACAGACTAGAGGCAGCCAGCACAGGCTCAGGGCTGAAATCATGTAGTGTAATTCTGGCTTAATGTGGTTTTTGTCACTGTATGACAGACCATCTGTTTTGGTCTTAGAGGGTTGGAGTTCAGCACAGTTAGTTCTGATGTTGAAGCTAATCACAGGTGATTTTGTCCATACTGACGGAGCAAATTGGATTTTTTACATTAGTATGTATGTGAATTAGTGCTATCTAATGTTAAACCTGTCGATCCTCAGAACCTCAGGCTGGGTAAAGGTTCAGTCGAAGTCTCATTACAAAGTTATATTGCCATACGACACATAGTCCAGAACAACGCCGACTCTTGACTGATGTGATGTCGGCACCAGTGCCAACCTTATTAAATGGATTGGATATTGGACTAATTCACATTCCATGCTGTTTCTTGGGTTACTTTCACACTGCAAGTAAAATTGGCCCAAATGTGCTTGTTTTTCCTTCATATTGTCTGAAGGAAAACATGTATCTCTGTTTTTACCCATTTTTATTTTTCTACAACATTTGAACACAGCAGCTGCTCTTCACATTGTGTGAAAATGCCATGATGAATGGACCGATAGAAATGCTGCAAATCATTTAGAACTACGTATCTTCACGTTAACATTAGAAGCGAAGAATGTTTTTACCTTCTGCTGTAACGTTACTATTTTAGAGATACTTCTTTTTTCCTCCGAGTGTGAAATAAAGCTGGGCGTTACGGAGGTTTTCTCACAGGGAAAGGTGTTCTTAGGCCCAGTGTGAGGTGGAGTAAAGCCCTCTTCCATGTAACAAAACGGAACGGCACAGTAACACACAGAACAAGTGGCGTACTGGTTTAATAAAACGTTTGCCAACATAAAATGTGATAAAATACACAATTTGTGACAAAATAATTTATTATGGTTGCATTATGGTATTTTGTATTGTATTGTAATTGTATTATGGTTATTATTATCAGATTTATATACTTCTTCTTCCTCTTCTTCTTGGTCGAGATATTTTTGTCCACTAACTAGTCCTGCACTTTTCGAGATATCGACACTGTTCCAATTCCGTAACGTTCGGTCTGATCAGGAATGGTGTGCTTGTATGCAGCTTTTTCATCTTAAGTTTTATGAAAAAATGGGATTTTATTCCCATTAAGAATGAATGTGGTGGAAAAGTACACGCCTATTTACTGTACCTCTGCTCGACTGACAGACACCGCTTCACATCCACTTTTTTAGGGCAGACTAAAGTGTTGGTTCGGTCCCCAATCGCCTGTTTGTTTTTTTTTCCCCATCCCTCGTTTCCCATAGTGTCCTGTTCATTTTCTGCCCCATTCAAACTCTACTGTCCCCTTTAACCTACAGCCACCAAACTGCATGTACTCACTCAGGGCAGATCCCCAAACTCTAATCCACAGACACACTGACCCCCACTCCTCTATGTGTTGTTTTAGTCATCCCTCATTCCTCCCATAGCAACAGTAGCCTAGTAGGACATGGGAACTATTTAAGCTGCGCAACCATTCCGCCTTTCGTTCAGGAAATTCACATTTCTAGTTATTAATTGCAAACAACAGTCAATACTTGGCAGTGTTCCATCAAGAAACGTAGTTCCTTTAGCATACTGTATCATTGCTAAGCAGCCATGGACTGCTGAATAAACGTTTGGTCGCTGTATATTTCTGTCATTTTGTGAACCTTTTACATTTTTGTAGTTTAATAATGAACATATTCTAACTTCAGTACACTGTGTGGTCCATGTGAGCAGCATGAAAGATAATTCCGTTCACAGCACAAACAGTTTTCATGATGTGGCGCAGTAATACAGAGTTCAGTATAGAGTGTGGCTCAGCCAATCAGATTTTAGGACAGGAACTGTCGAGCAGCTCACACAGCTCATTTGGACAAAGCTTATTAATCTCAAGGTAATATATAGGGGACTGCTGTGTTTGTTGGATGAGTGTGTCGGGTGGATGTCGGGTGATCTTTTGGTCCAGGTTCAGGAGCGTAATCTTTTCAGACTGAATTTAGGAACGAGTCACATTGAAAAGCTCTTGCGAACAAAACTCCAAACAGTGAATGAGTTCATACATAGTTATGAACATAGTTATGAAATTGTGCCTAAACTGTATAGGGTAACACTTTGCATTAAGTATTGACTAGCTAACATGAAGTAATACATTAACAATGGCTACAATGCTTAATTAATATTAAGTAAACATATGACAACCACATGTTTACAGTTGTTACAAGTTTACCTAACATCAGTTAACCCTGGTTAATGTTAGTTCATGGTAGTTAGTCAGTACTTAATGTAGAGTGTTACCCTTTGTAGCGACACCTGTACAGTTCCTGATAGAAGCCATCTGTGCTCATACAGAGTGGAACAGATTTCCACAGCGCAGTGGCAGACTAGTTAGTAACTACGAGACGTGTTGGACTGTGGTCATTTCTGATGCGGAGAATGTAGAACAAGCGACCCTCCTCTGCATTAGCATGCATGTTTCACACATATACATGCTCTGACCTTTACCCAGAGACGCGATGCACTGGAAGAAGCTTCTCAGCCTAACTAATGAGCCTGAGAGTTCCAACAACATCTTCGTTCTGTAACCACGGAAGGTTATTTATGAGTTCTGTGCAGCCACAGACAGGTTAGCACCATCTCCCGTAGCAGAATCCCACAGTGTTATGAAGCTGGAGCTGATCGCCAGAGTGGGACATCGACCAGCGTCTGCGCTTCTGAAAATGAAGGCGCGTATAGTGATCTTTGAACATTGCCGTAGAAAGTGGTAGTTCTCACAATGTTCACAGTCCAGGAGGGTCCACGTTTTTGCCTTAACCCAACACACAAGGATGGAGGAAAAGCACTACAGGTTTGAGAAACGTCTTCCAGACAGTTCAGCTTTCTGCTGTGTTCTAGCTCCTAGCGCACCTGAATCAAACTACTCAGAACAAGGTGCGTTGGAAGCTGGCTAGATGGCCCTGAGGAGCAGTTTGAGAACTTCGGCTTTAGGGAGCGAGAGTATAGGGAGCCGCGGCATTGCTCCAAAGAGGCCTTCTGGCCCCTTGGCACTTGAAAGGCAGAGCTGATCTAGTCTTCTGAGACTAAAGCTGATGGCAGTGGATTAGCTGCACTGGTAAAGGGGAGGCATTTAGTAGCTGAGATGTAAATAAAGTCATTCTGAGTGGTTGGATGTGAAATGATTGGTTGTAGAGAGGTCGGATTTTCTTCTCAGTGGTGGTGAAAGGAACCAGGGGTCACAGATTTGACTGTTACAGTGTTTCCTGTTCTGCTTGCGTGCACCTTTCCACCATTAATGATTATGAAAAATAAATGTTTTGGGCTAAAACTGCATGGAGAATGTGACCATTTCATTTCATAATGTAGGAAAATATCAACTTAAAGACACAGCACACTGACCCGGGCCGCTACCTGAGTAGCCGGTTTCTCTGCAGTACCATCTAAACAGTCAGCTGTCTCATACAGAAACAGGTTTTTAACGTCTTCAGTCTGATCGTTTACCAAGAAAGTGAAATAATTAATGGCCGGATATCGTCACTGCTGCCACCGGAGCTGCACATACCAGCACTCACACACAGACGAGAATAGCTTCCTCATTTACACTCTCATCTTCCAGGGTGCCAGCTTTAGAACCTGCAGTGAGAAATGTCTCATTAGCCGAATCCGCAGTCTGATGATTAGCACTGACTTCATGGAATGGACGTGCTGTAGCTGAATTCATGTGTCTGTGTGGGTGTATGTATGTATGTATGTATATGTATGTGTATATATATATAGATAGATAGATAGATAGATGGCAGCGCCCTGTGGTCTGGGTCCGATTCCAGGCTGAGGCGTCTGGGGTCCTTTCTGTGTGGTGTTCTCCCCGTGTCTGTGTGGGGTTCCTCCGGGTTCTCTGGTTTCCTCCCACAGTCCAAAAGCATGCAGTCAGCCGAACTGGAGATGCTAAATTGTCCCCTAGGTGTGAGTGAATGTGTAGGTCTCTGTGTCTGCTGTGTGAAGTGCAGAAGTAGTGTCTCCCAGTATGGTGTCGGGCCGCCATGTTTGTTAATGCAACATGCCAAACGTCTTGGGATGGAGTTGTAGAGGTTCCTAATGGTGTCCTGTGATAATCCATCCCATGCAACTTGAATACTCTCACACAGTTCCTGCAGATGGTGCGGTAGGGGTGGAGGTGAAGTGACACCGGGCCTTCTGGACGTATGACGCCTGAGAACAAACCGTTCATCTTGGCGCTGACCACGGTGCCTCCACACACGGATTCGTTGGTCGTCTCCAGTCACTTGGTCGGGGTCACTCCATGACAGTCTGGCATGACACCATTGCAGCCTTTGGTGACGGTGACATGGTGTTAAGGACAGTCATCGTAACGGTCTGTGTGCATGTAGTCCTGCGTAGTGCAGCCGTCTGCCAGTGGTGCTGGCACAGGGTGGAACAGGATGTCTCATGGAGGGCATCTCTGCTCACTGAATGTCTGCAATCGTGGGTGTTGGGTCAGTCAGGTACAGCGATAAGGCCTGTCCTTGCTTACCTAACGTGCAGCTTTTTTTGTGTAATTAAATATTAATTATGTTTGTCTTTGTATGTTGAGATTTACATTGAAATTGAGATTGTTTAATTGCATGAATCATAGAAAATATTGGTGTATAAATTCCTATATAAGTCTGTATCGTCCAGTCCTGTGCTCTATTCCACTCCTATTATCAGAAATCCAGGCCAGTTCGGAAGTCTGCATGTGGCTAGTTTACACTGATGAATGACTCACTTTCCTGCCAGATTATTTTTGTCACTTCGGCGTCTCGGTGCTGTTTGTCCAAATGTTACTAGCACGTGTGCAGTTATATAAAGGAAAGTGCCAGTTTCAGTTCACAGCAAAACCCAGGCCAATATTGCCTCCTCTGGTCAGGAAATTACAGAGCACTCCAAACGGCCGCTCGGCTGCAGGTATTATTGCAGGATGGTGTTTTAGTGCTGTGAGTGATGAGGCTGCTTCTGTGTGCTGATTCTCTGCAGTGCAATAACCCGAAGACCAAAGAGCCCAAGCTGAGCGCGGCTGTGCGCATCGTGCCGGAGTGGTCCAGTTACGACAACGAGATCAAACAGCTACTGAAACGGGTACAAAACCAGAAAGAGGGGGCGTCACGCACAGGGCCGTCACCAGCACAGAGCACTGGTGAGTTTGGAGAATTATTCAGTTAAACAGTTTTTATAAAAACAGCAATCAAAATACATTTTAATAGAATAATAATGAGATGGGCCAATTCACTCCACTGTAAAAACTGCATTAAAATCATACATCTTGTCTCTTAGATTAATTTTCACAGGTATCAGACAGAGGGAGGACTTGGTGCAAACGAACTCTGGCAGCTGTAGGAATAATACATTATAGTTTCTGTAATAAAACAGTTCTATATCTCTATATAAGACCAAATTTTGGCTTTATGACTCATCCAGCTTTTTGTGCTTATAAACCATCTTGAAAGTTCTAATGCCCAAAGTACACGCCTTTTCTCAGCTGCCCGAAACACCTCGTTGGAATTCCCTTTCTCTGTTACACGGTGATGTCATCTCGTAACACAATCATTATTGCCCGCGTACCGGCAACACGCACAGAGCTAAAACAGTAAAAACTGACCACTCTGAAACATCCAGCTCCAGCCTAGTTGGATCTACCAAACTGGCTCAACTGCAAAGTTGGATCTACCAACTGGTTCTACCAGGCTTTCAGGGTCAAACTCTGGATTGATTTTGATACAGCAGAACTGACACCATTGTAAGGACAGCCAAAGCAGATGGGGAAAGGAAAGGGTAAAGGGAGGTAGAGGGCAAGACGGGGGCTTGTAGCAGGATGCCCGCTCTGGCAGTTGACCAATGACAAGCGAGTGGGCACCCTGACCACAAGCAAGTGGGCACCCTGACCACAAGCGAGTGGGAACCCTGACCAATCAGAGCACACTGGGCATGTTGTCAGACGGGACTAACATTGTGAATACAGATTGTGTGTTTTGGGGGAAACTGATGCATGTAATTTGATTCTAGTTGACCCAAGAAATGAAATTATGAGCAGCCAAAATGAGCACCTGTTTCAGGCTGACTTAGACTCTGAGTAAAGTACTGTTTAGTACAAAAATGGCTTTATACCGTGTTAACTGCCAGACAAGTGCCTTACAGACTGCAGTACAAGCTGCTCCAGCTCCAGCAGTAAGGGCTTCAGTCTAGTAAGGATACTGACACTGCATTTCCAGAACCGAACTCTGTTTTCATTTTTACAGGCACTCAACAGCGTGATGAACTTTAGCACCCGTTCAAGAGGAGATGGAGACTTCTGCACCTCGTCCTCCTGCGCAGCTTGAACTCAACAACTGCACAACTGAAAGAGTATTTCCCATTAAACCGTACCAGGAAGTGTTGTACTGGACCTCAGCTTTAGGAAGACCAGGAAGAAACGGGAACACTAAGACTCCTTTTTAAAATAAAGAAAATCATATCATGTTTTTTTTTTTTTTGTATTTGTGGATGGTGGCAAAAGGAGCTCTAACTTTGAAGGTACAATAGGTAGAATTTTCCATTACCATGTAACACGGAAAAGCATTATAGAACTGCAGCACGTATGGAATGATACAAGACCCAAAGGCAAAGAAGACCTGCTTTTTCTTCAGTGGTCAGAAGATTCCGACTGCGTACCATACCGTATGATCAGTGGTGAAAAGTACTACTTACTGCACCTTTAATCCTTTCTCTCTGTCTGCTCTGCTGTATGTAAGCGTAAGGGATGAAAGGATGTGGTATTATTTTTAATAAGACAAATGTAAGAATTGCACTGGTATGCACATAGAGACACTACGTATCCTCCACATTCCTCATAGGAGTTTTTGTGAATCATTCCGAGCTCACGATGAGCTTTCCTGTTGTATAACGTTTGCAAACTGAGTCACTACAAACTCTCACATCTGTTACTCTGGCACTGTTACCTTGGTTAGAAATTGGCCACTCCGTGGTGATCTATAAAGAGGAAACCTGATTATGACAGTAGGAGTTCTGTTTCTGTTGGTATGAAGGAGAGAAAATGAAATCTGTGGGCTCACGCTGAAGCTCCGTTAGCCAGCAGAGGAGTATCAGTGCTCCACCCCACTAATGATTCTTTCTACGTGACTAAATCACATCTAATATACTTCCACCCTCCGCTGAGGAGATCTCCTTCTCTGCAGCCGATGCTGTAGCTCTGTTCACTGTGCTGTCTGATGTTATGGTGGTACATGCTATGTGGGCCTCATTAAGCTTTGATGTGATGAGGATGTGGGAATTTTCTCAGGAATAAAATGCAGTATCATTCATCTGGAGTGCTGGTTATATTGGCCTGCATAGCTGCCTACGCTACTGTTCAGATGTTTGGAATCTCTCGCTCGCTCACTCACTCATCTAACCGCTTCATCCTTCTGGGTCATGGGGGGTGCTGGAGTCTATTGCAGTGCTCATTGGGCAGAAGGCAGGAAACACCCTGTACAGGCTGCCTGTCCATCACAGTGTTTGGAATCTATGTTTTTTAATAATACAGGTCTGGTTTTAGATGAACGTATAAAATGAAGTCAGTAAGATTTGAAATTATTAGTAGGAGATTGTAAAGCAGAAAGGATAGATGTGTCCAGAATGGAAAAAAGAACGCTGCAGCTGCAGGACACAGAGAACGTTATAATGAATTTAATATCCAGAATTCCTCATATTTGAAGAGTACTGATCAAATATTGAGGTATATCAAATTAGCAATGATAAACTCGATTTACACAATTACATGCTTTCATACATTTAAAATAGGAACAAAGTGCTTTACCATGTTATATATGTATATAATCCAAAGAATAGCTGCACAAATAGCTGCACCCAGAAGGAATCAAGCTACATTAATGAAACTTGGTGGGTGGGTTTGACATTGTGTGACATGCGAATGATTCAAGTTTCACGCTCAGATGCGCATGTGATGTAAGCAAGGATGGTTCTTATCACTATTCCCGACTGAGCCAACAGCCACGATTGCAGACATTGATGCCTCCATGAGTCATCCTGTTAGTGCCAGCACCATTGGCAGACGGCTGCACAACGCAGAACCACATGCACACAGACCGTTACAATGACTTAATACCACGTGACGAGTCCCGCTTTTGTCTGGGTGGAGACGACCAACGAATCCGTGGGTGAAGACACCGTGGTCAGCACCAAGATGAACAGTTTGTTGTCACACGTCCAGAAGGCCTGGTGTCACTCCACCTCCCCCCCTACCGCACCATCTGCAGGAACTGTGTGAGGATATTCAAGCTGCATGGGATGGATTATCACAGGACACCATTAGGAACCTCTACAGCTCCATGCTGAGACATATGCATGTTGCATTAGAGACATGGTGGCCCAATGAAAAACTGAGAGACACCACTTCTGGATGTGTAGCTCAATAAATATTGATCATATCAGTCTAAATTTATCATTTATTGTTCTTGGTGACCTTTATCTTCCTTCCCAATAGCACTGCAATCCCACACTTCTTTCTGCGTGCAGCTACTGTTTTGATGATGAGAGTTACTCTGCCATGTCCGACAGGTGCCTGATCTTCATTTCCATTCGTTCACCCTTTCTTGCCTGTTAGCCGCATCATTATGCTTCAAAAAACAAGGGCTTTTAAATAACACTGGTTAGATTCCAATGCCGTTGCCATAATCATGACAGCCATTTAGCTGATGGTGATAAGTGCTGTATAAACGATGCCGGACTTTCTTTTTAGTTAAATAAGCCATGATCTCTTTATTTCAGTATTTACAATGTAGCATTGTTTAATTTATTGAAAAATAGTGCTGTTTCCTTTGTACACAATCGACTTATAGGAATGATGAAAAGGTCACCGTGTGTGCATAGTGCTTGCTTTGGAATGAACCACACACTCTCAGTCAGAAGATCCCTGAAGAAGGAGTCGTCGCTTCAAATAATACAGCTTGGGAACACTTTAGCAAGTTAGGGGAGTTTCACCCCTCACCAAAATAGACCTTTTAAACAGTATGGGACACATTGTAATGCCACATCAGCATTCATAGCCATGACTGTGGCTATGTCCTCTAATTAGTGTCAGCTGGTCCCTGTTCTCTTGGAACGGCTGAGCACACCTTCAGACCAAGTCGATCTAAGCTCCGGTCGTCATAGGTCACTTCAGCTGAAGCCGAATTTGAAGTTAAAAGGTCCAGAGCCAAAAGGGTTAAAGCCATGGAAACTCTCCCAGCCGCCGTGGAAGTGTTGGTGGTGGCCTCCTCCCTGCTGGCTCTCAGGGTCCATGGGGTCCTCGCCTTGGTCAAACTTGCTTCTCATTTCTGCATAAGAACAGAGAGAGGTTAGAGGCCCATTAGCGCGCTGAAGGTGCATGTTTTAAAAGGGTGGGCGATACGGTTTTAAAAATTGTATTATGGAATTTATAGTGAGCAATATAATTTAAAAAAATCATTTTATATGTTGTACGTGTTTATGTTCATTCCTCACTCCATATACACTCAATGAGCATTTTATTAGGTACATCTTGTTGTATCTACACTTATATACATATACTCCATATACAATATAGGACACAGACTATAGTTACAGACTGTAGTCCATCTGTTTCTCTGTATACTTTATTAGCCTGTTCTTCAATGGTCAGGACCCTCACAGGACCAGCACAGAGCAGGTATTATGTGGGTGGTGGATCATTCTCAGCACTGCAGGGACACTGACGTGGTGGTGGTGTGTTAGTGGCTGATAAGCTGGTTTCAGTGGATCAGACACAGCAGTGCTGCTGGAGCGTTTAAACACTGTGTCCACTCACTGTCCAGTACCTTGTTTATCGAATTTGTAGCTGACAAAGAGCAAAGTCAAACAGCGCTTTTGTTGAGGGCCGAGTTTGTGTTGGATCATCCTCTAGTCCTACACTGCTGGCTGGATAGGTTTGGTTGGTGGACGATTCTCAGTCCAACAGTGACACTGAAGTGTCCAGCAGCACTGCTGTGTCTGGTCCACTCACACCAGCACGTCGGTGTCACTGCAGTGCTGAGAATGATCCACCACCCACATAATACCTCCTCTGTGGTGGTCCTGTGGGGGTCCTGACCACTGAAGAACAGGGTAATAAAGTATACAGAGAAACAGATGGACTACAGTCAGTAACTATGGAACTACAGAGTGCTCCTATATGGTGAGTGGAGCTGATTTAATAGACAATGAGTCTAGATACTAGGAGAGTAATTAAGTGACTGGTCGGTGTACATATGTAAGTCACTTGAAGGTACCTATTAAAGTGCTCAGTAGGTATATACTGTATATGGAAATTATACTGCAAAAAAAAGTCTGTTTTAAATTGTTTGTGATGTGTATTACTTTTCTATTTTTAAGTCAATCTAATAAAGAGTTATTGTGCATTACAGGGTCCATTTTGTGGGAAACAAGATTCGGCTTGCTTTTTTTTTTTTTTTTTTTTTTTTTTTAAAGGAATCTTAAATAATATGCAAGCAGTGTTTTAAAACATATCATTCCATATCCAGTCCATATCTGGAAATTAATCTGCAAAACAGCTCATTTTGAAGTCACTGTTTCACAAGAATCACCTCATTTACAATTACCCACCTATCCAGCCTATAGCTGTTTAGATCCATCCATTCACATCTAAACTCTAAAGGAGTGTTTCAGCTCTAAGTGCCTTTTGAATGGGGAAATACAGGGCCGTCAATCAGAACACAGCTCATTTATCCTCTATCAAAACTAAACAGTCACAGCAACAGCCTGTGTAATATTTTCCAGCTTCTCTGCATAACTTAGAATTAAAGTAAAAATTAATTATGACCATTTTGCTACATTAACTGCATTATAAGTGGAGCTGAACAGAGAAATAAAATACAAGGAAAACGCAGGTGTTGGGGAAAGTTATTGGCTAGGGCCAGATACTGATTTTCACTTTGGACCACATGGGGGTCCAATCACTGGGGTCTTATAAACTGTGGGCTCAGCCGGAAATGGGTCGGCTGGGGCAACGGCGGGAAATGGCGGTGCTTTGAACGCTGCATGTCTGACTCTTCCAGAGAGAGGTTGGCTCTCTCCTTGGGTCTGGCGCTCTCTCTCTTCTCTTCTGTGGACATCCTTCCATCAACATATAAAACCTGAACGCTACTATGAATACAGCTTGATCTGGCTGACCACAGGCTCATGGACTGAGCTGCCCACTCCCCCCTTTCAAGGTGATTCGAAGACTCGGACTTCAAGTGAGGTGGTCTCTCAGTGGGTCCAACCAGTTTTAGGCACACACCTATACGTAGGTTCACGTCTCACGACAAATTGCAACGCGTAGGGACAGCGTGTCTTAGTTACAGCCGGGGTCAGGAAATCTTAATTAAACCCTAGACGGTTTGGTGGTTTGACTCCATGTGCCATTTGCTCCTGGGCTTGTAACGCAGGATATTGGACCTTTAACGCTTACAGAAAATATTACTTTCTAAACACTGTTATAAAAGTCTACTACAGAGAATGCTTAAACCTTTCCATCCAACTACATCAACCTAAAGCAGTTTCGGCTGGCCATTCACATTATAAGGGGTGTTTCAGCCTGAAGTGCTTTTTGAAACAGGCACAATACAGGTCAACCTATCTGAACAACTCGTTTACACATCAGTCTTAAAGGCACAATAACAAAAATGAACCTGTTTAGTTCTAATTGATAAGGACAGATTTGAAAATGGTTATGCAATCATGTTTGGGGGCGGTGTAATTAGTCTTACTCATAATCACTGCACATCTGCATGTTCTGGTGAAACAGAACATTGTATTTTTCTTTAAAAGGCCCTTTTCCTGCTGTAGGGTGAATATATGGTTTTTGTGACCCTGAATTTACAACAGGCTGAATTTGCAGCTGTGTGTCCATCTGTGGAACAGCAAACAGTATGTTTTGAAACTTTAACAATGTTTACATTTTACATTACACTATTTTATAAAAGTGAGAAAACGTTACTTTACCATGATATGGGTCCTTTTTAATGTCCTGCCTAACTCGTACTGTATTCAGAATGAGGCTCTCTTTGCATATGATTTCAGAAGACTCAAACCCAAAATTTCTCAAAGCCAAATGTCAGATTAAAGCATAATTGACTTAATCTTTCCTGGATTAAAGAACAACCCAATTATAGCTAAAGTCAGATAAAGAATGTGCAGTTGTGTGTCGAACTTGCAAAGCTGGTAGATAAAGCCCATAAACTAAACTAACTAAGCTCCATGTGAAACGTAATCATATCCGCAAACAGACTTGAGGGTTTACCTGGATCAGTGAGCACTTCCTTGGCCTGTGCAATGTCTATGAACTTCTTCTCTGCTTTTTTCTTATCTTCGGGATCCTGGAAATTGTCTGGGTGCCATTGTTGTGCCAACTTCCTGTAGGCTTTGATGATCTCCTTCTTCTGCGCCGTCCTACAGCATCCACGTATTACAAGTGTTAATCAAGGCAGACTGTGATATTAGCTGTAGAACAGGTCAACGGTTAGCTGATAAGGTACTTCACCTCTTCACCCCCAGTATCTTGTAGTAGTCTCTCTTCTGCGACTGTTTGAGTAGCCGCTGTGCTCTCTCCAGCCCCTCCTTTATCTGACGGTCATCGTCGCTGTGCTCCTTCGCGCTCTCAAAGTCCTTAATTGCTGCAATATGGCAGAAATATCACAGTCACTGAAGACAGTATTCGATATACGTCACAATTATTCGTTTTTCTAGGGTTTGCAACAAATTGGATCAGACAAAACGCATCAAAACAGAGGGGCCATTATTTGCAAAGGCTATAGCCTTATTTAGAGGGGATACAATTTACATTAACTAAGGGGGTAATTTACTGCCTTTTTAATTTGCCACTCAGAACTTGTCTGATAAATGTGGTCTTGTCAGAATATAGCTTTTTGACAGCTGCTACTGACTGTATATAGTCCTCTAGAGTAAGTATCCATGTTGAGCTTTTCCTGAATTGCAGAACGGTAGGCTTCCAACCATTTACTTGATCTGGGTGCCCTGTCTTCATAAACATCTAGATGTGTTCTGTACTTTTTGGATTACAACTACCATAAACACAGGAACTTTTGCAGGTGGTGTAGCTTGCACAACAACGCCCATGGCTTGGGCAAATGTTGACTCCCGCACGATTACAACTGGAACTAAATTCTTCAAGAGGATAGGTCTATAAAGAACAAGGCCAAGGACCCAAACAGATTCTCTCTTTAAACAAATGCATGTAGGAGGGGTGGTGCCATACCTCCAAAAGTGGTGGGGCATTACATGTTAAAACCAAAAAAGAGACTGCTGACAAAATGCAACTAGGCCACTGACTGGGTCACCAAAACTACCATTCATGTCATGCTAATAACATCTCTCTCTAATAACATGAAATTTATTCATGAGAGTCATTAGAGTTATAGCTTGGTCGTTTGGTTTGGCTGGTTTCACACAAGGGGTGTTCATTACTGGTGAGAAACTTTGCAGGGATACAATCACTTACTGTAGCATATGCCACCATAACTACATAAAAATATAAATAGAGAATACAAAATAGCGATGCTTAATAATAACAACAATAATAAAAAACTTCACTTGATATCTGCTTCTTTATGATTGGTTTACCGATTCGAATTTAACCAGTCAGGTCACCGATGCTTGGTCAAAATAAAAAAATTAAAAAAATCTTTTATTTCTTATCTGTCATTAATGTCAGTAGCTTGTGTTGCAGAAATCATGAGACAGTCTGTAAAGATTAAACTTTTAAAACAGACAGCATACGGAGAACAGCACCCTCCGGTTTCTAATTCCGTCAGTTGGTGTGGACCACTGTAAAGACAGGTTCCCACCAGCACCAAAGTGAAGCAGGGATCACCAGTTCACAGATTAGTTATTTGGTGCGTATCTGAATATGGGTGCACATGTCAAAACAGAGGTATCAGTCTGGTCCACATCAAACAAGACAGGTGTGACAGCAACCTCTGTTTAGCCAAGCAGCACTAAGAAATATTAAAAATGACATTTAGTAAATTCTACTGTGACCCAATGCAATAGTTTACAGAATAAGTGAGCTGCAGCTCCTACTGAACACCAACTCACAAAGACTTTACTGTTTGGGAAATGTCCCACCCCCAAGTTAAAATCAGGACCTTGACTGGTTCTGCTAATGAGTCTGACTCCCTCGCTGTTCGTGTCTATCAGGGCTCGGGGTAGTTATACTTCTTTTTGTTGTAAGGGTCCTGAACTCAGAAAGTGGCTGGGCTGTCGCCCTAATACTTTGAAAACTGGTGGGTCTAGTCTCCATGGTTCTGGCAGCCCTTAACTGTAGTATAACAACCACCAGAGGACCGTGTATATCGACGAAACGTAGCCCGGCACAAGCTTAGCACTTTATTAGAACTGCAGCTGCAATTAAACTTTCCCTTCTGTAAAACAGCCACTCCTTTCGCCAATAATTGTGACATTTGTTCGAGAAGAGCTTTAATGACCAATTACTCCTCATTTATTTCCACTTCAAACGCCATGGTTGCCATAGAGATGTCTACAGGCTTTCTCATATGCGATGGCTCTAATATTCAGTGCTAATCATGAAATAGGGACCTTAAGATGGCATGATGGGGCTACACCCTTAATCCATTGTTAAAAAGAACAGCAAAAATATCAGCATGGAACAACAGTTACTGTTTAGAGACTGGTATAAAAGTCACAATTAAATATTAATAGAGTTGAAGAGAAGTAGATGAAGTTCTGGTGAACTCATGACCCACATCATGATTAAAATAAGTGGGGAAAAAAAACAATTCACTCATTTTACAAAAAGAATTTGATATGTTACCTTCTTCATATTGCTCATCTTGGAGGTAGGCTTCTGCCCTGTCTTTCAGAGCATTCACATTCTGTGGGTCTGATTGGAGAACCTCACTGCACGCCGGGATGGCTTTAGCACCCTGCTGATCCTGTAACCAAAACAACATTTTCGTACTGCAGACTCAGTGAAGAGAACATAATTAGTAGCTTTGTGCAAATTAGAGACATGACTGCACGCATGAATCATCATTCTGACAAACAGAGACACCTGGTGGTCAGCAAAGAAATTACACTCACCTTTGAAAGGCAGTGGCAGATGCGTTCTTTGGCATGAAGTGTGTACTGAGGTACGTTTGGTTCCATCTTCATAACTGTCTCATATTTACTCACTGCATCTCCATACCTGAGAATTGGAAATAGTGTAGTCATTGGCAGAAGCTCAGCAGAAACTAATCCAATTTCATGAATTTATTTATTATAAATTCAAGATTACACTTCAGAAGTTTTGTTTTTGCCTGATAATTCATATTCCATACTCACGCCTTTCCAAGCCCCCACAAAACCCCTATGTGCTGATACACTATATTGCCAAAAGTCTTCGCTTGTCTGCCTTCACAGGCATATGAACTAGAGCAAAACCATTCTTAATGCATAGGACTCAATACGATGTCAGCCCACCCTTTGCAGCTACAACAGCTTCAACTCTTCAACTCCTGGCAACTGCCAAACCCAGACTCGTCCATCGGAACGCCAGAGGGAGAAGCGTGATTTGCCACTCTACACACTGTTCTTGAGCTAATCTGAAGTTCACATGATGTTTGGAGGTCTGTAGCGACTGACCCTGCAGAAGGTTGGCAACCTCTGCGCACTATGTGCCTCAGCTTCCGCTGACCCTGCTCTGTCACTTTACATGACCTACCGCTTTGTGGCCGAGTTGCTGCCGTTCCCATTCGCTTCCACTTTGTTGTAATCCCACTGACAGTTGACCGTGGAATATTTAGTAGGGAGGAAATTTCACGACTGGACTTGCTGCACAGGTGGCATCCTATCACGGTACCATTC
>CM067480.1:4356499-4375894 GCA_034552555.1 Semaprochilodus insignis
ATTTGGTTGGTCGTGTTGTAGAAGGCAAAAACATACAAAGAGAACTGCTTACAGTAAGGATGAGAATAGCAACCACCTGGAAAAGGAAGAGTAACAAACAATCGAGTTATATGTGCCTTACGAAGTAACATCAATATGTTGATTAATGATAATTAGCTCATAGCTAACAGCTAATAGAGGTCTTATAAACTACCATTAGCATGTGGTTCTGGGAATGATGCTCAGCCAATGGACCTGAGTGAACAGCTTCAAAACATTAGGGGACAGGAACAGTAACAATGGACAACAGTGGACGACAAATAAGCAGATCAGAAACGCTGCTTGTGTGTGTGTGGTACAGTTGAGTCACCCAGTCTGTGTTATAATGATACACATGGGCAGCACAGTTCTAACTGCCTGTCCTCTGAGAGAGAGAGAGAGAGAGAGTGAGAGAGAGGTAGGGAGAGAGAGAGAGACAGAGAGAGAGAGAGCATGCCAGAGAGAGGGAAAGAGAGAGCATGCGAGAGAGAGGGAGAGATAGCATGTGAGAGAAAGATAGAGAGAGAGCATGCGAGAGAGAGATAGAGAGAGTGCATGTGAGAGAGAGAGAGAGAGCATGCGAGAGAGAGAGAGACAGAGAGAGTCAGTGCAAGTGTTGGCGAAGCATGTACGGGCCTGTTCCTTGATCTCCCAGCTTTAGCAGTAATTAACATGTCACCTCTCTCTCTCTCTCTCTCTCTCTCTCTCTCTCTCTTTCATTCTCCCTCCCTCTCTCTCTCTATCAGTCTGCCTTTCTGTACTTGTCTGTGGTGTGCACTAATGTGTTAATTAAGTGCTGTTGCACTGGCTGAATGTGTACATGAGTGGTAATTTGGATGTCAGGCCTGTGCATGTTCTCTGGCGAATGTAAACATTGTTAAATGTATACGTGCGTGTTTACCGAGTGCTTTTGGGAAAGATAAATGCTCAATTTTGTGGTATATGCAAGTTGAGAGAGCTTATACAGCCCTGCACAAAAGCACCCCGTCATTTTTTTTCAGAGCTGAAGCAAGAGTGGATCTTGATTTTCTCCTTTATCTCTCAATGATAAAATCTTAGAGTGCTGTTTATCTGATGGAGATAAGAAGTTTGAATTGGGATTTAGAAGCATTGACCAAATTGTACCTCCACCCATAGCCACTCATTTTCACCAAAAGAACACTAGCTCTTGAACTGGTTCCGTTCAGGCTTTGCAGAACCTTGGTACTATTCAGGGAACCAGCCTGCGTTTGCACAAAGTTTTCACTGGAACCAAGGAACATTGAAAGACACGTCATCAACGCCAACAGAGGGTGCTGCACAGCGGCAGTAAACAGTAGTACCAAGATGGCATATAAGTTACCTGCGAGCGTTTGGGCTGATTTCCAGATGTTTGTTTATATCCAGAAAGCAAGTACGGATGAACTACAGGTGATAAGAAGACATAGAAGAGGTTCTTCAGCAGACCACAGGCTGTCGCCATTGTTGGCTTCTCTTTACTCAACAACTGACATGCCCACAGATGCCGTCACGGTTTGTGCTGAGGAACCTACTATTCTTTGGTTCCAGCTGGGAATTAACTTTTTGGGTTCCAAACGTATTTATTAATGTCAGTGGAAAAGGCCCAACAGAGGAATTAGTCATCGGCATTTAACCCCACACATTCTAGTGAACACATGCACACACACTAGGGGACAGCAAGCACACTTGGTCGGAGCAGTGGGCCGCCCTAATCATGGCACTGAGGGAGAAGTTGGGAGTTAGATGCCTTGCTCCTGTTGAACTGGCAACCTTCCAGTCACAAGGTTGGCTCCCTAACCTCCAGCCCACGACTTCCGGTTTAGGAAAATGATGGTGTCTTTTCCTGACTTGGACACCTACTACTGCAAAGCCTTGGGCCCATCCTAGGTAGACAAAGCTGACTGTGGTTTGCGAGCCTTGATGCAAAATCATGCATGGCCTGTATGGGGATCGAGCCCACTTTATTAGCATTATTGGCATTATTAGCATCATGCACTAACCAACCAAGCTACCTGGTGGTCTATCAGGTCTTCCAGGTGGTTGTTAGGAGTCCCATGTTTCTTTCTGTAGCCTTTAATAATTTTTTAGAACTCTAGAACTACTTTTTTCACTTAACATTGTTATGCCTCCTTATATAGATGAACTTCAGGTATTTGGCTTAAAGGTACAATTGCATAAGTCTGACTTTTTGTCTTCCTCTTTTTAGCATTATTCCTGGCCCTGATGTCTCTCTGTCACGATTTAGCCGAATGAGGGAAGAACTCTGCGGTTTCTAATCTTGCCGGGTGCAGGTGTTGCAGCAGTAATCTGCCCGTCCTCTTCGACATGATCTATCACCCACCATTTACCTTAAATATATCTCTGTGGCACCGGGGAGGGAATGCTGTCATACCTGAGCGCTTTATGAATGGGGTTAGCGCTAGGCTAATGCTTAGCTGTCACAGCTGACCTCTCACTCAGGAAAGGATGTGTGGGCCCACACCGGACACCCATCTGCCTCAACATGCTTACCTGGTCATTAATATGAAGCCATGCTTCTGAGAAGGAGGAACAGTAGCTTTGAGCTAATGGGCTACATGACTAGCGGCTCATCTAGGATCAGACATGCCGGGTTTATTTGGGTTAATTAAAAGTAGCTTTTTTGAAAATGCTGAGGTAGAGAGGTTTTGGTGCACTTTTGCTTAACCGCCTTTGCAAGTTTTATTCCCTCATTAGCGCCAGAGCAGTGTGGGCAATTTAAATGAGCTGCAAAACTGGAAATGCTGTGGGTAACTAATGAGGAAAAGCAGGAAAGGCAATGGATGTGAAGGTGGGATATTCACACTGTACTGACGTGTATTTGAACTTAGCTTTAGGTTTAGGTATTTATACGTGTTTAACAAGATTGAAGATGTCTAATTACACATTCCAAATGCCCAACCTTTCTCTGATTTACTTGAATTGGCTATAATGAATCTGCTATCACCTTTTCAACACATTAATCTGGATTTCCTGGTGTTAATTTAAACCTAAATACATTGGTTCCATTTATTTTACTAGAGTTGGTTTAAAAGTGGTCATTGTACTGTTCATTCAACCATCTAGCAACAATACCCAAGCTAGCCAATTCACTTACATCAAGACAATAAGCATACGTCTAACACTGACAACGTAGACAATGGAAGTTAAACAAGGGGAAAGCCATGTCCAAAATGTAAATAGATGGAGCCAAGAGCCAGTAAAAACTATCAGTACAAGAAACCTAACTGGGTAAAAGTGAATAGTTCTGATTTGAAAGACTTCAGCCTCTCTTACCACGAGCTTGATGCTTCCTCAAATGCCTCCAGTCCTCTCTTGGGGCTGCATCCTCCTCCCAAGGTGCGGCAAACCTCTTTGCATGCTGCTTATGTGTGCTGACTCTCTGTTGTAGCTAACGCAGACTGAAGGCTGATCGGGATGGCAAGCCGCATGTACTGTCTCAGGTCCATCAACGGCTGACCCTCAAGAAGCAGCAGCCTGGCTAACCGCACTGGCGGTGTCGCTGGAGGGCCATGATCGACGTTGCCAGGCTGCTCCTTGTCTAGGTGTTCTGACTCCTGCCTCTTTCAGCATATTCCAGTCAGGCTCGGCTGCCAGTCCTGACTACGCTGCTTCTTCTGGTGCAATCATCGGCCAGGCTCGGTGTTCCTCTGGCATTTGCCCTTGAGTTTGTTGAAGTGCCATTGCTCTCCAGGCCACTGGGGAGCACTATGCCACTTCTGACACCAAATGTAGCATCTTGGCCTGGAATAAGAATGAGAGGGAAATATTATGCATCCAGACAAATGCTCTTTTATTGGACAGGCTGCCAGTGAGGTACCACTGCCCAGCGCAAGCTGACATAGCCAGGAACCAGGCAGGTCTCTTCTAACCACACAACTCTCCTTCATGGTAGATCAGTCTAACCACCCCACAACCCAGCACAGAATAGCATAAATTACATGTATGCACACTGAACTAGCAACATCAACAATTGAACTAGGGCACTACTGCGCATGGCCACTCTGCATGGCCACACCTCCCATGCTCCTACAGCAGCGCGGCAGTGGCAGAACACCACAATATTCCAATAAGTGCATCTAAAAATGGGTCAGCTCAGTCAGTACCGACTTGATTTGTTTTCTGAACATGGAAAAGATGATTCTGCATTTTTTTGGGTGTATCGTGCGCAGTCAATCGCTACAGACCTCCAAACTCAGATTAGCTGAAGAACAATGGGTTTCCAAGGCCGAGCAGCTGCATCCAAGCCTTACATCACCAAGTGCAATGCAGCATCGAATGCAGTGGTGTAAAGCTCGCCGCCACTGGACTCTAGAGCAGTGGAGAAGTGTTCTCTGGAGTGCCCAATCACGCTTCTCCATCTGGCAATCCGATTAACGAGTCTGGGTTTGGCGGTTGCAAGGAAAAAAGGTACATGTCTCACTGCATTGTGTGAAGTGCTAAGATTGGTGGAGGGGAGATTTTGGTGTGGGGTTGTGTTTCAGGAGTTGGGCTCGGCCCCTTAGTTCCAGTGAAAGGAACGCTTAATGCTTCAGCAGACCAAGAGATTCTGGACAATTTCATGCTCCCAACTTTGTGGGAAGAGTTTGGGAATGGCCCCTTCCTGCTCCAACATGACTGCGCCCCAGTGCACAAAGCAAGGTCCATAAAGACATGGATGAGGGAGTTTGGTGTGGAAGAACTGGACTGGCCTGCACAGTGTCCTGACCTCGACCTGATGGAACACTGTTGGGATGAATTAGAGCAGGGACTGGGAGCCAGGCCTTCTCCTCCAACATCAATGTCTGACCTCACAAATGTGCTTCTGGAGGAATGGTCAGAAATTCCCATAAACACATTCCTAAACCTTGTGGAAAGCCTTCCCAGTAGAGTTGAAGCTGTTATAGCTGCAAAGGGTGGGCTGACATCATATTAAACCCTATGGATTAAGAACAGGATGTCATTCAAGTTCATATGTATGTGAAGGCAGGCGAGTGAATACTTTTGGCAGTATAGTGTAGCTACCACACATTCTGCAGATGTGAGATGAAGAGAAGTGTTTCCAGTAAAGTGGCCACTGGGGTGTACATAAGGATTGTCTGTATTCAGCTCAACTCTCTCTGATTCTCCCTCGCTCTCTGACACACATGGAGCAATGTCTTCAAACACTTGTCCACAATGAGCCAGTGTTCTTATCTCTGACCACACACACACACAGACAGGGTGTGTGTGATGTGATTCTGCACAGATAAGGCCTTCAGAAGAAAGAATGAGGAACAGGAGTGAAAGCGGCTGTAATGGCAGTCTTGGGAATGCTCTTTTGTGCCATATCTAGAATCGAACGCCTGCCTTTTAAACTATTGCCAGCTTTTAACTAGAAGAAAGTGAAGTTGTGGAAAAGCAATGTTTAGCTAGTATGACATTTGTACACATGGGTGAAAGTTGGTGAACCCTTTATTGTTTTGTGAATTTCTAGATAAATATGATATAAAATATGATCAGATGTTCATTTAACGCATAAAGACGGATAAAGAGAACCCAATTAAACATACAACACAAAAATGTATGTAGGTTTTCATTCGGTTATTGAACTAAGCAATGAAACGTTAAATATCTTTGTTGGCAGATGTGTGTGAACCTCTGCTTTTAGGAACTGGGGTGACCCCCTTGACCAGCAATGACTTCAACCAAATGGCTCCTGTAACTGTTGATCAGCCTTGAACACTGACCTGGAGGAATCTTGGTCTGTTCCTTCTTCCAGAACTGCTTCAACTCTGTTACGTTGGTGGGCCTTCTTAGGTTCTGCCTTGGATTAGTTCTGGACGTTGACTAGGTCATTCCAAAATGCAACATTACCTCTGCTTAGAACATTCTTAACTGGTGCTGTTGGGGTCATTCACTTTCTACAGGACCCACCTTCTGTTGAGGTCAGTTCAGGGATGGATGTCCTGACTCTCTCCTGTAGACTTCCTTGATACAGTCAGGAATTCATAGATCCATTAAGTCATGGCGAGCTGTCCTAGCCGTATAGCAGTAAAGCAGTACTGCCACCACCATGTTTCACAGTTGGGAAAACGTTCCATCTACTGAAAACCAATGGACTGGCCTGACCTCTGCATCACCGTATGTTTTTGGGAATATTTGGATGGTGAGAGGCAATCAACTTCTAGGAACGAACTTTGGAGGTATGGGAAAACTGAATGTTCCTCAAATTTGGGCATGAAATATTGAAAAATAAATCGTTATTATATATCTTATATGGGATATTCTGAGAATTTATCCTCTTTGTTTCATTTAGATTATATTGTAGCCTTCTGCTACTGCTAGCACGAAGCTTCGGATGCGTGGGAAGCTTGGGCATGCTCACGAGCTTTTGGGAAGTGCTGGACTCACAGTAAGAGGGGCTTAAAACCTTGTGAATAGTTGTGGGTGCATATGTGCTCATTGGGCTACACTGTGATGGGCCGTAATGATGCAGTGTTGGTACCTACCATCGCGGACAGTTGGGGGTGACCTGCCTGCCATCCCAGCCATTTTCCTACTGATATCATGTCCGATAAAAGAGCCTTCGTCTAAAGCACTATGTTTCCAGCGTCAACCCAGATGCCACAGTATTACCATTCATGTGTTTGTTTGTTCAGAATCATAGTAGGGTGACATTATAGGCTTGGATTATGCTCTTGACACATCCGCACACACAGAAAACAATAATCTCACCTCGTGACTGACCGCTAACCTTGTTTTCTAAATTTATTTTCTCCACTCTCCACTGCATAGCTCTTTGACACCGTAGTAGCTGTAATTTTTGGCCGTCAGGTCTCCAGTCCTGCAGTCCCAGTAGAGTTTTGGATTGGACTGATTTGAGTCCAGCGTCAAAAACCCAGTTTTAGTCTGTTGCGACCCTCGGGGAGGCCTCAGAACTGATCCTGGATCAGGCCTTGCGAGGAAAACAAGGGTGCTTCCTTTCTCTCAGGCAAAACAGGTCTATAAAGCAGTCAGCTAGAGAGGCACAGGATAGGGAAAGTTTTTTCTACTGCCCACAGAGAACAATAGCATGGCAACCGCGCTATCGGTCAAAGCCAGGAGAAAGCAAGAGAGGGAGAGAGAGAGCAAAAGAGAGAGAGAGAGATAAAGAAGTAGGAGGGAAAGTGAAAGGTCGATCCAGCCTTGCGAAAACTATGGAGACGTGACGTCAGCTGTTTCAGATCTTGCAAACTAGCGGACGATGGAATTTCCCCATGAAGGTCTGAAAATCTGGGCAGGCTAGAACTGAAGACACGAAGTGTAGTTAAGAGCGGGTTTAATGACAGAGGTTAGGAACAAAACATCTGGAATTAAGACCATTTAGTTACACCCCACACCCAGCACTTAAAGCCCAATGAAGGCTTCATGTACACGCTTCTCTGGCTAGGCCTAGCTGCCCCCGCTAACTTCGCTGACCCTCCTGTTTGCATAAAACACAGCCTGTGTGTGGGAATGTCATTGTTTCCATGAGCTCTAGTAAAAAAAATAACACACCGTGCGGCCGCCTCATCGTTAAAAACTCATTCCGACATAGCTGGTGACGGTCCTCATGTTGACCCCTGGCCTTTCCCACCCCTCCTGTCCGGCAGTGGCAGTTCTGCTCAGCTTTCGGACGACTGGGCCGACGCTCCTGTCCGCTTTCCTCGCGGACAACGAAGGGGGAAAACAATCGCCGCCGTCAATCACTCTTCTCCTGTCTAGGAGGGCCGACCTTTGACCTCCGGACGGCTGGCAGCTGCAGGTTATCTGCAGGCTTTGGGAAGGTTATCTGTGGCTTCGGAGCACCGCTAATGACAGAAGCTGCACACACGGCACTAATCAGCAGTGACTGTGTTAACACGAGGCGGAGTGATGCTAACCCGAGCTGACAGCAGCCTTATTGCCGTGTTTAACGAAGGACGAAAGTAAAAAAACAAAGAAAGAAAGGAAGGAAGCAGGAGGAGAGGAGGTTCGCTATTGGAGAAGCTGTAAAACAATCAGAGAAAGTAATCAGTCCTGGAACGACATCATCTGAGTTGTTAAATGGGAATTCGCTTTTTTTGGGATGTGAACAAAATCATTCAGAGTGGGTTTGGTGTGAGGTGGTTCAGGTGTTCTTTACAGTGGTGGTGGTGATGGGAACCAGGGGTCTCCATGTCTACAACACACATGTCAGGTTTTGTATAGTTAAATCTGGAAAATCAGTTTTCATTGGGAATTACATTGCTGGTATGCTTGTGTATATACATATATATATATATAATAACTTTCAGTAAGGTGCATTTACATGTAGAGGTATTTAATTCCTCAGACTTCTGGTTCCTATCATCTCCACTGTAAACAGTTCTGAATCTAAGTTGCTCTGTAAGAAATCAGTCTGTGAATTAAATCCTAAATATTTAATTATATAGGACTTTATTAGTGTAATTCACCTTAAAGCAATCTTAAAGCAAAATTCTTGCTTATGTACTTTTGGACATTCTGACACTGTATGACACTATATATTGTATATACAATATATCGCTGCTGTTAAAAACTTTTCCAAAATTCTACTTTACAGGAGAAAAACATACTTTACTTTTAATGGAAGTCAATGGAACCAGAATTTTTTCACCAAGTCTTTTTTTTAATCTTTTGTCCTAAAAACAATGTAACAGATCATATAAAATTATTGTATTTATACCTATAAAACCCTGTATAAAACCCTGTATAAACCCTATATCTTTTCAACTGATTTTACTATTTGTATTTTTCAGGTGAGTGTTAATAGAACGATAGTAAAATGATTATGAGACAGAAATCTTGTGTATATAAATGTGTATCAGTAAAGAAAACAATTGCAATATTCCTACACTGATCCCATAATGAAGAATATTAGCTGTATTGATTTGATTTAAGATGATTTTTTGTGGTATCAGTGTGCAGTTCACACAGTCAGTCACTCCCATAAGCTACTTGTTAACGTTAGCATCGTAGCTCTGGTGCCAGAATAAATAAGCAACCTTCAGAGACTAAACACGTCTGGACTGATTGACTATGTTTGGGGTGGGGTGGAGGATCGGAGGGGCAGTGGGGTGGTGGGGTGGTGGGAGGAGCAGGTGCTGTTTGGATGTGAACTGTTTCTTTAATGATCAGTCTTGGATTAGTGTAGAAGGTAAACTGTAGCAGAATAACAGGACCAGTTCTGGACCTGATCTGGGCTCGTGTTGTTGCACACGGCTGAATCGGAGTCTGATTGGAATCCTGGAGCTCTGCCCTGAAAGGCTGCAAAGTCCTAATCTATTCCCAGAATCAAAGGCCACGATCGACCGAATATTAGTCATTAGTCTTTCTCGTACTCTGTTTCTGTGGCGTCCTCCCTTCACCTCTCTTTTATCTTCTCTGTTCTTCCTTCTTTTCATCTTTCTATTGATCTTTTGTTCGTTTCCTCTCTACTTCTCTCTCTTCCTCTATCTCTCTCTCCTTCTATCTCTTTCTTTCTCTCTCTTTTTGTTTTCTCTTTATCTCTCTCTTTATCTCTATCTGACTCTCTCTTTCTCTCCCTCTCTCCCTCTCTCTCTTACTCTGTATCTCTCTGTCTGTCTGTCATTATCTCTCTCCTTCTCTTTCTTCATCTCTTTCAAGCACTCTGTCCTTCTATTTCTCTCTCTCTCTTTGTCTGTATCTCTCTGTCTCTATTTCTCTCTCCCCTCTGTCTCTCAATGTCTCTGTCTCTCTGTCTCTCCTTCTCTCTGTCTCTCTCTCTGTCTCTCTCTCCTCTTTCTCTCCTTCTGTCTCTCTCTGTCTCTGTGTCGCTGTCTGTGTATCTCTCTTCTCTCTCTCTCTCCTTCTCTATGTCTCTATCTCTCTTCTTATCTCTGTCTCTCTCTATCTCTCTCTCTCTCGCTCAGTCTCTCTCTCTGTCTCTCAGCACCTGTTGACTTTGGCTGATGTCCCACTCCTCCACTCCTCTTCTAGTCAGTAGGTGTTGGTAAAGTAATCAAACCCTCTTTTGATAACGCTATTAACGACCCTGGCGCTGAATTTCTGGTCGCCACGGTAACAATGCCTGCGTGAGGAGGGAAGCTCCTATGATTGTTATCAGGCCGAACTTTCTCCAGTCGAGCTCAGCTGCAGCCTTATCTTGGCAGTCCGGTGGACTTCTCTGGAGAGCTGGGGGTTTATATGTGCAGCTTCTGTCTACAACTGCTCGGGTTATTACCACACTATCTGTTTATTATCAGCAGCATTAGGGCTCTGCTTCTGGACCAAGCTCAGGCTTAGCGTTCGGATTTAGACCAAGGTTAGGGGCACTTTGACTGACCTTCCTTTGTGCGTGATGTATAGCAGCTGTGTCTCATTAATGTAAACTCTTAATGTACAGGTAACCTCAGTGCTGATGTACTGAGAACTGAACTCAAACCATAGATAATAATAAATACTACACTGTAGATACTTATCTCTAAATATCTGCCTCAAAATTTCATCATCGATTTAGAAATAATCTGCACAGTCACTTTTCTATCACTATTAGCACAATAATGTACAATAATACTGTCAATCCAAATGTGAATTGTGTTAGAACTTTCTGGATGTTAATTGTATGAAAACTTGATTCTGGATATTCATTTATAAGAACTTCATTGTGGACATTAATTTTACGAGAACTTCATTCTGGATATTAGTTTTAGGAAAACTGAATTCTGCGTATTATTTTTATGAGAACTTTATTCTGGATATGAATTTTATGATAACTTCATTCTGGACATTAATTTTATGATAACTTCATTCTGGATATTAATTTTATGAAAACACCACTCTGGATATTAATTTTATGATAACTTAATTCTGGATATTAATTTATGAGAACTTTATTCTGGATATGCACTTTATGATTAATTTATTATTGATATTAATTTTATGATAACTTCATTCTGGACATTAATTTTATGATAACTTCATTCTGGATATTAATTTTATGAAAACACCACTCTGGATATTAATTTTATGATAACTTAATTCTGGATATTAATTTATGAGAACTTTATTCTGGATATGCACTTTATGATTAATTTATTATTGATAATTAATTCATGAGAACTTCCTTCTGGACATTAATTTTATGATAACTTCATTCTGCATATTAATTTTAAGAAAACTTCATTCTGCATATTAAATTATGAGAACTTAATTCTGCATATTAATTTTATGATGAATTTATTCTGGATATTAATTTTATGATAACTTTATTCTGGATATTCATTTAATGATAACTTCATTCTGTATATAAATTTTAGGGAAAAAATTAAGATGCTTATTTTGTTAGATCTTTAATGGATATCAATTTTATCTGAATTTCATTCAGATCTTTTAGGACTTCATTCTGGATATACATTTTAGGAGTACATATCTTTCTTCTAAATGTTAATTTCATTAAAACTTTATCCATTAATGGATATATTTGTTTTTGCATTTTTGTATGGTACTTTAATTCTGTGTACTCATTGTGTTCAAACTTTATTTTGGATGCTAATTTTATAAGATTTTCATTCGGCATAATAATTTTTTAGAACTTCATTCTTGATGTTCATTTTATTAGGACTTTATTCATGATATCTTTATTACAACTTGATTCTGAAGGTAAATTATAATAGAACTTAATTCTAAAGTTTAGGGTTTTTTTTATAGCTGCAGCTCAAAAAATAACTTCTCAAGTTTGTACAACTTCCTGCAAATAATGTGACCCTGTGGAGCTTTAGCACCACCTTTATGTGATTGTAATTTGCTATACAGTCATATGCAAAGTTTCAGACACCTCTGGTCGAATTTAAATATTTAGTTGTGCAGATTAGTGGAAATCCTGTACACTGAACACACTTGGGTGCATTTTTAGAGTTTCTATTTGGTAGTAGAATTTATCAAATGTATGTTTTATTCCACCTCCAGTATGTTCCGCTGTGCCTTATATGTGCAGAAGTTTGTTCTCTGGAGATAATACAGTACAAAATCAACAAAAACATCTCTGCAACAATATTACCTGAATGCACTGAAGGAAAAAGCCTTTTTCCACTCCTCACCTGTGACAGCCCGTCAAGGTGCTTGCTGCAGTACAATGGGAGTGTTGTCCGACTCCACAAAAGCTGTAATGCACCCGCATCCACATACACACGTTCGCACAAATGCGAAAGCCACAGCACAACGAGGTGCTGACATTTCCTTATTTATCTCAAATAATGAACGTTCCTGAACCTGCAGGTGGAGCTGAACTCCTCTGACTTCTTCACCTTACCCAGGAATGTAAACACTGTAATAACAACCTGCTTTACCGTTCAAATAGACAATAATTAACTTATTATTTTTCAAGTTAAATGCTGTGCTATTTTGTCCATCATCTGGAACAATATGTTGCAATGTTTTTCTTTCTCTTATACAGCCAGCGCCAAAAGAATAGCTGCACCCAGAAGGAAGTGTGGTGACTGCAGTGCTATTGGGAAGGAAGATAAAGGTTACCAGGAACAATAAATGATGATACATTTAGACTGATATGGACAATATTTATTGAGCTACACATACAGAAGTAGTGTCTCTCAGTATGGCGTCGGGCCGCCATGTTTGCTAGCCCAACACGCCAGACGTCTCGGCCTGGAGTTGTAGAGGTTCCTAATGGTGTCCTGTGATAATCCATCCCATGCAGCTTGAATATTCTCATACAGTTCCTACAGACTGTGCGGTAGGGGTGGAGGTGGAGTGACACCAGGTGTTCTGGACGTGTGATGCGTGACAACAAGCCATCTTGGTGCTGACCACGGTGCCTCCACACACGGATTTGTTGGTCGTCTCCACCAAGACAAAAGTGGGACTCGTCACTGAAGATGACCCGCTGCCATTCTGAGTCTCTCCATGACAGTCTGGCACGACACCATTGCAGTCTTTGGTGACATTGACATGGTGTTAGGGACAGTCGTTGTAACGGTCTGCGTGCATGTAGTCCTGCGTCGTTCAGCCGTCTGCCAATGGTGCTGGCACTAACAGGATGACTCAAGGAGGGCATCGCTGCTCGCTGAATGTCTGTGATTGTGGCTGTTGGGTCAGTCAGGTACAGTGATAAAACAGTGAGTGTCTAGATCCTGCTGGATATGGACTGCAGAGGCGGAGCCTACTCCTTGGACAACAGTTCCAGGACCAAACTGGTGGTGGTGGAGAGGAAGGAGGAGAATGTTGAAACATCAGCACCTGAAAGCAGCAGAACAGGAGCGTGAATCCTTTTAAAGCCAGGTGGCGCATTGCGATTGGCCAGAGTAATGAATGAATGAGTGACGTGGCATTGGGAGTCTTCCTGGCAGACCTTGCGCTACAGCTTTCATGCCACCGAGGTACCAATTGTTATTCTACCAAAGAACTTTCATGTAATAACTTCCTGTGAGGGAGCTATGAGAAGTGGATGTCTGGTTCCCTTTACCGCCACTGTGAACTGGATTCTGGATCAGTAAGCTTCCCTAGAACAAAGCATTTCACACCAAAGCACTCTGCAACACATGACAAATGACTTTGTTTACATCTCAACCGTTGACAATATTGGTGGAATTCAATATTGGGCCCTCTACAGCCCAATATCAAGGCTGTAGAGGGCCCATTGGCAATGCCTTCGCCTAAGCCATACCAGGTGTAGCACTGCCACAGAGGCATTTTGCCACCACTTGATCTCATTCCATGTCGGTTTTCAGGCTGTGGCAGAGAATTTCGGTGAAAGCCGAGACTTTGCATTCGCTAACGCTACATTCCACCAGAAAAGCAATCGTTTTTTTCCTTGCTTCTTTTCTCTTTCTCTAGCTCAAGTGCTTGAGTCGCTTTCCTTTCCATGGGGATTGCAGTAAGGTAGCTCATTGGTGTGCAATACTAGTGCATGCTCCTTCTCTCTCTCTCTCTCTCTCTCTCTCTCTCTCTTTCTCCTCTCCCTCTAATTACAGGTTACGGCACACAATACCAAGCAGAGACAGACACAAGTATAGACTCCCTCTCTAACTCACCTTGGCTCGGTGCCCTTTCCCTATTAACAATCCCCCGCACTGCTCTCCTGTCTGCATTTCTTTCTACCCCTCGCGCAGCCTTGCAGGTGAGCGGTAGGTGGTCTGTATTTTCTGAAGCTAACTGCCGCGCAGCTTACAGGAACAATGCCCAATTGTGAGCAGCGGACGGATGCGAGTTGATAGCGGCTCAGGAACAGCGTTAGAAGACGAGAATGCTCTACAATCAGTCTGTCATTGTTCTGTCACCTCAGTTTGGTAACTGAAGTAGCTTTAAATTAGGTTCTTTCTCTCGCTCTCTCTCTCGTTTTATTTCTCTCCATTCCCTTCTCCCTCTTTTTCTTCCTCCCCTCTTTTGCTCTAGTGCTTTCTTTACTTTCTTGGCTTCTTTCTTTCTTCCTCTCCCCGCCCTCCAACTCCTGCCTTTCTATAGTGCTCCTAATAAGCACCAGCCGCTGCGGTATTTGCATCAACGATGACTCCAGCCTCCTTCCATGATACTTCACATCAGACATCAAGTATCTCCAGGATAGCTGAAAATGGAGAACGCAGATGCAGCACCAATAAGTCTGTCTGCTGTGTGCAAACATAACATCACCATCCTCCACTGGAAGTAAGTCACGCATGACGTTCACACCACAGTCCTTCAAGTGACCCAGCCATGAAGAATGCAAGCAGGTCGCGTGGAGTTGTTGGCCCAAGGCAATGAAGCACAAGGCTGAGGCAGCTTGGACCATTGCTGGCACCACCCAAAAGCGAATGGAGTACCTTCGCTGAGAAGGTAGGTAGCTGGGCCCACTTGACGAGTGCCTTGAAAAGAAAGGGACCAGTATGAGGCCAATTTAGGATTTAGAACCCTACAGAGGCAGTGAACACACTTGCCCAGAGCAGTTGGTAGCCCTATCCATTGCACCCAGAAACCTGGCTCAGTGACGGTCCAGGGAATCAAACTGGTGACCCTCTGGTCACAAGGATGGATCCCCAACCTCCAGCCCATCACTGCCACATTTCATTGTCCTTGTGAGGCCTCTGGACTAAGGGTTGTAGGATTTCAGGTTTTAGGTAAAAGTCAACAGTTGACAAGTTGACGAGCTGAGGATGTTATCAATAAAACCACTGGAGAGGGGAATGCTTTGCAGCAATCGCCTTTTAACAGCTGACTGAAGTCTGTGACAAAACCACCCTCCACAGGCCAGTGGAGCATGATGTGCCCTTTTCCAAAGAGCCCTGGATTGCACTGATAGCCTGAGATATAGAGCCGAAAATACAGACTCTGGAATCTTGCAAATTTGTATCTGACATGGGTGCACCATAGACGGCCTTGCCGAGATGCTCTCCTGCCAGCAACATCCGGATGATCAGAAAATAATAAGCTCTGTAGATCAGCGGAGAAATGTTAGGACAATCTCCACAGGTCAGTAGAGCAGGACATGCCCATTTCCAACTAGCCCTGCATGTTGTTAGTGCCATAGTCACGTGATCAGTGACTAGTCGACATCCAGCTTAAAGCATCATCACCAAACAGTCGACAGATGGCTAGTCTGTACAACCCGCCCACTCTGGACCCTGACCCAGACCGAGACCCAGCCTGAGACAGCAATGGCTCGGGCCCTGGTTCCATTTCATCTTTCTCTGCCGGCAGTTAACCGAGGCTCTGATTGTAGAGGAAGGTCTCTGGGATGGGAAAGGGTGAGGCCGGTAGGTACAACTCCACAGCCTAGCATAACGAAGGCTGGGTACATGTGCGTGTTTGAGTGCTGCGTGGCCCTGTAGTGTAGCAGAGTGAGGCAGATGGCCTGTTTGTAGGAGCACCCTTGGGCCAGGTGCACCCTGATGACATTTCTCAGCGACTGATGAATGTATTTGACACCAGTGTTAGCTGCAGTGTGCACACGTGCCAGATGCCCTAGGTGAGGATGGAAGGGTTTTATTTTTCTTCATTTGTTGTCTTTCTCTAGTCACCCTCTCTCTCTCATCCCTCTCTTTGCCTCTAATTCTGCTTCTGTCTTTTGCTATCTTGTCATCTCTTTCTCTCTTTCTGTCTGTATTTCCTTTCCTTTTTTACACTCTTTCTTTTTTTCACAGTCCTTTGCTTTCTCTCTGTTTGTTTGTTTACCTTCTCTCTTGGGTTGGCGTGTTGGCACAGTGGGTAGTGCTGTCACCTCAAAGCAAGAAGGGACTGGTTTTGATTCCCGGCTGGGGCGTCCAGGGTTCTTTCTGTGTCTATGTAGGTTTCCTCTCACTGTTCAAAGACATGCAGCCAGGTCAATTGGAGATGCTAAATCGCCCCCTAGATGTAAATCTGTTTGTCTGTGTGTCCAGGGTGTTTCCTGTCTTCCGCCCAATGAGTGCTGGAATAGGCCCTCATCTGCATCGCATGTGACCCAGAAGGGTAAGGTAGGGGTGGAGGTGGAGTGACACCAGGCCTCCTGGACGTGTGACGCGTGACAACAAACTGTTCATCACTGTTCACCACGGCGCCTTCACACACAGATTCGTTGGTCGTCTCCACCAAGACAAAAGCGGGACTCGTCACTGAAGATGACCCGCTGCCATTCTGAGTCACTCCATGACAGTCTGGCACGACACCATTGCAGTCTTTGGTGACATTGATGTGGTGTTAAGGGTCCTGCGGGCATGAAGTCCTGCATCATGACTGCATACATTCAGTGAGCAGTGATGCCCTCCATGAGCAATCATGGCTGTTGGGTCAGTCAGGTACAGTGATAAGGTTCGTCCTTGCCTAATTCACACGCTCGGACAAATGTGAAACCTGAATGATTAGCATGTCTCACAAAGTCAAACCTACCCACCTAGTTTCATTCCTGTCGACTGATTCCTTCTGGGTGCAGCTAATTGTGCAGCTATGCGTTTGATGATGAGTGTATATAAAATTAAGAAGAAAACATGAAATTCTATGAGGTCCAAGCATTCTGTTGGTACGGAACTGGTAGTCTGCAGCCCTGACTAAGAAAAGTGGCTAGTGAAAGGGGGAACACGCAGGTGCATGTTTGAGGACAAAAGGATGGAGATGCCTGAAGGAAGCAATCTGTCGACAGGAAGAGCTTTAGAAGGTAATCGATAGTTGAGAATATAGATTGCAGAGTTCCTTTAAGCTCTCTGGAGAAGAAGGACCAAATCTCTCAGCATCTACTCTGCTGTGTTATCGAAGATCAATAGCACAAATTAAAGGATTAGTCGAGAGTTGATGGGTCGCTGTCTGTCTCTGTTTGTTGTGTGCTTGGTTTTTCTGTAGCTTTATGATCAGTTAGCTCCTGTAACTATTTAGCAAACCTTCTGACCAGCATAACTAGCAGATGTGCTGTGAGAGTCTGGGTGTATAGTTGTAGCTATGAAGTACGGTATGTAGGCTCAGCCTCAGATGCTCCGCCCACAGCAGACTCGAACTGATACATATTGCTGACAGTTATTAGTATGACAGGTAAAGCTGTTGCCTCATTTCCTGCAACAAGGAAGAACCTTTCAGGGCAATGCATACAGTACCAGTCAAAAGTTTAGAGACGGCTACTCATAGCAGGTTCTCCTTATGTTTATCTTAAAGCTTTACTGTAGAATAAAAGAGAAGACACCAAACTATAAAATAGCACTCATGGAATTATACAGTCCACCTTAAACACCTCCAGAATGGACCTTTACAGGAGGATGAAGCAGCTTTCTTAACCTGCAGTGGAGGCTGATAGAACAAGGTTTATCTCTAAGCAGCTTTGCAGCAATTCTATTGGTCTGTCCCTCATGAATATTCACTAAACTGAAAGGAGAACTAGAGCTTTTACACTGTGCAGAAAAAGAGATCAAAGTTTTTACCCCACTAAATATATATTAGAGGTGGAGATATGGAGAAATATAATACTGTGGTACATCAAGAGTATATGTGGTATATCAGGGTATGTACTGTTTCAGACTCTCATCAGTTGGAGCTGTTAAGTGTAAGCCTGTAGAATCTTTGAGATCACCAACAACATCCATTTAGTTGGATGTGTCTAAACTCTTGACTGGTAGCGTGTCTACAAAGGGACTTCAAAACACATGCATAAGCACTGAATAGTGCATTTGGATGCAGTAGCATTTATTAAAAGCTTATGTCAGTATTCTATAAAGTCTATAAAGTAATTGTCATTGGATTAACATAGGAAACTAAAGTGCCAGACATTTGTTCCACCTATAACACTGCTAGGAAAACATTCATGGAAACGTGTAAACAGGTTTTATTAAGGTCTCTTCAATAGATATATGTATGCGGAACTCGTCCATAGTGCTGTCCTGCCTTACAGATTCCGTTACTTGATAATGATGCATCCAAATGTCTCTTTGGTTTATGGCCACTTATGTCAATACAGTGTCATTTATCCCATAAAGCATCTGTTATCTTGTGATTTCTAGATAAGCTGTTCATGAATACCTCAGTAGGCCTATTGCTTTATAAATATAGCGGCATCAGTGTACCGTATAACGCAGAAAACCTAGTGCTTTAGGCGAACGCTGTGTTACTGAACATACCAGCAGGCAAGAACTGCTGTATAGTTGGGAAGCAGGCAAATTACTTCCAACCACATAATTCCCATACATGGCACTCCCACACAAACTAACACACAGCACAGACTGACATAACCAAGACATAAGAACATTATTATGCTGAAAATAATAATACTATTACTCTCTTTGCTGCGTCCTTGGGTCGTGCCTGGAGGCTCCCGTGGCAGCACGAGCCAGTAGCAGGTCGCTACACAGCCCTCCCTTGAAGGAAAACTGTCCCAGGAACCTCACAAAGGCTGAGCAGAGTCCCTGGGGTGCATGGGCAGCAAACTGCTAACTCAACCCCATTGGTCTATCCACAGCAGGGTTTTGGAATCTTTACTGTCCCAGGAAATGCAATGTCCTGGCAAATGTTCTCTGCCACCCACACCCCTCAGGCCGCATCCTTGAGCCATACCAGGAGGCTCTGGGTGAGTCTGCATGACCGTGGCACCACAAACCACTATAATGTCCTCATGCTTGTGTATGTGTTAGGAATTCTGTAAGTAGATAGCCCCATAGCAGTTAATGGTGTGCTGCTCCGTGTCCATAGAAGATAAGCTCCCCGGACAGAGTCCCATCTGTGATGTTCTGGGGATGTGTTAATTACATGGAAATGGGTTCTTTGGTTGAGGTGACCGTAAGTTTGAACCACAGTGCTTACCATGAACTGCTGGACAAGCAGGTTTTGCCTTTTGCTCATCATCTTATCGAGGAAAATAACATTCCTATCCTAGTATTCCAAGATGACGGTTCTCATGTTCATAGGACTGCAAATGTGACTGATTGGCATGATGAACATTCAGGAGCATTCACACATCTGGACTGGCCCGCAAAATCC
>CM067480.1:4376181-4387391 GCA_034552555.1 Semaprochilodus insignis
TGAATATTCACTAAACTGAAAGGAGAACTAGAGCTTTTACACTGTGCAGAAAAAGAGATCAAAGTTTTTACACCACTAAATATATATTAGAGGTGGAGATATGGAGAAATATAATACTGTGGTACATCAAGAGTATATGTGGTATATCAGGATATGTACTGTTTCAGACTCTCATCAGTTGGAGCTGTTAAGTGTAATACTGTAGAGTCTTTAAGATCACCAACTACATCCAATTAGTTTAGAGTGATGACAGGAAAACAACACCAGCTGATAATGGGAATGATGGGAGAGCTGTGAAGACCACCATCAGTGATATCTCCAAAACCTCCACAAGGTACAGGTGAAGGTATCACCACGCCTCACCATTCAAAGAATGAAGACAGTAGATATATAGGGTCCATATCACAACAGAGAGGTTCTAGGGTTTTATGGACTGAGGAGACCAAGATGAACCTCCACTACAGTATTGGAACGTATGGAGGAAGAATGACAGTGGTACAACTGGCCCATTCTAGATGTTTTGATCACTCTCTCTCAAGCCTGAAGAGTCTTTAAGATCACCAAAAACATCCATTTAGTTGTGTGTGTCTAAACTTCCGACTGGCAGTGTATATAGTCTCTCACAAATTGAAACACCCAAGCCAATTCCCATGTGTTTGCTATACAAAGAAGACAACTATCTCCAACTATCTGTGTATTTTCACACATTGTGGGGAGCAGCTGCTGTGCTCAAATGATGTAGAAAAAGAAAAATCAAAAAATATATAAAGATTAGCATATAATATGGATATAATAATGTGATATCAGATTCTCACCTTTTATTGTCTAATTTTTATATTTATCCAACAGGTACCAGACACCAATCTGACATCTGAAAAATAGTGGCCTCTAAAACTGGATGTGTCTCAGGTGGTACAGCACATTGTCCGCTAATCACAGGATTGGTGGTTCAATCCCGACTCCTCCTGATCAATGGCTCAAGAGCTGTAGAGCTAGGCACCCAAATGTTCCCTGGGCACCACAGCTATGACAGCCCACTCCTGCCTAACGCTGGAGCTTGATGTAAACCCAACATTCTTTTCTACATGTATCCAATTTAGATTGTTCCAACCATAATTCAATGTCTTTCCAGTGGTGGTGCTTAATGCCAACCCAACATTGTATTTTTGATGAAATTCAACTTTCATTTCCAACCAAATTTCAATGTCTGTGCAATGTTGGAGGTTGACGTCAAGCCACTGCTGTCTTTTGTTGGATATGTGATTTCACCTTTTACCTTTTATTTGAGCCCACCAATTTTTGAAGTTACAAAAAATCTTAGCACATGTGACTGCCAGGTGTTTCTTATAGCCCAGGTTTGCCCAGTTAGACTGACTGTTCGAACAACCAGTAGCCCTGAATGACATTTAAAAGCTTTTGGTGTGAGCCCTGTTTAGCTGTGAAGACTGAATTTCTTGTTAAAAAACATAAGCCGACATGAAGACCACAGAGAGCTGTCTATGGGAGGAAAGCGGGGAAATCAAGGCGTTGCAGAAATACTGGCCACAACTAGTAGAACAATTTGGAATGTCCTGAAAAAGAAAGAAACACTGGTGTGCTAACAACCGAACATGGAATTTGTCAGCCAGCAGCTGGTGATAGGAACAAGGTGAGAGCTGTGAAGAAAAACCCAAAGACAACCATCAGTGACATCTCCAACAACCTCCACAGGGTAGAGGTGAAGGTATCACCATCCATCACCATTCAGAAAAGACCCTGAGAGCAGAAATATAGGGACCATACCACAACAGAGAGGTTCTATGGGTTTTATGGACTGAGGAGACCAAGATGAACCTCCAATAAAGTATTGGAACGTGTGGAGGAAGAATGACAGTGCTACATCTGAACCATTCTAGATGTGTCGATCACTCTCTCTCAAGCTTGAAGAGTTCGGTTTGTGAATCTTTCTTAACGAGATGTCTAGTTCCAATGAGTGAGTATAATGCCGTTACCACCCAGGCTGGTTCGGCAGAGTGGACCATGAAAAGCTTCAGTCTTGAGGGTTGAATGAAGGGGCATGTGTAACAATTGGAGCCGTCCTGGGTGATGCTTGACGTAAGTGGAAGGTCTCATTAAAAAGAATACTTGATTCTGAACAGCATGGTAATCTCTTATTGTATTCTTTTCAGTTCAGACTTTTCAATTTAGGGTAACAATGGACATGTGACTTAAGAGCCCTGAGGGGGTTCACTAGTCCGTCTCAAAGGCTACTTGTTATGTCATGCAAACTGCAATGATTGGATTGAAAGTGTCCACAATGGTGCTTCTTTATTGTTTGAAACTGGGCATTTGAGATTGCCCGAAGAAGTGCAGGTACATCCTATAGCTGTTTTGCTAACACTTCGTTCATAGAGACTTCATAACACATGCATAGAACATAAAGTATGAAGGCTATAGAGAATAACACATTTATAATCAAATCAAAAGTATTTACTTGATTTTTGTAACAGTACTATAAATGGAACAAACGTCTTTAGTGTGATTTCATTTTAAACCCCCATATGTCAATACAATTTATAAATACTCAAGCATTGTCTTATTAATATGTTATTAAACTCTTATGAATGTGTTAGGGCGTCTATGCAAAGTACTTCTAGTTCTCACACATTAACTTATAGACTACTGTATTTTGAAGAAATAAACACTTATTAGTTATTTTTGTGTGCATTTATGTATTTCTTTTTTATTGGTGACTTGTTTCATTCATAATGTATGTTTTAAAGACTCTTTTGGCATTTATTCAACGTTTTTATCTGATCAAAGCAAATTATTCATAAACTTCTTCTTGCACATAAAATGATATGATGCAGGGAAGGGGGGGAGCCCCCAGAAGCTGCCCGTCGAGCTTTAGCGTCACGTGTAGCGTTGAAGTTAATCTGATCAACCTCATGAGGGTGTCAAGCTTGACCAATACGCTTCTAAGGCAAATCCCAGCTTTGCCATGTACCGTCGGTGGCCAGACGAAGTGAGGTACCGATTCAGTCCTGCATCCTCATGACTAAGTTTAATTTGCCGTGTTGAATCAAACTACGCTGTTAGACATTAAAAGCCATAAAAGCACTGTAGTGGGGAAAATCCACCACTGATTCCCTGAAGAACCTTTCAATAGTTTTACATTGTAATGATTTGGCTCTTCACTGGTTACTAGAACCAAAATTAGGTTAATTGTTATTGTTCACTTACCATATTTGAGGGGTTTTATGCATCAAAACAGTCATAAACAGCAATTTAAACTCAAAATTCTATTCAAATGTATTGACTTTTTACTCTGTGAAGGTTGACACAAAGCTACTTTACAGAAATAACCAAGGTCTAAGCCCCAGATAAGTGTCATCAAAGACAACAATGGCACACCATGAGATGAACCAAGACCACTTTTTATATCAATGAAGACGCTTTGGTGAAGATTAAGCTGAAGTTGAAGTGAAAACTTAAAAAGAAAGTCCAACATCATGGTAACACTTTACATTATGTGTTGACTAACTAGTGTGAAGTAATGCATTAACAATGGTTAACTAATGTTAACAAACATGTAAACACTGTTAATGCATTCTTCAAATGAACTAATGAACTAATGAACATACTTCAAATGAACTAATATAAGCTCACCGTGACTGAAACCCACCTACTAAAACCCTCCACGAGCACCGATAACAGCTGTGATTGGATTTGGCATGTACTGGACAAGTTTCTGGGTGTAGGCCACATCAATGTTCAGCCACTCTTGCATCAAAGAATTGCACAGTTGGGCCAGATTTGGTAGGGGGAGAATTTCTGGTACTGGCCCTTTAAGAAAAACATGCAAAACTCTTTCAAACTCATAAGTAGTTAAAATTCGTGTCTCCGGCTCAAATTCCACTAATCCTTAGCGTCGATATCCTCTGGTCGTGTCACTCGGCGGATCCGGCATGTTTGTTTGTTTTGCTTTTTCCCAGCAGCCCTCTGGGGTGGGTCACATGGTCCTTTCTGTGTCCCGGGGCGGCACATGTTCCTACTGAGGGACGTGTTTATTGAGAGAGGAACCTGATTCGTTCTCTCTTTCTCTCCTTGTGTGACTCACATACACACCCTATATGCATTCCTCACAGTGCACACACACACATACACACACACACACACACGGTAATGGCGTCCGCATGCCCGGAGTGTGTGTATTTGTGTGTTCCGTGTGTATTTACTCTTCTTCTCACATAAATGGTCCGTTAATACATTATGCAGTCACTGTTTGATTATCCAGAGGCCTGCGGTGTAAAGGAATGAGCTCGTAGTTACATTGTGACCTTTCCACTTCGGATCCCCTTTCAGGGAGCGTGTTTGACCTCTGACCCCTGAAGTGCTGCGCTGAGGCCGCGGGGCCAGAACAGGCCGGTATCCGATTCAGATGACCGATAAGAGCAAGAGGGGGAAATGTTTGAGTGAACACCAACGTCTGGAGTTTCTTTTCAACTTCGGCCTTAGCAGTCTATAGGACTGAAAGGAAAATGCTTTGAGTTGTACTGCTCAGAAAAGTCCAGTAAGAATTCCTGTGAAATTAATTCATATCATATTATACAACACACACAATACCTTATATTGCCTGTCATGAGCTTACATAATTGCTTATAAGTAGTTGTAATTACATGCATAGTGCTCTATATACAGATAGTTGCACACAGAAGGAAGTGTGGGACTGCAGTGCTATAGGGAAGGAAGATAAAGGTTACCAGGAACAATAAATGATGATAAATTTAGACTGATATGGACAATATTTATTGAGCTACACATACAGAAGTAGTGTCTCTCAGTATGGTGTCGGGCCGCCAAGTTTGCTAACTCAAAATGTCAGACGTCTCAGCATGGAGTTGTAGAGGTTCCTAATGGTGTCCTGTGATAATCCATCCCATGCAGCTTGAATATTCTCACACAGTTCCTGCAGATTGTGTGCGGTAGGGGTGGAGGTAGAGTGACACCAGGCCTTCTGGATGTGTGACGCGTGACAACAGGCCATTCATATTGGTGCTGACCACGGTTCCTCCACACACGGATTCATTGGTCGTCTCCACCAAGACAAAAGCGGGACTCGTCACTGAAGATGACCCGCTGCCATTCTGAGTCACTCCATGACAGTCTAGCACGACACCGTTGCAGTCTTTGGTGACGTTGACGTGGTGTTAAGGGCAGTCATCGTAAAGGTCTGTGTGCATGTAGTCCTGCATGGTGCAGCCGTCTGCCAATGGTGCTGGCACTAACAGGATGACTCAGGGAGGACATCACTGCTCACTGCAAGTCCACAATCATGGCTGTTGGGTCAGTCAGGTACAGCGATAAGGCCCATCCTTGCTTACATCACATGCCATAACATCATCATGTCTCTCAATGTGAAACCTACCCACCAAGTTTCATTCCTGTCGGTTGATTCCTACTGGGTGCAACAGACTTCATTATCTGCTTCAGACCCAGCCATACGTCCCGGTCAACATCTGTTGGGTATAATCACTTGTGGGACACTGGAGAGGATTCTGTATGTATTTTATTCATTTTAAGCTAAAACAGTAATGCTAGGATAGCTGGCTACAAGTGCTAGGCTTTTAGAAATTAGCAACTAAAGCTAAATGGTTAGCAGTATAGAGTGCTGCTCCTTATATTAGCTAATGGATGACAACAGCAAACAAACAGTTACAAACAGTCAGCAATGGCTTCACTTAGGAGCAATTACACAAGCTCCTGGTTGTATAAGGTATTATGTATTTCATAGAACACCCTAAAAACTGCACCTGCACTTTAAATTTAGGGGATTATACATATATCAGTATAATCCCCTGTGTAATACCGTGTAATACCTCCATAAGCATCAATAACAGCTGTGACTGGTTGTGACAAGTTTCTGGATGAAGGCCACATCAGTGTTCAGACACTCTTGCATCAAAGAATCACACAGGTGGGCCAGATTTGGTGGATGTCTTCCCTGGCACAATTCCGAGGACAGTTTCCCGTAGACTGGGATTTTAGCCACTGCTGGTAGACCCGTATGGCCGTACGCTTCCATACACCTGCAGATTCAGCCACTTCCTTCACACTATGGTCTTTGGTATGCCCAAATGCAGTCACTCCTTTAGTCAATCATTATCATCTGCTTTGGAGCCATTTTCCACACATGGAACGAGACATTCACTGCACTGTACTGCCGATATATACATATACATATACATATATATATATATTCTTTCAATACATTAAGTGATCATATAAAAACACAAAAATAGAGGATATTGATGGGGGAGGGCTAATACATTTCAGAGCACTGTAATTACATAGTCAATTATTATTTAATTACATCGCTACATAATGAATTAGTCTTTCCTCTGATTAACAGTCTGTATTGACACTTCACACTTTTCTGTTTGTTTCACTGCCAAAAAAATGCCAAAACCTTTATTTTATCTTTCCACAAAAACACATGAATAACCTTTCATCAACCATCATATTCAAAATCATATCTCCTCTTCTACTTGCATACACAAATGTGGCATGGACCGAAAGTTTACAGTCTCGGTATTCCACACAGTTTCCCCACTTGCTCCAGCGAGCTACAAGTGAGAAATAATTCATATCAAACTACAGCAAGCTTTCATCATCGCCGGCCATAACTTTGATTTGTAAGTTGAGCCAATCACTGAATCAACACTGATTTTGCTTACTGAAGAATAAGTCTAATAAGCAGCCTTTCTGCACTGCTCGGCCTAATCCTCCTCCAGTTCCAAGCTGCTCTGGGTTGATTTGTGTCTCCGGCTGCTCTGAAACACCTTGAGGGCAAAAAGGTGAATGTCAGCTTCGAGGGGAAGAAATCCAAAGCCGGTCGAAATGGAGTTTTGAGGTTTCCTCCAGACGGTGACAATATGCGGCCGGAGATAAAGGAAGCGCACGCTTCATTAAACAGGATGCTGGAAAGTGTTTCTGCTGCTTCTCCTCTTTTTCACCTCCTTTCTCCTCCTTTTTCTTGGCCTCTTATCTCCAGTTCCCTGTCCTCTAGTTTCGACCTTTAGGATGTTTTTCCTTGTGCATTAGCTGGTAACTGGTTTGCTGAGAGGTAGCATAAAGAACAGCTGCACCCAGAAGGACGTGTGGGATCGCAGTGCTGTTGGGAAGGAAGATAAAGGTTACCAGGAACAATAGATAGATAAATTTAGACTGATATGAGCAATATTTATTGAGCTACACATACAGAAGTAGTGTCTCTCAGTTGTGCAGCCATCTGCCAATGGTGCTGACACTAACAGGATGACTAGTGGAGGGCATCACTGCTTGCTGAGTGTCTGCAATCGTGGTTGTTGGGTTAGTCAGGTACAGCGATAAGGCCTGTCCTTGCTTACGTCCCATGTGCAGCCGAGAATGAATCATTTGCATGTCTCACAATGTCAAACCTACCCACCCTGTGTAGGCTTCCTGTCGACACACCCTTTAGTGTAGTGTACTGTCCGGCTACTGGCCGGCTACGTTGGGTCCATGAACTACATCTCCCAGGATCCTACAGGACTCCTACACATGCTGCCTCAACCAGTTACAATCCACTGCTTTGTTCCAAGTCACCTGAGCACCAACTGTTTTCACCTGTTCCTCATTTTGTCTCTTTATGAATACCTGTTTGTCATGCCTGGTCTTTGTGAAGTATTGCCACTGTGTACAGAGCATACTGACCGTTATTGTCCTGTCTGCTTTGTTTGTGTCTCTGTTTTTGGATTTCCCCTTTTGGTGTTGTTTGCTGATTTGAGACTTACCGTTTTGGCCTCTGACTTTAATTTGTTTGACTGCTCCTTTGCTGTGCCCCGTGTGTCGAGGGCTGTCTATCTTGATTTTGACTCTGGCCTGTTTCTTGATTCCATCTTTGGCTAAACCCTCTGTTATTAAAGGTCACGCCTTCATTTTTATCCACATGCGTCTGAGTATTTCTCGGAGCTTTACATCCTGTTCTTCCTACAAAGATGTTTTAAGCTGTGCAGCAGCATAGAAGGGCCTTCGCCGAGGCATTCTGCATTGTAAAATGCACCACTGATTCTCTATTGGGCCAGTCCAACACCTGCACCCTCTTCTTTTGCAGCCATGTCTTTGCAAAGTGTGCAGAAATGTCGTCACTGGAAACGATGTCGTCTTAAAGGAGAATAAAATGCTTCAGAATCTCTGTGTACCTTTCAGCTTCTACGGTGCATCACAGGAGTGTAAGTTACCTTTGCTGAGGGTGCTGACGCACTTACCCTGTACCATGACTGACCCTGACTTTTGGACTGATACTGGTTCTTTGTGCCTGCCGTCCCGTTGAAGCGCGTGGCTATCGATCACCTGCTTGCTATCCTGGCTGTTCTTTGGCTGGTCTTGCCTGCTGCTGTGCTTAGTAAAGACCACTTGGTTCTTGATTCGGTGCCGTATGAGGAGATCTGAGAGCACTGTTACTCAGCTTAGGCTTGCCCCCTTTGCACAGTGAAATTCCTCCAGATTCCTTAAATCTTTTATGTTTTGCATGGTGAAATATCCAAATCCCTTCCCATCTTTTGCTGAGGAATCTCATGGATGTGTTCGTAAACCTTTGTTCCTGGGCCCATCTTTGCTTCTAATGGATTAGGCCTTTCCTGGACGCTGATCACTTGTTTCAAATCACATTATTATTATTTCATTATTTTACCTCATTTCTAGCTCTAAATTTCCTCCATCCCATCCCATGTTTTGGAACGTGGTGCATGCCTGAATGGCAGGAATAGTACATTGTACGTTCACCTCCATGAGCACCAATAACAGCTGTGATTGGATTGGGCATGGACTGGACAAGTTTCTGGATGTAGGCCACATCAATGTTCAGATACTCTTCCATCAAAGAATTGCACAGTTGGGTCAGATTTGGTGGATGCCTCCCTTGGCACAATTCTGAGGAGAATTCCTGGGATTTTAGCCACTGCTGGTAGGCCCCTATGACCGTCCGCTTCCATACACCTGCAGATTCAGCTACTTCCTTCACACTATGGTCTTTGGCACGCCCAAATGCAGTCACTCCTTTTAGCCAATCATTAACATCTGCTTTGGAGCCATTTTCCACACATGGAACGAGACATTCACTGCACTGTACCACCTCTTCTATGGATCTATGGATCCCGTCACTCACACCCACAGGTATTTATAGCCCCATCATCCTCGTGCAGCACCATCTGCAGGAGCCTGAAGTTACTACCACCTTAAACACGCAGGGTGGATCATTTTTTAAAATTTGCATTTCCCATACGTCCCAGACCGCTGCAAGCCTCACTTGGGTCCATGCAGAGAAGCGACGATGCAGGTGCTAATGGCTTGTCCACTTGCAGAGGCCTGAGTCTTCACAGCTCTGGACCACCCTTCCATCTGACGTTCCAGGTGAAGGTGGCAAAAAGACATAAATAAGTCAATAAGTTGCACCTCTATCTCCTCTCTTCCTTCTCACCTCAGGCCTACCGCGTTTCAGTTCTCCTCATCACCTTCAGAGCAGCACTTTCTGCATCCTTCTCCTCCCTCCTTCCTCCTCCCTCCGTACTCACCCAGTGCCGAACATTACTGAAGTGTTTAATATTAATCTGTTCGCACCCTCGACGCTCGCTCAGCGAGGCTTTCAGCCTTAGAGGGTTAAATTTAGAGTCTTTTCTGAGGGTCACTCGCTCGCCCAACCCTGCAACACGCATCTGGGTCAGATAACAAGCTTTGTTTATCTGTCTGTCAGGAAAAGAGAGAGAGAGAGGGAGAGGGAGAGAGAGGGATGGTCAGTGATGGACGGGTGATTATTTGAGGAGTTTGTGTCAGTCTCTCGGTTCCAGCGCTAAATATTTATGTCCGTGATCGAACTCGCTCGTCTCCGCTTTCCAGGCATCTGCTAACAGCCTGGGGTCAAAAGGTCAAACAGGGGTGGGAACGCCCCCTGGATCTGATTGACAGGTGCTGTCACTACACCCAGTTGCTTACCTTCTGACCAACTCCCTCTCTCTCTTTACTCTCACTTAACCTGTCTTTACCTGCACTTCTCTTTTTCTCTCACTCTTTCCTCTCTATCTCTCTTGCTTCTGTCTGTCTCACTCTTCTTGTTTTCACCTGTATGAAGCTTTTTTCATGTCTTTCATGTCTTTCTCTTTTTTCCTCCATCATGACCTGTCTCTGTATTTTTCAGCCTCTTTCTCTCTTTCCTCTCTGTCTCAAATATGTTCCTGCTTTTCTTTATTTCGCTGTCTCTACAACTCTCTCCATCTGTCTCCATTGATTATCTTTCTCTCTCTTTTTATGCTTTTCTAAATTTTTCATTCAATTTTTTCTCTGCCTCTCTCATTGCTTTCTCTCTCTCCATCCAAATCTCTCTCTTTCTCCCTCTCTTTCCATCTAAATCTTCCAATCTGTTTTTCATGTTATCTCCATCTCTCTTATTTTTGTCTACCTCTCTATCATCTGTCTCTTTTTCTGTCACTGTCTCTCACTCTCTCCATCTGGTCCACATTCTCTCTTTCTCTCTCTCTTTCCATCTAAATATTCAATCTCACCTTCATTCTGTCTCCATCTCTCTATTTTTGTCTATCTCTCTCTCATCTGTCACTTTTTCTGTCACTGTCTCTCACTCTCTCCATCTGCTCTATCATTCTCCCTTTCTCTCTTTCTCTCTCCCTCTTTCCATCTAAATCTTCAATCTCTCCTTCATTCTGTCTCCATCTCTCTTATTTTTGTCGACCTCTCTCTCTCAACTGTCTCTTTCTCTCTGACACTCTCTCTTACTCTCTGCTCTATCATTTTCATCACAATAGCTTTATCCACCTTCCTCCCTCTCTCTCTCTCTCTCTCTCTATCTATCTATCTAAATCTCCCAAACTATCCCTTATTTTGTTTCCATCTCTCTCTCATTTCTGCCACCTCTGTCTCTTTCTCTTATCATCACTCAATGTCTCTCACTCTTTCTATCTGCATCTCTCTCATCACTCTCTTTCTCTCTCTCTATCGCCTTTCTATTTCTCTCAGTGCCCCCTCAGTGCTGTGCTTTCTGTGTCTTTTATTTCTCTCTCTCTCTCTCTCTCTCTATCTATCTCTCTAGATTTGTGCAGTGTAGAACTTCCTCACATGTGAGTAATGAGATCAGTGGGGAGACTCAACTATTGATCTCTCTCTTAACATCGCACTCTCTCTCTCTCTCTCTCTCTCTCTCT
>CM067480.1:4402855-4414219 GCA_034552555.1 Semaprochilodus insignis
ATATTTCTTCCATATCTCCACCTCTAATATATATTTAGTGGTGTAAAAACTTTGATCTCTTTTTCTGCACAGTGTAAAGCTCTAGTTCTCCTTTCAGTTTAGTGAATATTCATGATGGACCGACCAATAGAATTGCTCCAAACCTGCTTAGAAATAAACCTTGTTCTATCAGCCTCCACTGCAGGTTAAGAAAGCTGGTTCATCCTCCTGTAAAGGTCCATTATGGAGGGTTTTAAGGTGGACTGTATAATTCCATGAGTGCTATTTTATAGTTTGATGTCTTCACTTTTATTCTACATTAAAGCTTTAAGATAAACATAAGGAGAACCTGCTATAAGGAGCTGCTATAAATTATTGACTGGTATATGTATATGTAGAATATTTTTATTATTATTATCAACAACAGTCTGCTAATGTGAAATGATGTAAGACGGAGAGAACATCAACATCCGGACTGAGGGGTTGGGTGTGTGAGGGTAACATCATGCTGAAGTGTGGAGATAAGCAATTCTCTCACTTCCACATGCACAGCCTCAGATTCCCTCTCTCCCCCTTCCTCCTTGTCTTCCTTCCCTCTCTCCGTTCTATGCCTTTCGCTCCCTCCCTTGGTCTGCTTTCATGCTCCCAGTACTGCCTCGGGTTAGAGAGGCTTCATACAAACCAAAACAGCCGGCACCTCAGTGTCAAGCCCATATGGGATATTAGGCAGTTGAAAGTTCAAACTACAGCATTATTTATCAGGACTCGGTCTTACTGCCGGAACTACTGGATTTTTAATGCCGTCGGTGGCTAACGTTCTCCTTAAAGAAATAGCTCACTGGAAATAATCCCCCTTTTGGCCCAGATGTAGTCTATCAGGCAACCAGTGGTGCAGTCAGAATTTCATCTCAGAGGGGGGTCTGGATCACTATAGTCAGTCTGGCAACCAGCATCTAGCCAACTTCACTATACCTACCATAACCATAGTGGAAAAACACTGAACTTGTAAACACTGCATGTGATTGCTACCCTGTTACTACTGAACCACATGCTAGCTGGTGACTTGTTCTTGTAACTTAACACATCCACGTAGGCCAGGGTGACACATACCAGCATGTAGAATCAGAACCAGGGGGTACCATGGCTGAATATGGCCAAAGGAGCTTCTGAGCTCAATCAAAGTGATATTAGGTCAATGATATTAGGTCAATGTCAGAGTTGGCAAGAGTTGACGATGAGGCATTGGAATGGAAAAGAAGCCGACTTCAGCTTCGTGCAGAGTTAAAAGGGATGAGGAGGTTGCTCTGGTTCTGCTGGACAGGTGGGGAACTTTAGCTGGTGTTTCACAGAACCAGTAGTAGTGGTAAGGGCATTTCAATGGCGGAGAGACCTCCAGGACTTCACGATGACGCTTTGGAACGTAAATCCTGCCCCATTTAAGACGGAACTGGAAATCTCTAATAAGAAGCTGATGGAAAAGAAGCCGACTTCAGCTTCATGGAGAGTTAAAAGGGATGAAGAGGTTCCTCTGGTTCTGCTGGATAGGTGGGGAACTTTAGCTGGTGTTTCTCTGAACCAGTAGTAGTGGTAAGGATGTTTCAACGGCGGAGAGACCACCAAGAGTTGACGATGAGGCATTGGAATGTAAATCCTGCACCACTGAAGGTGGGACCGGGAAACTCTAACAAGAAACTGATGGGAAAAAACCTGGCTTCAGCTTCATAGAGAGTTGAAAGGGACGAGGAGGTTACTCTGGTTCTGCTGGACAGGTGAGGAACTTTAGTTGGTGTTTCACAGAACCACTAGTAGTGGTAGTAATCAGTATTGTTTTGCACCGTTTGCTAATGTTTGTGATAGCAGCTACTTAGCATTGCAGCGGCAAGTTTGCTAACGTGCAACTCAGCTAGCATGAGCTACAGTACTTGCTATGCTGCTGTTCACCCTAATGTCACATCATGGTGTTCGTCAGTACAAGGTTTTAAGGTTATATGGTCTGCTAGCCCAGGGTCATTCGTCCTGACAGTGGGCATCCGTGAATTTGCAGGGTTCCTTCTGTACTATAAGAGTTCCTGATCAATTATAGTATTTTATAACATGTTCATTAGAAGCAGACAGCAGGATCAGAAATCTGGTGGCTTCCAAGCGAGGTGACCTAGACCATCCAGGCCTCACCTCCATCGCTACAACCCCTTAGTTTCCTTGCTTTCCTAGGCTTCCTTTGGCATCCTTGCTTCCTTAGTTGTGAAGCAATCTCAAAGGGACTCGCTTGTGTGGCTCATTAAAAGGTATTTCTGTTATCTACAAACATGGACAAAGGTCTGTCCATAAATACCGTGGTATTAGCTTGTTCATGCAGTTGAAATTCTTAGACCATAAACCACACAATCTATTTGAGTTGACTTGACATGGTTTGAGATGGGTCTCTAATGATTTGGGCATGCAGTTTGCACAGTGTTAATCAGCTAACACAGTGCTAATCAGCTACTGGCTAATGGATACGTCCATTACTAGCTACATTAGCCTTGTAGCTCCAGAACAAAGCTACTAAAGCAAAGCTCAGACACCAAACCAAACACATCTTGATCAACTATTTTTGGGAGGGACTTTGCGGTGAAGCAATTAGATCTTTCGCTAAGCTATCGCTGTAGGTTTTCTAGGAGGGCAAGATGTTCCAGTATGTCTGGCATCTCATTGTGCTTTGGAATGACATCCAAGTCCTACCGTCACGCTAACCTTTAATTAAGCATAATTGCCCTATTTGGTTTTATACCTATAGCTGAATGAGTTTTTAATTGCGTGTTTGCCTCTTCATAAAGTTCTCCAGCCTTGCTGATGAGCTACTTTTGATGAGCCTTTCTTCTAATGAACGCTCGCTGTTAAGGACCCAACTACTTCCTCCGCATGCTAGCGTGAACGCTTTCTCGTTGCAGGTTCGGACGGGTTGTTGGCAGCCGTCGCTGGGTGTTTTCGTGCAGCCAGTGAGCTTGCTGCGGTAAATATTAGCACATCCGAGCCAGCGCCGTGTCCCGCCGGCAGTTAAACGCATGGAGCTGATTGAAACACGGCCTGCGACGAGGAGACACGGGCAGAGCTCCGCTCAAACATGTTTGTTCATATTGTAATAATGTATTTACATAACGCTGCCAAACCGAGCGTGTTTTACAAGCGCGCCAGCGTACAGATATGTACAAACAGGCAAAGACAAGAATGCAAAGTTCGAACTGATGATTTTCATATTTACACATATGCTTTATGAGGATGAGCTTAGACATGCATACATATGTTGGCAAACGTAAACAGTTAGTGTATAAAATGTGGGTATATACGCATATATGTTACATGGACAAAATTATTGGGACACACTCTTAATCACAGGAGTATGAAATCAAGCTTCTGCCCATGCAGTCTGCCCTTACAAGCATTTGTGAAAGAATTCCAATATGGTACCCTAATAGAGCGCCACCAAGTCAAATCAACTGTGAGGGGTATTATAGAAAACTGGAAGCGTTTAGGGACCACAGCAACTCAGCCACATGAGACCATGTAAAGCTACCAACCAAGGTTGTTGAGTGCTGAGGCGCATAGTGCACAAAAGTTACCAATGTTCTGCTGGCTCAATAGCTCCTCTGGCATTAGCTAGCGGTTTCTTGTAGAAGAACTTGACTGGCCATCACGAAGCCCTGACCTCAATCCCAACGAAACCTTTGGGATGAACTAAAACAGAGATCGTGAGTCAGGCTCCCCAGTCCAACATCCGTGTCTGACCTTACAAACGCTCTTCTGCATAAAGGGCAAAAATTCCCAATGGACACATTCCAAAATCTTGTAGAAGGGCATACTGGAAAGTGGAAGCTGCAGAAGGGAGACCGACTCCATATTAATGCCTATGGCTTTAGAAAGGCATGTCATAAAGGATCCTGTAGGTGTAATGTAGTTGTCCCAATACTTTCGTCAATATAATATATATTTACCCACTTGGTGGTTATATTCATGAAAATATTATATATTTTTTTCCAGTTAACTGATTACACCAAATGGTCACCATTTTGGTCGCTCATATTTGCATATGTAAGCAGTATATACATACTATATGGACAAAAGTATTGGGACACTTCCATTACACCTACAGGAGCTTTTATGATATGTCTTTCTAAAGCCATAGCCATTAATATGGGGTTATATGTATATATACACACACACACACACACACACACATATATATATATATATATATATATAAAATTTTTTTTTTTTTTTTTTTTTTTTTTTTTTTTTTTCCTGAATATAGCCACCAAGTGGGTAAAATAGTTTTATGAATGTATACACAAATACAAATATTAGTATTTCTGGGAAAATTTTCTCAGCACAAGAATGCAATGAATTTAGGTCTTTCACACTGAATAATACCATCAAAAACAGGACAAAATGGTATAGATGATAAATACATAAATAGTAGATGAGAGAATTCTGATACTTATGATGCTAAGCTGTATAGTTTGTATTGTTTTGACTATTACCTGCTTGTGTTGCCAATTGGTGTCACTGGAGTTTATGGGGCTGAATCCCTTTTGGGAAAATGCAAACTGTAAAACCTCTGTAAACAATCTATGCAGCTTGGAGAAACACGTTTATTTGGACGTTTGAACAAAAGAGCCTGACACAGTTTGATCTGACAGGTGTGCAAAGGGGATCAGTGAAACAGAAGACGGGGACGAATATTTATCTTAATGATCCACATTCTGCAATGCACAGATAAGCACAGAGATCGCTATCAACCTCGATTGAGCTCAATCACGTTGAGTGGCTGCCAAAATTTGGCTGCCTCGTCTCTGTAAATGATGACTTAATTTTAATACCTGAGGTAATTGAAATCTTCCCTGGTGGATGTGATCCGAATGCTGAAGGGTAAAAGTGACTAAGGACGGATTCATTCCAGCTCTGTCGTGAGGCCTGGTAATTGCCCGCAACACGGAGAATAATCCGAGTACATTAGGAAAAGAAATGGAACTATCAAAGGGAAGGAGTCATTGCCCAACAAGGAGACGCTGAATTATTTCAGAAGTACATCATTTAATTACATTTGACCCAATGAACCCGGTATTCATCCACACCTGAAAGCGCTGTACATTATCAGGGCAGCATGTATCAAATGCTAAATACTGCATAAACAATGCACTTGGAATTCCGAGGCTTCCCATATGCCGACATTCAGCATTTGCTTGGGAGCTGTTGAGGTAGTATAGGTTGGCCTTAAGCAATTTCTTCTGAAAGCAATTGATCATGCTGCAGTCAGCAGAGCTCATGATGGTTCTTCTGGGCCAGAAGTGAAAATGGCTCGCTTGAGGCAGACAGGTCCATCCTGGTCAAGAAACAAGAAAACCGAATAATAATAAGTGTTACATTACCTAAAGAACGTAAATGAGGTCCAAACATTCATACGCTACAGGGAAGAATGCCTCAAAGGCAAGGCGTGGCGGGAGAAATTATAATGTTCCTGCTATAATTATCATAATCTCCTGTTTGATTCCCTTGATTGTTTAGCTCTGTTTCTGTTTGGGAAAGTCCTGAGGCTTCAGTCAAAACTTGTCCCACCTTGGCAACTATTTGCTTCGCTCATCATTGTGTTCTTTTACGAGGACGTTGTTGGGTTTTTTTTTTGCACAGACGCAATTTTTTACATTGTTTTAAAACGGTAAATAACAGTAGCAGAGCAGCTAGTGGAAAACACTTGTGTCAACATGTTAGTGAAATGCAGTGTCTTAGCATTAGTATGCCTGAAGGGCTCTACAGTATAAATATTAGCACTAATGATGTGCAGTACAACGTAAAACCAATAACATAACTAAATTAGCATTAGCACAAATTCAATGTATTACCATGCAATAACTTGGTTACTACTTTAATCCATTACAGTGTGAAAGAATTATCATGTAGTACTATGGTGTAATAGCAGCAGCACTGAAATGTATTACGGTGTAATAGAAACAGCAAGACTAAAATATGTATTTCAGTGTAATAGCAACAGCAATATTGAAATATACTATACTGTAATGGTACTAGTGCTACTGAAATGTATTACAGTGTAATAGCAATAGCACTAATGAAACGTGCTACAGTGTAATAGCAATAGTACTAATGAAACATGCTACAGTGTAATAGCAACAGCACTATTGAAATGTATTACAGTGTAATAGCAATAGCACTAATGGAACATGCTACAGTGTAATAGCAACAGTACTAATGAAATGTATTACAGTGTAATAGCAATAGCACTAATGAAACATGCTACAGTGTAATAGCAACAGCACTATTGAAATGTATTACAGTGTAATAGCAATAGCACTAATGAAACATGCTACAGTGTAATAGCAACAGTACTAATGAAATGTATTAGAATGTAATAGCAATAGCACTAATGAAACATGCTACAGTGTAATAGCAATAGTACTAATGAAACATGCTACAGTGTAATAGCAATAGTACTAATGAAACATGCTACAGTGTAATAGCAATAGCACTACTGAAGTGTATTACAGTGTAATAGCAATAGCACTACTGAAGTGTATTACAGTGTAATAGCAATAACACTACTGGAACGTTCTACATTGTAATAGCAGCAGCCCTGCTGAAATGTGCTACTGTGTAATAGCAACAGCACTATTGAAATGTATTACAGTGTAATAGCAATAGCGCTAATGAAACGTGCTACAGTGTAATAGCAATAGCACTAATGAAACGTGCTACAGTGTAATAGCAATAGCACTATTGAAATGTATTACAGTGTAATAGCGATAGCACTAATGAAACGTGCTACAGTGTAATAGCAACAGCACTACTGAAATGTATTACAGTGTAATAGCAACAGCACTGCTGAAATGTATTACAGTGTAATAGCAATAACACTAATGAAACATGCTACAGTGTAATAGCAACAGCACTAATGAAATGTATTACAGTGTAATAGCAATAGCACTAATTAAATGTATTACACTGTAATAACAACAGCATTACTAAAATGTACTATAGTGTAATAGTAATCGCACTACTGAAATGTACTGTAGTGTAATGATAGCAGTGCTACTGAAATGTGTTACAGTGTAATAGCAACAGCACTGCTGAAACATACTACAGTGTATTAGCAGCAGCTCTACTGAAATGTACTACAGCATAATACCAGTAGCATACGTAAAACATACAATAGTGTACTGGCAATAGCACTACTGAGACACTGCAGTGCACTGGCAACAGCACTACTGAAATGTACTATGGTGTACTGGAAATAGCGCTACTGAAACATACTACAGTGTACTGGCAGTAGCACAACTGAAATGTAGTGCCATGTACTGGCAACAGCACTACTTATATGTGCTACACTGTAACAGCAATATCACTACTGGAATGTTCTACAGTGAGTTAGCATCAGCTTGACTGGAATGCACTACAGTGTATTAAAAACAGCAATATTGAAATGCATTACAGTGTACTAGCTTCAGCATGTTACTGAAATGCACTGTTGTGTAATAGCATTAGCATTACTGAGATGCACTGCAGGGTGTGAGTCCTTGAGTTATGACAATATGACACTATAGCACTAGGAAATTGCAAGGAATTATGCTAGCCAATTATGCTAGCCAAAATGCGCTAAAAACGTGCTATATTATATATTAAATATGGCTATGTTTGTCATCGAATTTCAACCTGAACCTGAAATTTCAACCTGGTGTTAAACAGAGGGGATTAAGGTGGATCTGAAACGACTTACACACTATATACCGTACTCCTGAATCAAATGACCTTAATGTATTGCATATGTGCCGAGAGACTCTTCTTCCCTCTCAGTCTCCGTCTGAATAGAGAAATTCTCGCCTCCCTCGCTTTCACCGCTGCTTACTCCTCTAACTTCATCATTGTGCAGTGCTGTGGAAGATTGCATTTTCCTTGTTGCTGAATGATTCAAATTGGTTCTCTCTGTTTTGTAATCTTATCGCCAGCCTTTAAATCTAGTATAGGTTGCTCTGCAGCATATAGATAGCAGATTAAAAAAGGCGACGGAGGCACTATTTTGACTTACATGTGAAATTTGCCATTGTGAAAATGGAACCAAAATAGGGTTCTTTGAATTGATATCCTGTTAGCAAAGGGGTTCTAAATAGAACCAAATAAATGTTTGTTTATTGGCATGTAACAGAGCCATTTTTAAAAGGTTCTTTAAATAGCCACATATAACAGTTTCTCCACAAAAGAGTGGAACCATTTAACCATGCACAGAACCATTTGAGCTTTAACATGCATATATATATATATATGTAGCTTGATGTGGAGGAACTCCAGTGCACAGGTCTCTGGCCTTAACCCCAATAAACACTTTTGGAATGAACTGGAACATCAATTGTGAGTAAGGGTTCCATATTCCACCCAGAAGGAATCAACCGACAGGAATGAAACTTGGTGGGTAGGTTCGACATTTTGAGACATCTAAATGATTTGAGTTTCACGCTCGGCCACGCAAGTGATGCAAGCAAGGACGGGCCTTATCCCTGTACCTGACTGACCCAACAGCCACGATTGAGAACATACAAGCAAGCAGTGATACCCTCCATGAGTCATCCTGTTAGTGCCAGCATGATTGGCGGACGGCTGCACAACACAGGACTACATGCATGCAGACCGTTACCATGACTGCCCTTAACACCACGTCAACGTGACTCAGAATGGCAGCGGGTCATCTTCAGTGACGAGGCCCGCTTTTGTCTTGGTGGAGACAACCAACGAATCCGTGTGTGGAGGCACCGTGGTCCATGCCAAGATGAACGGTTTGTCGTCACACGTCACACATCCAGAAGGCCTGGTGTCACTCCACCTCCACCCCTACCGCACCATCTGCAGGAACTGTGTGAAAATATTCAAGCTGCATGGGATGGATTATCACAGGACACCATTAGGAACCTCTACAACTCCATATTGAGAGACACTACTTCTGTATATGTAGCTCAGTAAATATTGTCCATATCAGTCTAAATGTATCATCATTTATTGTTCCTGGTAACCTTTATCTTCCTTCCCAACAGCACTGAAATCCCACACTTCCTTCTGGGTGCAGCTGTTCTTTTGATGATGTGTGTATTTGAGCGAATGCTGTTATTTAGTTGCGTATTGCGGGTCATTAACAAGGCAGGCGTTATGCTGGTAGAGAGTAGAGAGCATGTGATGCAGGTTTCGTGAAATGTGATAGAGCGTGCAGACTTCATGCCAAGTCCTTAAGCACACCTGATTGATATCAAATATCACCTGATTAAAGCTCAGAGGAGCTCTCATTGTCACAGGGATGTGTGTTGCATTAAACCTAATGTGTAATCCTGTCTCTGGCTTGAATTTAAGGTGTGGTGGTGTAAAGTATCATTTGTGTCCTTATACTGATTTTAAGTTGCTGAAGCATCTAATAGAACACTGGCCAGTAAGAATATACCAAAATGAAAACAAATGAAATCGATTAATGTAGTTGAACTGTGCCCTACTAGCTGATATGAAGGTCAGTTGTTGTTTTGTGGCCTCATTAATGAACTCAATTTAAATGATCCTTAAACTCTTTTTAATTGCATCATGCAGTATAATTAGGAACTACAGTATGTATTTTATAATTTATGTATTTTGGGCCTTTGGAGATTAAGAAATATACTACCAGTTACAGGTTTGGACACGGCTCCTCATAGCAGGTTTTCCTTATGTTTATCTTAAAGCTTTACTGTAGAATAAAAGTGAAGACACCAAACTATAAAATAGCACTCATGGAATTACACAGTCCACCTTAAACACCTCCAAAATGGAACTTTACAGGAGGATGAACCAGCTTTCTTAACCTGCAGTGGAGGCTGATAGAACAAGGTTTATCTCTAAGCAGTTTTGGAGCAATTCTATTGGTCTGTCCATCATGAATATTCACTAAACTGAAAGGAGAACTAGAGCTTTTACACTGTGCAGAAAAAGAGATCAAAGTTTTTACAGCACTAAATATATATTAGAGGTGGAGATATGGAGAAATATAATACTGTGGTCCATCAAGAGTATATGTGGTATATCAGGGTTTATACTGTTTCAGACTCTCATCAGTTGGAGCTGTTAAGTGTAAGACTGTAGAGTCTTCGAGGTCATCAACAACATCCATTTAGTTGGATGTGTCCAAACTTTTGACTGTAATTTGTAGTTCATTTTCATTCAATAGAACATTTAAACTCCACAAGTATTGCAGAGTCCTCAGATTTCAAATGTGTTTCTGTTGACCATGTTAGCCTGTTAACCCATTGTTAAGAGCTTCAGGAGCTAAACAGAAGGCCTGACACACTAGATTTAGTTAGGATCTATCATCAGAAATGGAATATAGTACAAAGCATATGCTTCACTGGTGGATAATTGCCTGCAAATTGATGTGTTTTCATTATCTTAGACTGAGCCCTTCATATCTACATAGGAGGGGTTCGTCTTCCAACAGAGACATTAGCTAATGTAATGCCTCAAGTGCCACGATGTCACGGCTATGGGGAAACTCATACAGACACAGGGTGAACATGCAAAGTCCACACAGACAGGACCACGGATGCCCAAGCTGGGAATCAAACCCTGGCCTTTCTTGCTCTGAGGTGCCAACGGTACCCACTGTGCCACCCCATCTGGAGTGACCAAAAGGTTCATGTTCATGTAAATAACCGTTATAGCAGGGATGATAGCAGAAACGGGGCACTAGGTTTTCTTGTTTCTTGTGTGACAGTTTTAGCTTTTTGTCCCGAGGCCTGGCTCTAACGGCCGTGGTGCACCATTGTATTTCTCCACTCATTTGTTCAGATCTTTGGTTCGTCACCCATCTGTATCTGTCAGGTCCTGCTCCAGACTTCTATTACACACAGAGTTTGTTTCCTCCTTCGCTCATACATGGTAACTCTAGCTGGGTTATATCCATAAATTGATATGTTTCCTGCAATGTTGCAAATTGCTGCCTACTTGCTGAAGATTAAGTCAAGTGCCTAAGGCGTTTTTCATCTCTGACGCAGTCGTCATATCGGCTTTCCAGCAAGAAAAACATACCCATGAAACGTTTCACAGGCCTGACACATCAAACTGCCATGGTATGGGGAAATACCCCAGTAACCAAACACTACCTCAATGCTCCTGAGCTCATCTGTGTGTATGGGTGTCTTTTAAGTAACCAGTTATGGCAACAATTGATACATAATTGAACAGATTTTTAATTATCTGAGCTTTGATTACTCAACTGAATGTACACTCATTATCAAAAGAATAGCTGCACTAACAGCTGCACCCAGAAGGAATCAACCGATAGGAATGAGGAACTTGGTGGGAAGGTTTGACATCGTGAGACATGCAAATGATTTA